>OZ014520.1:130526181-130949348 GCA_963966055.1 Lathyrus aphaca | reverse complement strand
TTATTTTCTTTAAATTGTATTTATATGTAATACATAGTATTTGAATTGAGCGCAATACACTTTTATCATTAATGCACAAAAGGAAGAGAAATAGAATATAGATAATGAGATTTTTTACTCATATATCTCATATTTAAAAATTAAACACCAATATACCTTAGTTTGATTTTTCTCTCCAGAATACCTCTTTTTATGTATGCTCGGTATCTCAGTTACCAAATACTGAATAATATAATATTTTTTTATTTTTGTTTTTATTAGTATTTTAAATTGATTTTAATAATAATTTTAATTATAATAAATATATAATAAAATATAATATTTTTTTTAAAAATATTTATTTATTTTATAATTATGTTTTTTTTTAAAATATTTATAATTATGCGATAATGAAATGTAAAGTAGACGGAATAAATTTTCATTGATACAATATAAATAATACAAACATCATCGATTACTCAGGTGTTCAATGGTCGATATCTCTCTTCAATTTTTTTTTTTTATAAATTTTTTGTTAATAATTTTTTTAATTATAATATATTATTAAAAGCATTTAACAAGTATACATAAACTAAAAAAAAATCAAAAAAAGTTAAATTAATCTGGTGCTTCGTAACTGAGAAACCGAACACCCACACGAAAACAAAACAAAAATACTAAAATATTTTGGTGCTTGGTAACTGGGTGCTCGGTATCCCAGTTACCAAACACCAGATTAATTTAATTTTTTTGTGTGGCTTTTTTAGTTTATATATACTTGTTAAATTATTTTAATAATATATCATAATTATAATTAAAAAAAAATATTAATAAAAAATTTATTAAAAAATTTGAAGGAAGATACTCGACCATTGAACACTCGAATAATCGATGATGTTTGTATTATTTATATTGTATCAACAAAATTTCTTTCTTCTACTTTACATTTATCTATCACATAATTATAAATATTAAAAAAAACTTAATTTAGTTATAAAGTAAACAATTTTAAAAAAAAAATTTATTATATATTCAATAATATATATTTATTATAATTAAAATTATTAAAAAAAATCAATTTAAAACACTAATAAAAACGAACAAATATTATATTTTTCACGTGCTTAGTAATTGAGATACCAAACACACACTGAACTTTTTCAGTTTCACATGCTTGATATCTCAATGGCCGAACATATATAAAAAAATGGATATTTGGATTTTTTTCTTTTCAAAGTAAGGTATATTGGTGTTTAATTTTTAAATATGGGGTATATGAATAAAAAATCCTAGATAATGCACTGTAATTATTCATATGATACTCACTTTAGAAGAATTAGTTTTTTTAGATATAAAAATATTTGAATGTTGTATCAATACATGCTAGAGTGAACCCACCAAATAGGCCGATTGGGCTATTGACAATGACCCAGCCTGGCCCATTTACATCCAGCCTTGGCCCATATCTCTACTCCACTTACATTTCAATAGAATTTAACTTGTCATCCTCTAAATCATATCTTACAGTCAAGTAATTGCATTATTTTAAAACTACTTTGACAAATCTACGAAATATCTGATAGTTTATTGAAAAAGTCTTGTATCATCTAAAAAATCTTGTTGTTCATTAAAAAATCCAGTATCAATTTATGCCAATATTTTTAAAAAGATTGATGTTTTGAAGAAATACCGATTTTTTCAAAAAGCACCCGGTGTTATCGATTTTTTTTTAGAAAACATAAAAAATCTGATAATTGCTTACACGAATTATTCAATTCACTTTTCCCAATTTCACCG
Organism: Lathyrus aphaca; assembly: GCA_963966055.1. Lineage (NCBI taxonomy): Eukaryota > Viridiplantae > Streptophyta > Magnoliopsida > Fabales > Fabaceae > Lathyrus > Lathyrus aphaca. The sequence goes on along the minus strand of OZ014520.1, from coordinate 130,947,572 downwards.
CTGCATGTATCCCCATTCTCAAAACACTTATTTGATACATTCACTTCATACGTCATACTCTGTTATTCTTCGTGAAATGTGTGAAGAGAAGTAATAGAAATATTTCAATGTGTGAAGAGAAGTAATAGAAATATTGGAATCGAAGAGAATGAAGAAAATGGAAAATGTCGTGAAGAGAATGGTGAAGAAGAATTTGGATTTAATTTAGACCCTTTTGTCTTTTGTGGAGTCTCCAACTTATATTCATCTCAATACCTCAATATCTATCCGAGTTTCCAAATTTTTAGGAAAATTTTGGTACCTACAAGATATTTAAAAAATGTCGATATCACAGTACCAGAAATTTCAAAAATATTGGTATTTCTTCGTAGAAAACAAAAAACTTTTAGTATTTCTTTGAAATTACTAATATTTTTTCATAACTTTTCAAAATTTCCAATATAGTTTTGAAGTTTTCGATATTTACTCATACTTTACGAAAAACCAATAATTTTGACAAGATCATAACGGTAAAAACACACATATTGTGGTGGGTTTTAGGTATAACGTAGGGGTGACAGGTTATTCTCACATTTCAAACCTAATTTGCATTTTTGCAGGTTGGTATGTGACTTTAATTTTAACACTAGTATTCAGAGAATTTTACCTGGTATCCCGTCAATTATATATGTCACCTCATCTTACTAACAATTTAACCACAATATTCTCATTTTTAAAAAAATACAACTTTTACTGTTGAAAATATCATTTTTCAGAGATTTTGCATAAGCTTAGATTTTTACTACATATTTTAAAGCTTGTACAAGATATTTACAAGTGTTATTTTCATTAAAGTTATGCATTTATACCAAATTTTTTATTTATTTATACCGGATAGTCCCACTGATTTTCACCGTAAAAGGATTGAGCAGCCTCATGTACCACATACAAGATAGAGTTGGACGCGACATCAATCATGATGTCGAGCCAGAGGATGTTGTTATTGTTGATGTTTAGTCAACCATTCTGGATTATACGGAGGTTCCTCCTCAAGTTGATATAGAAGTTCCTGCTATAACTGATATGAAGGTGCCGATTCAGGCTAATATAGATCTGTTTGTTCATACAAATGGAAATGTTCTCTAAAGTGCCCACTAACCTTACTTTGCTCACTGGGTATACCGATAATGTGACATTTAAATTATGATAAAGAAAGATATAAATATTTTATTTTAAGTTGTTTTTATTTATTACTGATTAATTGGAAGTAATTGATGATTTATGCTACAATTTTACAAGATCTCTCCCCATTGAAGGTGCCCACCTATGGGGCGAAGTTGAAGAAATTCTCAAATGTCCAATGTCATATGAGGTCAGGATGATTGTCGTTGATGCCAACCTACTACTATTGGTGGATTGTTCCATTTCCATGTTCGATTTTCCATTCTTGTCTGCTTTTGTTGAACGACGGGATAATGAGACATCCTCTTTTCACATTCCATTATCCATGGTGAGCCGATGATCACCATGAATAATGTCTCCAACCTATTTCATCTCCAACTTACATGTAACTTATTCATGGCTCCTATAATGAACCAAATATTGCTAATTGTATGACTGTCTAGACATACCTAGGTGTTACATGAAATGTTGATTTTGGATGAGTTATGACTAATAGGGGTGCTCACTTCTGTCTCTCTTAGCTTTAAAAGATGCATTATCATTTGGTGGAACACTCTCTTTATGAAACATTACTAGGATATTCATGTTGCATCTTGTAGAATGTACTATCTTAGTAAAAAAGTCTCATGTATTAATCGATGTTGGATACATATCCTTGGATGCTAACTTTGCACATTTTGATTTGTCAAGGGGTTATGTTGCCTTGACGATATTATATATTGCCCTTGGATATGCAACTGTCTTTGAAACGAGACGGTTTATTTGTTATATTAGTCTATTTAAGTTATAAATATTTATTATATTTTATTTAATTCGTTCTTATTTTTCAAAGATATTTTATATTTGTAAAATATGTTTATTGGACATTGTTAGATGTATGAACATTTCATGTTCATTTGTGAGAGGCGTGATCGTGATTCTATCACCAATGAAACCCCACAACCTATCATATGAAGGTCTAAACATTCTCATTCGTGGTCTTCTAGAGTACAAGTGGAGGATCAATTTTTTTTTTCTTTCTCTTTCCCCCTTTCCCTCACTCACTCACTCAATACATACAAGTACAACTACTACCATTGAATGATCTCTATAATACTACAATATAATATTGCACATCGATGTCCTTCAGGATGATCTCTATGATCTCATCATCTTCAATTTTATTTTTGGTTAAAAATGTCATATCATAGTAAGTGATAAAACTACATAAAACTAGTATAATGACTGAATGATATTCTTTGATATCATTTCATTCTTTTCTTTAAATGTATTTATATGTATAACATACATTTTATATTTCAATTGACCGTAATAGACTTTTATCATAAACATATAAATTTTATTATTTATTATTGACTTTTATTATTTATACTATTTTTCTTTATTTACACGGGAGATTATCACTCCCACATGCTAATATTACTATTTTAAAAAAAAACTGAGAACATAACTTCTAAGTTTTCAAGAATAAATGCATGAAGGGGAGAGAAATAAGATAAATAATGAGAAAATAACTTCTGTGTTTTTAAGAATAAATGCACGAATGAGAGAGAAATAAGATAGATAATGAGAAAACAACTTCTAAGTTTTCAAGAGTAAATGCACAAGGGGAGATAAATAAGATAGATAATGCACTGTAATTATTCATATGATACTTTAGAAGAATTAGTTCTTTTAGATATAATTTTTTTTGAATGTAGAATTTCTCACATATAATACTCACAATCATATGTTGCATTTTCAATTATGCCCTTTTTTTCGATTGATACATTTCAGGACGCATCTTTTTTTACGTTGACTGTCTCCGAGAATACATCAGCGGAAATAATTCCGTAGATACATCTCCGGAATATTAGCAACTTTTTTTTTAAAATTAAACCGATTTTGTTAGTCGGGGACGCATATATAATAATGTACAAACATAAATAAAGTGGTATAATATATATATATATATATATATATATATATATATATATATATATATATATATATATATATGTTATCATAAAAAAATACATAAATGTCATAAAATGAATGTACATCAAAATACTAAATCAAAATAGCTACAGTATGTGCGAGACATAAGCGCCCCTCTGCCAGAGTAAGAATCTCATCCAATATACGTCTCTAGGAAAAGACTGACCTCAATGCCTGATCGTCCAATAGTAGCTATCTCACGACATCGAGGCAGCACATCCTGAGTGTGAACCAGTTGAGACTGATCATCTTCTAATATCTCTTGATGAGCTGGTCTGGGTGGTGATCCCTCAGTAGTGGGCACCATGTAGGAATGTGAGACTCTATAGAACCACATGATGTAGCCATCGACACAACTCTAGTCGTTCTCAGCTCTGACCGCCCCCTCTGCAGTGGGCACCATGTAGGGATGTGAGACTCTATAGAACCACATGGTGTTTGTGGTACATAAGCGCCCCATCGTCTGGTACCAGATGGTTCTGAAAGTCAGTAAATATCTCTTCTATCACCCTATGACTCAGGCCGAGAGGATCAGACTCAACAGGGTACCTGGGAATGGTCTAAGCATAATCGAATTGCCGCATGATGCGCTCAGACATATACGACATAGTGATAGTTGAACTGCATGCCAACCATCTGCTGAGCAGTGATACCTCATCAAACGGACGGGTCTAACGATGAGATCCATATACGTCGTACCTGGCATCCTCAATAACCATACAGTCCAGTTAGACTTTGTACGGGTCTACCGTCTGGTTCTCTCTCAACGAGACAAATGCACGTGCCCGCGGTCAATCCTCAGTGTACTCAGGCACATTTGCCCAACCAGATATCATTGAAAAGTGTTGGATGATCCAGGCCTGAAATAAAAAAGAAACGGTATCAACCAAGTATTGCGATAATATAATGAAATAAAAAGTCGAAGGGTATAAGATTATTACAAAATACAATGTACAACTGCCTGCAACAATCCCGGTCTTCTAGAGGCATCCCTCTAAGAGTCTCGAGTAAGTGTAAGCCAATATCATCGCAACCTAATTGTACTCATGGATCCGTACGGGATCCAAGAAGTACTTGAGGTAACCAAAATCTATGTACGAGGAGCTGGTTTCCACAAAAAGTTGTGTGCCCACCAAGTATAACAAATAACACCGCAACGCCCGTTGTCGATGTACCTTTACCTCTGCTGGATCACCATTTTCCTGTCCTACATCAACTATGGCCAGCCGAAAATAATGCTCCAGGGTGGCAAACCTGACATGTGTCCCATATGTCTTATCCACCTCTACCAGCGCATGATCTGGAGAGAACCTGAGCTCCTCAACCATCAAATCCCTAGTCTTCTCCTTCGTCAGCCTACCGAGGCGGGGGAGGATACCCCTGATTGGTATATGTAGAAGACAAGATATGTCGTCAAGGGTGATAATAATCTCCCCGTGTTGAAGATGGAAAGAGGAGGTCTCTGGATGCCATCTCTCTGTAAAAGCCATCGAGATACCGTTGTGGCTCAAACCATATCAAACGCTACTGAGGTCCTTCAAACCATACTCAGTCATGGCTGCCACAAACTAGTTCTCCTCTGGCAACTCCAATCTCTTCCGCCCATGGTTATAGAACCTCTGGGGGCCACGAAACTGAAAATTAACAAAGAAACCAAATTTAATAAGAAACAATGTTACATATAATAAATTCTGAAATAAAAAACTCAGTAATGTTACCTCTCCCAACCACACATGTGAGATAATGTGCTATGTGTAGCCAGTTAACAGAGACGTGTCAGATTCCCCCGAAAAATCCTCAAGAACATCGTCAACAACATCCACCTGTGTCTGCTCATCACCCTCCGAAGGTGGGACCAGATCGACATCATGCTCCGGTAGTGGAACCAGGCTCTATTGACGTCGTCTACGCAAGGACAAAGACGGTGAGGTACCCTCAGTAGCATCTGGTGGCCTCTGTGATAAAGAATTACCCTCGATCTGCAATGTAGAGGTATGTACATGTCCCGCAGCCTGTAATATAGACAATACATCTGGATGGGTCCTCTTCTTCCGGACTGAGGAATGTTGGAAAACCCTCCCATGTGTTGGATCAAGCGCTTACCACTGCACTAAAAGCAATTGCTGTTAGTGAAGGCGCAACTTTATTTTCTTATAGTATAGAGTCTTTCAAGGGGCTGCGCCTATTAAGCGCCATGGGTTGGGATGTTAAGCCCATTGAATCCCTAAGGGTGACGCTGAATTAATAAATCCAACAATCTCCCCCCCAGTGTCAGCCGGGGGGATTCGAACCCATGACCTGGCTCTGATACCACTTGTTGGATCAAGCGCTTACCACTGCACTAAAAGCAATTGCTGTTAGTGAAGGCGCAACTTTATTTCCTTATAGTATAGAGTCTTTCAAGGGGTTGCGCCTATTAAGCGCCATGGGTTGGGATGTTAAGCCCATCGAATCCCTAAGGGTGAAACTGAATTAATAAATCCAACAATCTCCCCCCCAGTGTCAGCCGGGGGGATTCGAACCCATGACCGGGCTCTGATACCATTTGTTTGAATAGTGGATTAAGACCTCAGTAGAGGAAAAATCACCTTGGCGGGTGGACTGGACGTAGTTTGAGTTCAAACGAACCAGGATAAATAACCTTGTCATTAGAAGTTGTTTTTAATTACTAAAGAAAACCCAATTCCAACCCCCCTTCCTTGTGTTTTGCGCACCTTCAATTGGCATCAGAGCGCTAGGTTCTGAGAAAAACACTTAACCGTGTCAGTAAAAGATCCAGAAGTTAAACACATGGCAGAAGCTGGCAATAACAACAATGACTACCAGAATGACAAGATCAACGCTAAACCTCCAGTGTTCAATGGTGACAATTTTGACTACTGGAAGGATGTTCTGGAAATTTTCTTTCTAGCTCTAGATGGAGATCTCTGGGACATGGTGACAGATGGATACATTCATCCTGTTGGAGCAGATGGTCAGAAGATTGAAATAAAAAATATGACAGCTCAACAGAAGAAGGAATTCAGAAATCATCACAAAGCTAGAACCATACTTCTAAGTGCTATCTCATATACAAAATTATAGAAGATCACAAACAGGGACTCAGCTAAACACATGTTTGATTCTCTGAGGATGACACATGAAGGCAACACTCAAATCAAGGAGACTAAAGCTCTAGCCCTCATCCAGAAGTATGAAGCTTTCAAGATGGAAGAAGATGAGACAATTGAAAAAATGTTCTCAAGGTTCCAAATCCTGGTAGCTGGACTAAAAGTTCTGGACAAAGGCTACTCAACAGCAGATCATGTGAAGAAAATCATCAGAAGTTTACCAAAAGCTTGGAGGCCCATGGTCACTGCTCTAAAGCTATCTAAAAATCTGAATGAAATTTCCTTAGAAGAACTGATCAGCTCCTTGAGAAGTCATGAGATTGAACTAGAAGAAGATGAACCCCAGAAGAAAGGTAAGTCTGTAGCTCTTAAATCTAACAAATCTATTTCTAAAGCTTTACAGGAAGAAGAAGAAGAAAGTTCTGGATGCTCATCAGAAGAAGATGAATTATCTCTCCTATCCAGAAGAGTTCAACAACTCTGGAAGCATCGTCAGAAGAAGTTCAGAAATACCAGAAGAACAAACAATTATTCTGAATCAACATCTGGTCACAAGAAACCCAGAAGCAAAGAAGTTGTATGCTATGAATGCAAAGAACCAGGACACTACAAAAGTGAATGTCCAAAACTTCAGAAAGAGAAACCCAGAAACAAATTCAGCAGAGAAAAGAAAAAGAGTCTCATGGCAACATGGGATGATTCTGAATCATCTGAAGCAGAGTCAGATTCTGAAGATGAACAAGCTAATATTGCATTAATGGCAAACATACCAGAAGATGATCACTCATCAGAATCAGAATCAGATTCAGAAGAGGTATTCTCTAAACTTTCCAGATCTCAATTAGAAGCTAGCCTCTCAGAAATTCTTGAAAAATATCAGAAGCTTCAATTCAAATACAAAGACATGAAACAAAGTTTGGTATCTGAATTAGAAGAAGTTAGAAAACTAAAAACAGAAAACTCTGAGCTAAAAGAAAATATTTTTGAATGTAAAAACTCTTTTGAAAAACTTAAAGCTCAGAAAGAATCTGAATTAGAAGATCTAATCAATTCCGATAATATCATAAAACAATATGATTATGGTTTTCAAAAATTCCTTGCTAAAAACATAGATAGAAACAAAATTGCATCTATGATATATGGAGTTAGCAGAAATGATAGAAGAGGCATAGGATATGTGAAAACTAAAGAAACTCTGAAGTATAAAAAGATTGATGACATTGTCATAAAAACTAATACTCCTCTAAGTTCTCATTTTACCTATGGTCATAATGATGATCTAATATACACTAGTGAATCATCTTGTTCCACAAGTTCTGATTTGAAACCTAAAATGAATCAGAAGTTTGTAAAAACTAACAAAAAAGGACCCAGAAGAATATGGGTACCCAAAGATAAAATTGTGTATGTTGCAGATGTCTTTAACAGCAAAACTGAAACACCAATCATGGTACCTGGACTCTGGATGCTCACGACACATGACGGGAAGAAAGCATATGTTCCAAAGTCTTGAATTAAAAGATGGAGGCCACGTAGGTTTTGGAGGCAATCAAAAAGGAAAAATAATTGGCTATGGAACTATTGGTAATGGAAATCTTCCCTCTATCTCTAATGTTCTGTTAGTAGAAGGATTAATGCATAATCTATTATCCATAAGTCAATTAAGTGATAATGGATATGACATAATCTTTAATCAAAAGTTCTGTAAAGCTGTTAGTCAGAAAGATGGAACAATCCTCTTTAGTGGAAAGAGAAAGAACAACATTTATAAAATAAAACTTTCAGAATTAAAGATTCAGAATGTAAAATGTCTAATGTCTGTGGAAACTGAGCAATGGGTCTGGCACAGAAGATTGGGACATGTTAATATGAGAAGATTATCTCAACTTAACAAACTCAATCTAGTCAGAGGACTTCCAAATTTGAAGTTCAACTCAGAAGCTCTGTGTGAAGCATGTCAGAAAGGCAAATTTTCAAAACCTGGTTTTAAAGCAAAAAATGTTGTATCTTCCTCTAGACCATTAGAACTTCTGCATATTGACTTGTTTGGACCAGTGAAAACTGCTTTTGTCAGTGGCAAGAAGTATGGATTGGTGATCGTAGATGACTTCAGCAGATGGACATGGGTAAAGTTTCTTAGACACAAGGGTAAGTTCAAAATGAATACACACACTGACCTATAGTCAATGTCCTCTTGAGTTTTCTGACTGAACTAGTCACTCAAGGGATATTACACAACTATTACAATGATAATAAAATAGTAACTAAATTGCTTCTTATCAAGCTAGGATCACTAAGTGAAAGTTACAATATTTTAGCACAAAATGATACAGTCTTTTTGCGTGATTGTATTGCAGTGTGTTGTTGTCAATTCTTCAAATTGATTCCTTTATATAGCTTTTGAATGAATGTAGCCGTTGGAGACATCTTGAGCTAATTTAGGATATAAGTTAATACCATAAATTCCTTCCATAACCAGAGATACTTGTCTTAATCATTAATTAAAATATTCTTTAATTAATGTCTTCATTATGAATATCATCATCTTTTAGACGTAAATCAGAGATAGTAAAGATTTGATGTGCAGCCAATTAATCATGTCATTAAATGATGGATTCTTCATTAATAGTATCTTCTATAACTGGCTCAATATATCTTCTAGTAATACACGTCTCCTCTACACAAGAATAAGGTATTCATTAGAACTTCTATTCTAGTATAATAATCTTTGTTATCATCAAAACACTTAGAGGTTTAGAACCATAATTGTTCTAACAATCTCCCCCTTTTTGATGATGACAAAACATTTATTTAGATAATGAGAATAGAGTTTAATAAGATCAGAGGAACTCCCTTTGATTGAATAAAATCAAATATTTCTTATAAAGATCTCTTCAGATGTTTCATTAGCCTTAGCCCCCCCTAAGTTGATTACTTGACCTGTTTCTATTTTAGAATCACAACTCAAATAGTTTTATTAGAATTTTATATGTAAGAGGCAAATCATGGTAAACTGCTATGGATCAGGATCTTCTACGTTTCTCCCCCTTTTTGTCATAATCAAAAAGAGTAGATGCAGAAAAAAAATGCAAGTGTATAGAAGTAAAATACGTTACCATTAAATATAATAAAACTTGTAAAAAACAAATCCAGTAGAACTTTTAAAAAGTCATGAAGAAACAGAAGATAAAACAGAAAAAGTGAAGCAGAAGATAAGCAGAAAATCAGGAGTGCATCTTAGTAACTAAGGCCTCCAGCAAAGACTTGATCTCAAATGATGATTCCACTTGCTTTCCAAGCATTGTCTTTAACTTAGCAGTGGTTTCATCTTGCTTATCTAGGCGTTGCTTCACCATCTCAGTTTCCTTCTTCAGCTCTTCCAAGGTTTGCAAAACAATATTTGTTGTCAGAGGGTCTTCAACTTCTGGGGCAGCTTGATTCTCAGAAACTTCTATATTTGCTGGTGATTGAGCAGGTTCATCAACATGATCTTCTTCAGAAGGTACCAGAAGCATTTGAAGTTCAGAGTGTTCTTCCAGAGTTTCTGACTCTGTCCAAGGCTTATTGTCCAGCAGAAGAGGTTTATACTGTTCAATGTTAGAAACAACTGTTTGAAGATACTCACAGAAGTTCTGGTGAGCAATATCATAGCAGATGTCCTTGAGTCTCTTTGTCTCAGCATTAAACCACTTTCTGAAGGTAGCCCACAAAAAGTCAGAAGTAGCTGGATCTGTAAGCTCTGAGCACGCAGACTTCAGATCCTCTAACTTTAATTTCAAGACTGTTTCAAAAGCAAGTAATAAAGCAGAAATGTCTGTTCTAGAGGGCTTTGGTTTAGGTGCAGGTATGGCTATTTTGTTAGAGACAGAGGAAAATTTTTGTAGAGCTTCAAAATTAACTGAGGTTCTAAGAGGATTTTCATGTTCAGCTTCTTCTGGTGGTGTGTCAGGGATGGTTATAAAAGTTGGTGAGTTGGGAGGTGTAGACTCATATGAAGACAGTGAACTTTCTCTTATGGGGGAAAGACTAGAAACATTTACAGAGGATGGGATTTGGACAGATTCTGGGGGTTGAAAGTTGTCAATATCAGAGAGGGCATGTTGCAGGACAGTTTGTGTTTCAGTTATTGGAGAGCGGTCAATGTCAGATAGTGGTGTTGTATCAATTGGAATATCAAAATCAGAAATTGTTTGTGGTTGATTGTGTTCAGCTTCTGGTGGATAAAGTGATGATAGGATGGATGAGACAGCAGCAGATACAGGTATTTCAGTTGGAATAGGATTAGAGGATTGAGGTGGTTCAGAAGAAGGGATAGGTGCAGAAGGAATATCAACAGAAGGTTTTTCAGACACTTCTACATTAACTGCTTCTACTACAGAAATGAATTCAGAGTTAGAGGCATAAGTTTTACCTGATCTTCTGGTTGACTTTGGAATCTTCTGAATTGATCCTTCACCAGCCTTTCTCTTCTTGGTTCTTGCAGAGGCAACATCTGGAGTTTTCTGAGCGAGTTCATTTGGCTTGAACATAGGGTCCACACCATGTTGCTTGCAAATATCCAAGTAATTGACCACAACCTCTGGAGGTGTGTCAGAAGAGAATAGGGGAAAGTTCTCCAGGGGAATCTTCCGGGTGGTGATAACTTCTCTAGAGAGAAGGACAGGTTCTTGCTGGATGGAAGTTATAAACTTCATTTTCTTCAAATTCTTCGCATTCAGAGGTTTACCAACATCTGTTTCAAGAAATTGAGTCTGCTTTAATTCTGCCAGAAAGTCTACCAACTTGTTTTGACAGAGAATGTCAGATATGACACGTCCTAGAGGAATCCAATCCCTCTTGGTTTTCTCCCCATCTCTAGTTTCCTTCACAATAGTTTTTAGATGTTGAAACAGAGTGTGTGCAAGGTTGATCTTCTTCTGTTTGGCAATGAAGTACAGCAGAAACTGCTGATCCATATTGATATAGTCTGGAGATTTTGTAGCCTTCCTATGACAGATTGTCCCAAGAATGATCTTGGCCCAAATTCTGAGAGGGGTCTTCAGATCCTTTATCTTATTTGAGGGTTGGCCAGAAGTGAAGATCTCCTTGGCTATCACCTTTGTATCAGACATTCTGTCCATGTCACTACACTTAATACCATTACCATCAGCTTCTATGAGTTTGGCAACGTGATCTTCAGAAATAATTATCCTTTTACCCAGCACATAAGACGTAACATGAGTGTTGGATGCTGTTGTGTAAGCCCAGAATTCCTTTACCAGTTTTGGGAAGACTGGTCCAATTAGACGATCAAAGTACTTCTCCCAGCCCTGAGCTTGAACGTCCGGAAAGAGATCAAAACCATTATCCTTCAGACTGTTGAAATCCACAAAGAGTTCACAGAGAACTTCCAGTTTATCAGCAGGAGTAGTGAGAGTCTTCATAGGTTCAACATAGAATACATTAGAGAAGTCTTTTCGTTGTTGAGAAGAGGAAGCCATTGTTACTAAGATGAGGGTTTTTGAAGGTTTAAGGTTTTAGAAAATTTTTCAGAGAGGACGCAAAAAAGAGAGTGAAAAGATTTTCAGTAAAAATGCAATTAGGGTAAAAAGTGAAAGTGAAAATGAAAAGTTACTTATATAGGTAAAAATAATGCATTTAATAAAACGAGAAATTAGTGGGAAAAATTAAGTTTAAAAAACATAATGATTATATGCAATAAATGCGACTGACATAGGGTAAGGCGTAAAAGATTCTGGAACAGTTACCCAAGAGATTTTTGCCTTTTTGGTGTCAAGCGAGCCGTATCAGTTTCCCAGAAGATTAACAGATGTCATTCTGTAGAGGACAGTTGTCCAATGCATATTCTGTCACTCTTCAGAATTTGGACACTTGTTTTAATTCTGATGGGATTCCTTAGAGCCTTGTTGACACTTGTTGATATGAAGATCTGCATGTTATTCCTTTGAACAGAAGTTCTCAGAAAGAAACAGTTAGAACATAATATCTTCTGAAATGATAATATAGAAGATTAATTTCAGAACTTCTAAGAGTTAAAACCATATAATTAAAACATTTTCATTCTGGACATAATTTCATGCTAAGGTTAGTTAGTATGAAATTAAATCTATCTTCAGGAAGGGGTTTTGTAAAAATATCAGCCCATTGGTGATTTGTATCTATGAATTTTAACATTAAAATTCCCTTCTGAGTATAGTCCCTAATGAAATGATGTTTAACTTCTATGTGTTTAGCTCTAGAATGTAAAATTGGATTTTTAGATAGACAAATAGCAGAGGTATTATCACAGAGGATAGGAATGTTACTCTCATAAATATTGAAATCCTCAAGCTGATTTTTCATCCAGAGCATCTGAGTACTGCATCCAGCTGCTGCAATGTATTCAGCTTCTGCAGTTGATAATGCTATGGTTGATTGTCTTTTGCTGGACCAAGAAATTAGATTGTCTCCCAGAAATTGACAACTTCCAGAAGTACTTTTTCTTTCTGTTCTGTCTCCAGCAAAATCAGCATCACAATATCCTACAAGTTTATACTCTTCTGATCTTCTGTAATACAGACCAAGATTAGTAGTACCTTTCCGATATCTAAAGATTCTCTTAACTGCTGTTAAGTGAGTTTCTCTAGGATCTGATTGGAATCTAGCACATAAACATACACTGTATAGAATATCTGGTCTAGAAGCCGTTAGATAGAGGAGAGAGCCAATCATACCTCTGTAGAGCTTCTGATCTACTTTCTTACTTACCTCTTCTTTCTCCAGAATACATGTAGGATGCATAGGAGTTTTAGATATTATGCTTTCTGATAGATCAAATTTCTTCAGAAGTTCTTTGACATATTTGCTTTGATGGATATATGTTCCTTTTGATGTTTGATTTATCTGAATTCCCAGGAAGAACTTTAATTCTCCCATCATGCTCATTTCAAATTCTGCCTGCATAGACTTAGCAAATTCCTTTACCAAGGCACTTTTAGTGGAACAAAAAATTATATCATCTACATAAATTTGGCATATCAGAAGATCATTTTTAATGTTTTTAATGAAAAGGGTTGTGTCCACTTTCCCTCTGATGAAATTATTTTCCAGAAGAAAAGTACTTAGTCTTTCATACCAAGCTCTGGGAGCTTGTTTCAGACCAAATAAAGATTTTTTCAGTTTGAAAACATGTTCTGGAAATTTTATATTTTCAAAGCCAGGGGGTTGGTGTACATACTCTTCTTCATCAATATAACCATTTAAAAATGCACTCTTGACATCCATTTGATATAGAATGATATCATGGTTTACAGCAAATGAGATTAGAAGTCTAATTGATTCTAACCTGGCAACTGGTGCATACGTTTCTGTATAGTCAATTCCTTCTTGTTGACTATAACCTTGTGCAACCAGTCTTGCTTTGTTTCTGACAACTTCTCCTTGTTCATTTAGCTTGTTTCTGAATACCCACTTAGTGCCAATGATGTTGAATCCTCTGGGCCTAGGAACTAGATCCCAAACATCATTTCTGGTGAATTGATTAAGTTCTTCTTGCATAGCCAGAATCCAATCATTTTCTGAGAGAGCTTCTTCTACAGAAGTTGGTTCAATCAGAGAAACAAGTCCCATTAGAGTTTCTTCAGAGTTTCTGAATGATGATCTTGTTTTGATTGGTTCATCCTTCTTTCCCAAGATTTTATCTTCTAGATGATTCACTTTGCTTCTGGATAGTTTCTTCTGAGTGGGTTCTTCAGAGCTTCTTGGAGTAATTGTCTTGTTTTGTTATGTAGGTGATTGATCTTCAGATGTTCTATTTGTAGAAATTTCAACTTCTATATCTGCAATAAATTCATTCTGCTTTGGTTTTTCAGAACCAAGCTTATCATCAAATCTGACATAAATAGATTCTATCACAATACGTGTATCTGTATTGTATACTCTGTATCCCTTAGAACGTTCAGAGTATCCTAACATATAGCACTTCTGTGAGTATCTTCAAGCATTTGTTTCTAACATTGAACAGTATAAACCTCTTCTGCTGGACAATAAGCCTTAGACAGAGTCAGAAACTCTGGAAGAACACTCTGAACTTCAAATGGTTCTGGTACCTTCTGAAGAAGATCATGTTGATGAACCTGCTCAATCACCAGCAAATATAGAAGTTTCTGAGAATCAAGCTGCCCCAGAAGTTGAAGACCCTCTGACAACAAATATTGTTCTGCAAACCTTGGAAGAGCTGAAGAAGGAAAATGAGACGGTGAAGCAACGCCTAGATAAGCAAGATGAAACCACTGCTGAGTTAAAGACAATGCTTGGAAAATAAGTGGAATCATCATCTGAGATCAAGTCTTTGCTAGAGGCCTTAGTTACTAAGATGCACTCTTGATTTTCTTCTTATCTTCTGCTTCACTTTTTCTGTTTTATCTTCTGTTTCTTCATGAATTTTTAAAAGTTCTACTGGATTTGTTTTTTTACAAGTTTTATTATATTTAATGGTAACGTATTTTTATTCTATACATTTGCATTTTTTTCCGCATCTACTCTTTTTGATTATGACAAAAAGGGGGAGAAACGTAGAAGATCCCGATCCATAGCAGTTTACCATGATTTGCCTCTTACATATAAAATTCTAATAAAACTATTTGAGTTGTGATTCTAAAATAGAAACAGGTCAAGTAATCAACTCAGGGGGAGCTAAGGCTAATGAAACATCTGAAGAGATCTTTATAAGAAATATTTGATTTTATTCAATCAAAGGGAGTTCCTCTGATCTTATTAAACTATATTCTCATTATCTAAATAAATGTTTTGTCATCATCAAAAAGGGGGAGATTGTTGGATTTATTAATTCAGCGTCACCCTTAGGGATTCGATGGGCTTAATATCCCAACCCATGGCGCTTAATAGGCGCAGCCCCTTGAAAGACTCTATACTATAAGGAAATAAAGTTGCGCCTTCACTAACAACAATTGATTTTAGTGCAGTGGTAAGCGCTTGATCCTACAAGTGGTATCAGAGCCAGGTCATGGGTTCGAATTCCCCCGGCTGACACTGGGGGGGAGATTGTTGGATTTATTAATTCAGCGTCACCCTTAGGGATTCAATGGGCTTAACATCCCAACCCATGGCGCTTAATAGGCGTAGCCCCTTGAAAGACTCTATACTATAAGGAAATAAAGTTGCGCCTTCACTAACAACAATTGCTTTTAGTGCAGTGGTAAGCGCTTGATCCAACACCATGTACCTATCTCGATGAAGGTATGTCCATAAACAGGATCTGAGTCACGCGTCTCGATGAAGGTATGTCGTAATAAGGATCTGAGTCACGCGTCATAGTCTGCATACAATCAATAAATCAAAACTAGAAAAAATTTACATTTTTTCTTCCGTAAATGCATCAACATAATGTTTCCGCAAATGCATTTACGGAAGCACTCCAATATTCATTAAGCTTACGTGGTTCCGCAAGTGCATTTGCGAAACGTCTCAACATTTATTTGTTTCACTGATGCACTTGCGGAACGTCTAAAACTTCATAAAACACGGCAATGCCATTAACGAACCTTGAAGTTTTTTTTTGTAATTTTAACCCCTGATCGTCCATTTAATCCATCAAACATTACCTACATTGTCTCTAAACTATGTTTCTAAACTTATCTAGTGATTCTACACCTAAATAGCTAGTCTAAATCGATTATAGAGAAAACTCGAAAACTAACAAACTCAAAAACTTACCGACTAAACTATGTTGATTATTATAGTTGATGCTTAATGTTGAACTCGAGCGACAAAAAATGACTATTGTGAAAAAGATTTTTTTTGAGAGTTGAGAGAGATTTTGAGAGTGTGAAGATGAAAAGTGAATACTGAGGAATGAAAATGGTATGCACATGATGTATATCAAAATATGTTCTACTGATACAACTACATAAGTATTCCACTGATGTATCTACGACACAAACAAAAAATGAGCAAAAAAAAAAGTGCTTCCGGAGATACATCAACGGAAGCAGGAGGGAAAAAATGGTAACACACATGGTGTTTGAGACATTCAAGGGGTGGGGTAAGAAATTCTCATGTATCAATACATGCTAGAGTGAACCCACAAAGTAGGCCGATTGGACTATTGACAATGACCCAACCTGACCCATTTACATTAAGTCGTGGCCCATATCTCTACTCCACTAAAATTCCAAGTGAATTTAATATGTCATCCTCTAAATTATACTTGACACCTTACATAAATACATTATTTCAAAATTATCATTTACAAAATTTCATCAAAATGGACGAACGAAATATTCGATAGTTTACTAGAAAAGTCCGGAGTCGTCTAAAAAACCGGAATGTTCATTTAAAAAATATAGTATAAATTTATATCGCAATTTTTAAAAAGATAGATGTTTTGAAAAAAATAGTGTTTTTTTCAAAAAGCACATGATGTTACTGAATTTTTCGAGAAACATAAAAAATCTAGTAATTATTTGTAACATTGGAATCAGAAGAGAACGAGGAAAATGGAAATACCATGAAGAAAATGGTGAAGAAGAATTTGGATTTAATTTAGACCATTGAATGACTGTAATTTGTCTTTTTTGGAGTCCCAAACTGATATTCATCTATCAATATTTCATTGTCTATCGAAATTTTCAAAACTTCTGGAGTACATATCGAATATTTTAAAACATTTCGATATAAAGTATCAAAAATTTCAAAATGCTGATATTTCTTCATAGAAAACAAAAAACTTCCGGCATTTCTTTGAAATTATCGGTATTTTTTCATAATTTTTCAAAATTTCTGATATTTACTCATACTTTACGAGAAACTAATAATTTTGACAAGTGCATAGCAATAAAACACGTTTATTGCGGGGATTCCAAGTATAACGTGGGAGTGAAAGGTTAAATCCTCACATTTCAAACCTAATTGTTTTTATAGGTTAGTATGTGATTTTAATTTTAACACTAATATTTAGAGATTTTACCCGATATCCCCTCAATTATACCTGACATTAGGACTGTTAAAAAATCCAAAGAACTAAACTGAACCACCAAACCAAATCAAACCGTTGAAAAATAATTGAATTATTCTCTTTGGTTTCTTAACTGAACCACAATCTATCAAATAGTTTAATAACAAACTGAACTATAATTAATCAAACCTAACTATAGTTAAACGAATTGAACCATAATTAACTAATTATATATTTGGCATTTCATTATTTAGTTATGTTGAAACTTTGGTTAAGTGTTATTTGTAGCTCGATTTTTGTGGTCTTTAATCACTATCACATTTTTACTACTCTCTGATTTCTATATTTTTCCCGATGAAGCTGATTATGAAAGAGAATAAATATCTTAAACTAACCCCGTTTTGCATACTGTTGAGATAGATGCCAACATGGTTTTGGATTTTTTCATATATTATTTCCCCTAGGTATATGGCATATTTGTTCCTCTTGATATTGGCGAGGTCACTTCAATTTGGGTATGGGAATGGTGTGAGTGTTGGTAAGATAGGTTGATGTTGATGTTTTTGGTATTTGGATATTTTTGATGTTTTTGATTTAGATATGGGGACCTAATTGTGATTTTTTATTTGGTGTGCTTGCAAAGATCTTACGACCTTTTTTCTACGTACCCCCAAAAAGAGAATTGAGGGATCAAATCATCTTAGTTCCTCCTAAGGCTAAGACTAGGAGGAGAGGTTGATTTGTATCCTGGTTAAATCACAGGATGATGATGCTCAAATTGTTTATATTTTGTGTCTTGATCAAAGCCTAAGATTGAAGCTGGAAAAATTTGTATTTTGTGTCTTGATCAAAGGCCAAGATTGAAGTTGAAAAGTTTGTTATAACTGACAGGGTGCTTGAATTGAATAGCTCAAGGCATAAGCTGAACCTGGTATCTTGATTTGCATAGCTCAAGGCATAAGCTGAATCTGGTATCTTGATTTGCATAGCTTAAGAAAGGCTGAATGGGTACCCTGAATTGCATAGCTCAAGGAGGACTAAATGGTTGACCTGAATTGCATAGCCCATGAAAGCTGAATTTGGGTGAAAAAATGACTGGTGGAAATTGATCTTAGTTATAGTCCAAGTGTATGACCGAAATATTAACTTAGTTAAAGTCCAAGACTATGATTTTATTATTTTGGGGATTAGGTTTTTTAAAGTCCAAGACTATAATTGTAATGTTGTTATTAGCTTAGTTAAAGTCCAAGACTATGACTGTAATGCATTGGTTTAGTTAAAGTCTAAGACAATGACTGTAATGTTTGATTGACTGTAAAGTTTTTTACTTTTGTGTCTTGATTGAAGCCCAATGTTGAAGCTAAAAGACTCAGTAGAGAGAATTTGTCATCTTTAAATAGGGAAGAGCTAGTTTATATGTGCCTTAATTGAAGCCCAAAGTTGAAGCTAAACAAAGAAAACTGCCTATATGGGGAAAGTTTATTTGTGTCCTGATTTGGAAGCCTAGGTGTGAAGCTTATTTGTGAGAGACTGACTCTTGATTTATCTGTATCCTGTATGAAGCCCAGGATGGTAGGATAACTTTTGATGGGAGACTGGCTCTGTATGAAGAGTGTTTTTTCTGTTTGTTTGATAAATGTTTGAGGTCATCAGACATTCATTTGTCTGAGGAGGTTCAATTGTACAAAGCCCAAAGGAGGCTATCTTGGTCATCCATCAGGGAGACAGATACTACTGTATGTGTTTGATTCTAAGGATTTGTTCCTATACTTTTAGGGAGCCTTTGAGGGTTCTTGTGTTTAAGCCCAAAAGGAGACTAGGTTACCTTTAAGAGGCCCATGAGTCCTTGAACAAAGCCCAAGAAAAATCTGGGGATGGTTTACAAAGAAGCACGTCACCAAGAAACTTCTTATCTCTGTAAACCCCTAGTAAGTTTTAAAGAAAGATCCTAAGTGTTTTTTTGAATGGTGTATCTATTT
Organism: Lathyrus aphaca; assembly: GCA_963966055.1. NCBI lineage: Eukaryota > Viridiplantae > Streptophyta > Magnoliopsida > Fabales > Fabaceae > Lathyrus > Lathyrus aphaca. The sequence goes on along the minus strand of OZ014520.1, from coordinate 130,928,391 downwards.
GGATGAAGATAACCTAACTACTTAGAGATTCTAGAAGATGCAAATATATACATATGAAATGCATGCATACTAGTAAATGTGTCAGTGGATGTGTTGAACATTTTTTTAGTATGTCTTTGCTATGGTTTAAGTATTCTTAAATGATTTTTAAGAATGATGTTGGGAGTTATAATGGGAAGAAGAGGCCCAAAATCCCGAGGGAGAGAGAGATTACAAATATATTTTATATTGTATCCTCTTTGATGATTAAGAAATTTTTTATTATCTTTTCTTTAGTATGAGGTAAAGAAAGATAAATTTAAACATAAAAACCCTAATCTAACAAGCAAACAACAATTTAAGAAAACAACAAGGAGTAAAATGGAGAAGAGATTACTCAAAAGCCAATAATAGGGCTTATATATAAGGATGCATACAGAATTTGTTTTGTATTTTATTATCTTGTAATTTCATACACATGGTAGGGCTTCTAAAGAAAATCTACCTATCACCTAGAAACTTAGTTGTGAAGCTCAGTCTATTACAAGTGTATTAGATCTTTAGTTTGAGAATAAGAAAAGAGAAATAGGAGATTGAGAAACTGTTTAAGAAAACAGTTGGAGGGATCATGACTTATACAGAAGCCTGACGAAGTTTTAAAACAGACTGTAGAAAGTCTAAAACAAAAAATGGGTCCTAAACACAAAGGATTTCCCATGACAAATTTTCACAATTAATTTTGATTAAAAGAATTTTATGTGTAAAGAAATTCACATAAAGATATTCACAGATGAAAATTCAATGTAGTGAAAAAGACGATTGCACTGAGTTTCTGAAAATGGATCAGAGAACCATAATGGTTTATTTTTCAAAAGGTAATGGGTCTTTAACTCTAATAGAGGCCCAAAAGTGTGATAAAAATCTATTTGTGGGTGATAAAAATCAAAACCCTAATTTTGATATTTTAAACATTTATTTTTTGAATAAAATGATTAAAACATTTGATAAATTTCAAACATAAGTGAAAAACAAGAGAAATTCTTGGATCAATGTTTGAAAATTCATATTTTATCCATAGAATGACTTGAGATTCATTTATGTTTGAAAAATCAAGAGAAAGAATATTTTTAAAATGTTTAAAAATAATTAAAAATTAATTCTTTACAAAAATATAAAATATATTAAAAAAATAATCTTTTTTATGATTTTTTATGGAATAAAATATTTAAACATTTTTGAGAATTAATGAAAAAAGAATCAGTTAAAAAGAGCGCTAAGAACAGCTGAAAAACACACGTGTGTTCTTCATCTTGCCCAAAATTTGTGATTTTGCAAATCTAAGTTATCTCACTGAATATGCAATGAAATTGAATGAAATAAAGACCAAACTTGTGTGATTTTAACCCACAAACATGATGGTGACAATTAATTTCATTTATTTTAAGTGTAGAGTGAAAAATCAGTGATGAACACTGAAGAACCCTAATTTGGTCTAAGCCTCATGAAATTCTACATGATGATGATTTCATGAAATTGATTGAGGAAAAACATTTGATATATGATTACGCACACATGGAAAAAAGATAGTGTGAGTAAATATGCATCATATGTGATGTGTTTGGGCAATTATATTGAGTTAATAGTGGCCACAACTCAAAACCTGATAGTGGTTGCTCAAAATATTAAGTTTTGAGTCTTCGTCAGAGTGTGAAGAAGAGAAAACTTAGGATTCAGAGGATTTAAGGTGGTTTTTATGATAAAATTAGGTATCTATTTATAGGAAAATATGTTAATATTGGTTAGCCTCTAAGTCTTGAAGAGATGAGATCATAAATTGTTGATCATTGTTTGTGAAATATCTACTTACACAAGGCATGATGAGATACTTTCATAGAGTAGCCAACTACAACTTAATTCACATTATTCAGATGCTTTGATCTTGGATTTTTGACACATGTAGCTGGTTGATCAAGAGATCCAAGCATATGCCATTTTGGAGCATGGTGACCATTGAATCAAAATGCATATGTGTTGAAGTTCATAAATGCCATAAATGGAAATTCCTTGGTGCAATCATGAATTTGCAGGTTTGATCAGGTTTGTAATGATTGTTTTGATGCTTAAGACCAGCTGATCTTATCCCTTGACTCATCAAAATCCAATTCTCAAGTTTTATAAAAATCTATTTTTTAAAAACAATTGTGGCATGGTGTGTTTAACAAGAGATTTCTTCATGCTCAAGCAAGATCTTTTCATGCTAATTGGTTCTTTTAATTGTTGGTAATATTTGTGATAACGTTGGTGTTTTCACAGGATATGAATCAACTTGGAACTATGTGAGAAAATCCTCTAAGTTTTGATGTTTTGACTGATTTTGTACTTAAGCAGATTTTGTCTAAGTGTTGAAATTTCCAATTTTTTCTTGATTTTGATCAATCTTCAACTTAAAATCCATGATGAATTGGAGTTTTGTGTATTTGAATCATTTTTAGTTTGTGGCAAGATCTTCCATTTGAGATTTGGTTCACAAATATCTGATGCTTGGATCACAAGTTATGATGCTTGGAAATATGGTACTTGCACACTTTTTTCTTGTAACTTAGAAAATTTTCTAAGTTTCAAAGACTACCCCTTTTACAAGTTATCTAATTTTTTTTGATTTTTTATGATCAAATGCATCAATGGACCATATATTCTTGTAATATAGGTCATGGAGATCATTTTGGGTGAAAAAGTCAAACTTTGCTTTTTGGTCCAGATGGAAATTACACTAGATTCCCGTGAGTTTTTGATTTTTTGACTGGACATCCTCTGAGGTATTTTGAACTTATGAATGGACTTAAATGATGTATATGAGCTTTTAAACCATTCCCTATGGTATTGGATCATGTCCATATGAAAAGTTTGACTTTGGGTTCCCCGATCAGTCAGGAACCCTGATTTGGGGCACTATGAAACCCAAACTTTGAAATCCTTGATATCTGCATATCTTGAACTTGTATATGGATTGTCAAAGTCATGTCAACCTTTCTTTATTACATGTGGAGGCCTTGACTCCTTTTTCCATGATAATTTCATCTGGAGGGCTCAGTTGACTAAAACCCTAATTGGTGATACTAATGACTCGGGGCTCAAATCACTGAAATTTCTGTACAGTCTTTAAATGATTCTTCATCATTTGAGATTTCTTGATCCTTTTAGAATGATTTAAATATTGAAAGTGTTAGGTATCAATGATTGGTCTTTTTCCTGAATCCTCTGAGGGACTCAAGAATCCTGATTCATTGCGGGGATACTGTCCAGACCAGTCTGACACTGTCCTTAGGTCAGAGGATTCCCTCTGATGAGACATATATCTGTAACACCCTAATTTTACCCCCTAATATTTTGTTTATATTTGCATCGTTTTGCATGCAAACAAGATCAGACGTTGGTTCTTTTATCCTTTTTGGTTGCAGGTTTATGCCTCACATGGGATCACCATTGCTTTTGTGTGCTTTTTTATTTGTGTTTACTAACATCTAATCAAAATCTAAAAATATTTGGTTTTCCATCTTTTACTAACTTTTTCAGGAAGAAAGCAAAAACATCAAAACAATTCCTCAACTCGAACAATTTTCATCTGAACAAAGTCAAAGTTGATCTACAATCAATTCAAATTCATCTAATTAAGGATTTCCCATGTCTTTATTGATTATTATTCAAGGAAATTCTAAGGCTCGTGTGTTTATTTCCATGCCTTCTTTGACAAGCAAGAAAATCAAGCTGGAACCACAACAATGCAAAGAAAAGCAGATATTTTTCAAGTTTTGCACTGAGTAACTGGTTAACGCCCTGGTAGTAACCGGTTACCAACGCATAAATTTGAAAAATTGGCAGCAAATTCAAATTTTTTGATTTTGGCACAAATTTCATTTTTTATCACATGTGGAATATTCTAGTCCATCTCCATTTAATTCCCATACATCATCAAAATTAATTCCCACCATGTACCTTCATTAATCACCACTCTTTTGCTAATTACCTCCAAATTTAATTTCCTAGCCTAATCTTGATCTCCCAAATCTAGTTCCATTCCACCAAATTTCTAGTCCTAAACTCTTTAAATAACATCCTCATTTCATTCATTTCCCAAGCTTTAGAAAGCCAAAAAACCTCTTCAAAATATATCCCCAACTACCAAAATTCACCAAAGATCAATTTCTTCTTTTGAAAGTTATCAAGAATTAACATTGAATTCTTGATTAACTTTGAGCTAAACCTTCATCCTTTTCATTTTTCTTCATCAATTTCAGTAGATCAAGCTTGCTTATGGAGTAATTTGGAGTTGTTCTAATCCTTGAAGTGGTAATTCACATTTTACCATTGTTACATCTTCATCTTTATCATCCACAATGTAGATCCTTGATGTTCATTGTTATTGATCCTTTGGATCATATATTGTTATTTTGATTGCTAATTTTTGTTGTGTTCTTACTCTAATATTCATGCTAGTTCAGATCTATGATCACAAGATGTTTGGAAAATGTTTTGAAAGAGGATCATTCTGAATTTTGCACTAATTTTTAATTATGCGTGCAGAGTAACCGGTTAACGTATAGGTGTTAACCGGTTACTTAATGTTAATTTTTGAAAATTGGCTACATTTTTGAACTAAGTAACCGGTTAACACCAATGTGTTAACTGGTTACCACTGAGGAAAAATGAGTTTTTGCTTTGTTTTTGGGGTTGTTTTGCCTTCTCTTCCCCCTCTTCCCCTCCCTTCTTATTTTTACATTGGGAGACCTTTTTTAGACTTATTTCTCTTTGGTTTCAATGGACTTTGGGTGTAAATTAGAGGAGATAATATTCATTAGTTCAAATCTATCTTTAAGTGAATTATTTAATTCACTTTAGGTGCTTTGAATTAGTGATATATTTTCATATTTGAATCCACCAAGATAAGTGATTGAACTTAAATATGAAATAATATCATAGGTGTGACTCAATTTGGTATTCATCTTTATTTTTTGTACGGTATGGCGTTAGGATGACGATTTACATATTGTTCATATGACATGCATTAGCACATATATTATATTGGCCGACCTCATTTATAGGGTAATTACTTCGTAAATTACTCAGAAATTGCTTAACATAGACCTAAATGTGTCCTTATCTCAGAATAAAAATCCAATTGAATACTTTCACTTTCATGGACCGGACCTCAATTGGTTGCGCCACCCCAATCTTGATTAATTATTTGCATTAGATCCACGTCTTTTGATGTTTAATGCGTAGTTGCCTTGGGTATCCGAATCTTCTTTTAAGTCTTCATCAAATTTGGGTCTAATTGCATTGGTTAATCACTATAGTGTAAAATACTAAGTGAAATCGATGTTTCCTTCTCGGTTTTGGCACTAGGTGCTTTGTTACTCTTTTGGTTGTAGGTGATTAAGTTCACCATAATGTCACTCCCGGGATTTTCATCCTAGTACAAACGCGAAAGTGGCGCGAAAAAGGTATAGTTGTCAGCCAGACATTTTTATTCCGAATGAATGGGAAAGGTAATGTTGCACAAACCTGAGGAAGAAGGAAATGACGAGGCCTTGTGAACCAAAGATCTGGGTTCGGGAGTCGGTTACGACCTGGAAAGGTATTAGCACCCCAGACCATCCGCCGTACCCGACATGATCCACGCTTGTTTGTCAGTTTCAAAGGGTGAAAGAATACGAGTGTTGCTGAATAAAACTGCTGACTGGAATGGAAAATGAAATGAGAAAGGAAATTGGAAAAGAAAATGAAAGGAAAATAAAGAATGTGCTCGAACGGGCCCTACCCCGCTGCCTACGTACCTCATTGGGAAAATGAGGATCAGAGTCGACGTAGTTCGCCTAACTAAGGTGGGAACTATTTGTTTATGTTTTTTATAGCTGGAACTGCGTATATCTATGCTCAGGTGTTGCAGGCTCGTCTGGTACGAGTGCGTTTACCGTCTTGCATGCGAGACAAGTTGTCGCAAGTTCGCGTTGAGAATGAATAAGGTGAGAAAAGAAGTTCCCGCGGGAAAGTCGCTTATTGTTTGTTGTTTGCTTTTTAAGAGTTTTTATGAATTTGGCACAAAGAAGTGAATTTAAACTCTTTTCCATGGAATACATACTTGCTACTACATTCCAAGATGGAATAGTAGAACAAGCACACCAAGTAAGGGGAATTTATCCAAGACTTGTTTCCAAGGATTAGGGTTTAAGTTCACTAGCTTGTTGAACTTTATTACATGTTTTTATTGTCTGTGAAGAAGTGTCTTTTAGGTTTTCTTTGTGAAATAACCTCTTGATCATATTTGTACATCATGTTGGACAATCCCACACTATTCCAATATGGAATGAATGTAAGTTCCCCATGGAATAAGGCTATACACAAGAGATTCCTTCATGTCTTTATTAAGTATTTTTTATTTTGTTTGAAGATGAGAAAAGATGACTCAAGGTGATCCTATGGTTTGTGAGGTATTCCAAACCTAAGGAAAATAAAATCAAGTTAGAATTCAACTTACTTCCTAAGGAAGTTAAGTTGAATCTAAAGAACAAAAGGGAGCCTATGAACAAAGCACCAAGTGTTAAGGCAAACATAATTAACATGCATAAGAGATAGGAATGAAGTGATGATTACCTCAATCTTCCCCCCTACAAAACAAATGTTAGCATGATGAAGTAATTTGAACAATTATAACATGGCAAAATTCAATAAACAACTCACACTAGCTAAATAAGAGCACTAATGAACTTCTAAGCGTAAAACTAAGTTCTAAAGCATTCTACATGTTAGCTAACTTCCAAGGTCAGAATCTAAATTATACTAAAAGTATCTAAAGGGATGAAGTAAATCAAATTAAAACTATGCCCTAAAGTGTTATTAAACCCTAATGAAACCTAAGGATGAAGTTATAAGGGAAACCTAGGTGCTTTAACATATTAAAATCTCCTAAAATCAAGGGTGAGTGCAAAGTCCAGAACTTAACACTAAATGAAAGTTAAGGATGAGATTAAATCATATGAGAAAGAAGAGATTCAAGGTAAGGAGATTCAAACATGAGATGGAAAGATGAAAGAATGAACATGGAAACATGGTTTTAGAAGTGAAACTAATGACTTAATAAGAAAAATAAAAAATGACCAAGGAAACTTGAAATCCCCATACAAAAACCAGAGGCTTGATGAAAAGTTAGAATGAAATTTAGCCTCACAAAATACTCACAAATGAAGTGGTAAGAAATGTCTTAAGGCTAAGTGTCACAAATTAGGGTTTTAAGGACCTTTAGGTGACAAATGAAGTTCAAAAGAATGAAAAAGAGTCTAAACTTGAGGTAAACATATTGATATGATCACAATACACCTATGAGACACAAAACAATGATATTACAAGGTTAACTTATGTACAAAGGAATTTGAGAAGCTAAGATAGAAGGAGAAGTGAAATTAGGTTAAAATAAGGCAAGTATGACTTATGACTCAAGAAAAACCTAAAGATCAAAGGTGAAGACCTAAGGAGGGTACTCAACACTTTAAGACATCCCATAGGACCTATTAGACCCAAAATAAAGACCTTAAGGTAATGGCATAAATGCCTTATTCAATTTGGATCAAAGGAAGTAAAGGAGAAGACCAAAAATATTACTTATGACCTAAGAAACTTTGAAAAATATCAAATTATTATGAACAATTATGAAACTTGACAATTGGGATCACAATCTAGAAGGTGACTTATGTCTAAAAAATCTCAAAAATTCCTAATTTTGAATGGTCTAATGAGGTGTGGAAGGGAATTAGGGTTTATGTGCATACATGTGAAAGAATAGGACCAAAACATGACTTACCATGACCTAAAAATCAAAACAAAAATATTTTGGAGAGGTTTAATGAGTTATCTGGATAATGCCAAAAGAATGAATCATTTATCATTTATGGTTTAAAAGAAATAAAATGGACAAGTTGATTGGTCAGAAATGAAGAAAATGGGAAGAAAATTAATTGGGAAATTAATTTTGCCTTAAAAAAATGGACTAAAATGAAAACAAGAATTATAGAAAATTAAAGAAAAATATGAAGATCATATATGAATGTTTTGGGAATTTTTAAAGGTGTTTTGATATTTTTAATAATAGAAAACAAAAACTGAATAAAATTGATAAAAGAAAATAAAAGAAATGAATTGGATTGAAATATGTTGGGCCTGGGGGGTGAAAATAGAAAGGAAAAGAACTGGAATGGGCTTAGGACACATTGTTGCTCCCGAAAAGACTTACGTCCCTGGTGCAAACGCGAACTGTCAGCGATGTTGGAGGTTGAGGTTGAATAGAGTCGACAACTAGGCATTTTTATCCCGAAGGAAAGGTAATGATGCATGAACCTGGAAGGGTATGGATACGACGGTTGCGAACCAAAGAGACTGAGAATGGGTGTTGGTTACGACCTGGGAAGGTATTAGCACCCAGATCGTCCGTCGTACTCGACGGGATCCACGCTTACTTGATTGTGTTTAAAAGGGACAGTGTATGTGCTAACTGTGTATAAAAGCTAGGAATGAATGTACAATGTGTCAGTGCAAAAGAGAGGGTAATTGCTCAAGAATGAGGCTTAGAAAGGAAAGCTGAAAGAGGGGGGATGACAAAGAGACTTTTGTTCGATAATCGTTAAGTTATGCCTATGTATCCTCTCGTGAAATGAGGAAGTCAGAACACCGTAGTTCGACTCAAAGAGACTTGGTGTTTTGGTGTGAACTGTTTACTTGTCTATGCTCAAGTGTATGACTCGTCTGGCTCGAGTGCTGACTGTCTTGCATTAGACGGAAGAAGCGAGTTCTCGTTTTCAGAGTGAATATGATGAGAAAAGAATCCCGGAGGAGACGTTTATTGTTTGTTTTTGTGTTTTCAGTTTTTTATTGTTTTTGGCATTTGGCATAGGGTAATGAGCTTAAGTCTAAATCAAGGGTTTGTAAACTCATTATATCCTCCCTGATTAGGGATAATGAGCCTACTTAAGTATGAGATAAGCATCTCAACTTAATTACCATGATGATGTAGGATTAAGATCATTAACCTACTTGTGATTATTAAGATTTTTTTTGGTTTGTGTTTAGTGTTAAGTAATGAGTTTAATCTCTAATCAGGGATTAGTGAACTCATTACACCATCCTAAGAGAAGGATGATAAATGAGAACACTTAAGCTGAGGAAGACTCCTCAACTTATTCCATGGTTAGGGACTAAATTCATTTTATAACAAGCCTTTATTAAGTGGATTTTAATTAAAGGATGAGATTAAGAAATGGATTTTAAGTTTGTAAGACAACTTGAGGGGGACTTGTCCATTAAACACTAGGGTTAGTCCCTCTTAACCAAAAGGAAGCGATAGAACCCTAATGTAAGACCCAAGTTACAAGCTTATGTCTTGATTATTATTAGGTGTAAACAAATTAAAGGTTTAACACTAAGGATTAAGGTTATACACTCCATCCTAAGATAAGGATGTCGGCATAACCCTAATTCAAAGTCCTAAAGCTTTAAGTGTTTAGCCTCTGATTATGAGATGAGAAGAGAGACTCAAGGAGACTCAAAGATAAAAAACCAGGGGAGACTATATACAACCCTAAATATTATCATGCTTGGATATCCTAGGGTTTGTGAGGCTTAAGAGAAGAATCTTCAGGAAACCACCAAGGAAGAAGAAGCAGATGAAAAGAGAAAGAGAGAAAAAATAAGTTACTTACTTCCTGGAGAAGATAAGTAACTTAAAAGAAAGTAAGAATGAGAGAGCACAAGTGAATTAGATTCACTTCAAATACAAGTAAATTATGCAAATGAAGAGATAAGAAGAAATGGGATGTGAAGGCAAATCCACATCCCAAACAACTTACCATAAGCCCCTGAAATGTTAGTATGAATGCATAAGACATAAAGCAAAAGGAATTGAGATGAATAAAGATGCAAAGATCAAAACTAGAAGTGTGTATGCAAGGAAAATGTGTTATGAGATGATGCAAAGTGTAACACGGTGGGAGAACTGACTTTAGTTATGTTGCGGATAGCAAGAGTCGCCACCGACTTTTATTTTATCCAAAGGAAAGGCATAAAAGAACAGGAAAGACCTTTTAAAAGATTTTTGGGTCCGGGGGGTAGGTTATGTAAAGGGAAGGTGTTAGCACCCTTTACATCCATGGTTATCCATGGGCTCTTAGTTACTTAGCTCACTTTAAAATGTTTTTTGAAATGTGTAGTGTGTGAATAAAAATTTTCTTAAGAGTTTGATAATGATCCATGTACGGATGCGTAAAAAACCTTTGTTTTGAAAATTGTTTGAAAAGTGTGAAGTATTTGAAATTGTTTTGAAGAGTGAGCAAGTATCTAAGAGGAACCTACCCTAAGTTTAAGTCTTTTCTGTTCTTGAATTCTTTAAGTGGTAAGACTATCCCTATTATTAAGGAATAGGTAGTCATTACCTTGGATGTGAGGGACAAGTGAAGGGACATATGTTTATGTAGGCAACTGTGGGGTGTATTAAGCAATTTTGGAGGGACTGTCATCTTTATTCGAAAGGGACAAGATCATTACGAAGGCAACATTCGAAAGGGACTTGATCTTTTATTTGTTAAGGGACTAGATGACTTTATTTTGAGGGACTTTTGCTTTATACACCCTACTTGACCTTTTTGATTAGGCAACATGAGAGGTATCCCTAAGGAGGTGAGATGGCGATCAAAGATCGACTTACGTGTGTGAGTGTACAATTTAATATTTTATCTTTAAATTAAGTGATCTAAATTAATTTTAAATAAACATACATGTTACACTCCCTATTTACTAACCATGGCATAAAATAAATAATAAACATTATAAAATATTACATCCAGGAGCAATTACATAATAATGATAAAAGCAATTTAAATAAATAAGCAAAATATTAAATAATAATAATAAAAATTGGGTTAGTGAAAATAATAATAATAATAAAAATAATACTAAATTAAATGGGGTTAGTAATAATCATATAAATATAATTAATAATAATAATAATGAAATAAAAAAAAATTCAAATTTATAAACAATTATCATTCAATATTAAAATATAAACAATTATACTAATTATTATAAAATTTTTAAGTTATGTATAAATTATATAAAAAATTAATTATGAACATGATATGAAAATAGAATTATAATTATAAAAATTAAATTAGCAATTTTTTACATATTTTTAAACATATAACAAAATTATTTACATGCAAAAATTAAATTCTAAACAAATTATAGCATATTATCCTATTAAGAATTTTAATTTTTAAACAATTGATACATTAATTAATTATGAATTTTAACTAAATTATGAATATAATATATACAAATAATAGTATTAAATAAATAGGAGAAGAAAAATTAGGGTTTGAGAAAAATATGTTTTTAGGGTTTATAAAAAATAAATTAGTTTTTTTTTTTAATTTACAATATCAATTTAATTATTAAATACTACATACATATAAATAAAAAAACATATAAAGAAATAAATATATCAATTTAGGTTTTAAGAAAATAATATAAGTTTTTTTTTTAAACAAAAGAAAATGATTTACATATATAATTTAGAAATTATTTTAAATTAATTTAGAAAAATAAAAGGAAGAAATAACAAAAGAAATAAAACAAGAAACCAAAAAAACAGGACCTGGGATTTGAACCCAGGTCCTTTACCTGGATACACAAGAGCCTAGCCACTGGGCTGCGCGCTGCTAGCTGATGACAAACCACTTTCATTTGGTTTTATGCTCATCCTGTAAAACAAAACAAATTGCACAAAAAAAATGCGTTGAGGCTGGTTTCGAACCCACGCCGTTGCCCTCACACGCGCACAAGCTTACCACTACACCATCAGCATCATTCAGTAATTTAAATACAAATAAAACTATATAATATAAAAAAAACAATTTTGAATTCCAGGCTGCGCGCGAAACTCCTTCTTCTACCTCCAGACCTGCAAATGTTGCTACGAATTTTCCCACGAGTTTTCCTGCGAATTTCAAACTGCAGCAATCCCTACGAAACTCAAACACCAACGAAACAGTAAAATTTCACAAAATTGAAAACATCATTGAATTCCTGACAACATTTGCAACCATCCTATGTCTTTAGAAATCATTTATATTTGTTAAATCATTGGATCCTAATTTGGCCGAAAAAACCCTAATAATGGTGAATACTCATTCGTGTCCCCAAAATCCAATTGAGTCATCCAGAAACGTTCCTTGTATCATAACAAACACAAATCAACAGTCAAATGTGATTAATCATGAGTAAATATGCAAAATCGAAAAATTGTAAATGAGCATGAACATGGATTCGGTTTGCATGAATGAGGATGTTTCAGACGTTGTTTATGATCCAAACACGTTCAATGAACATCATAGAATATGTTGCAATGCTCAAAACTCATTGAAACTTCCTCTACCTTAAAATCCGAATGTGAATTTTTGATGAGTTTTGTGAAATTTGAAACTGGTTTTTGAGGCTGTGAAATCGTGTCTAATGAGTAGGGTTAAGTCATATACTTATAGAGTGATGAATTAGGTCAGAAAAAGTTGATGTTTGTGTGGAAGATTTGATCCAAAAAGATTCAAAAAGATAAGCTTTGAAATTCAAATATTTTTGCATCAACACTTTCTATTTCAAGCCAATCAATATTATCTTTGTATCAATTTGATCCATGCTGAATTCATGACCTTCTAGAATCAAAAATAATTTTAAATCTTCATGTTTAATATTTTATTTAAATTTAAAATGATTTTTAGTATAAAAAATCATAATAAATTAATTAAATAAAATAAAAATTATGAAAATATCAAAGAATTTTCGTGCATGATGTCATGGATTGCTTTGGGTCATTAAAAGTTCAGCCCATTTAGCAAAATTTGGTTTTAAACCTCCATTTGCTTCATAAACTTCCCTAAAATTTCCCAACTTTGCAAGGGCACACATCCTTCAATTTTAATGCTATGAGGTTTTTCTTGGACATTTTGGAAAGCTTGAAGAGTCCTCTAACCAACCCCACTGGTTTCATGTTCATATCATTTACCATTCTCAAGTTATGCCCTTTTGAAGTTGTTGACTTTTTGTTGACTTTTACAAGGACCTATAATGTCCTAGCTCATACCTTCCAAATGAAGCATTTTTGGGCTTGGCTTGTGAGACACAAAGTTGTAGAGAATTCAATTTCCTTCAAAATGAGCTTTGGATGGAGACTTGGTGATGAAGCATGTGAAAGTTATGGCTGGTCAAAGTTCAGTTGACTTTTACTAAGGAAACCCTAATTTAGAAACTCCTGATTCTTGATGATCTGAAATCTCCTTGATGAATCATGATCAACCCTTGATAAAATGATGAATTTTACTTCATATAATTGATGTTGGCAAAAAAGCATGAAGTTTGACTTTGGTTTGACCACAGTTGACCTCAGTTTGACTTTTTAACTGCTTTGATTGATTTTGACCTATCTGATCATCTGACTGAGCAAACCTTTGAGAAAAGTCTTGAAACTTGTCATGGGGGTTCTTACACATATATAAGATGTTATGAAGCTAACTTTAAGTCTTGGAAGTTCATTTAGCCTGATTAAAGTCAAAACCCTAGTTTTGGATGCACTGCTTAGGAGGTGCATTGTATGAGGGAATTGTCAACTCTTCTGACCAATTGTGAACTTTGTGAACCTTGTGAACCATCATAGGATGTCTTGTGAACCTTGTGAACCTCATGGGAGGTCTTGTGAACCTTGTTAACCTCATAAAGTATCTTGTAGACTTCATGAACCTCATGAAAGGTCTTGTAGGTATTGTGAACCTTGTGAACCTCATGGGAGGTCTTGTGAACCTTGTGAACCTCATAAAGTGTTTTGTAAACTTCATGAACCTCATGAAAGGTCTTGTAAGTCTTGTGAATCTTGTGAACCTTGTGAACCTCATAAAGTGTTTTGTAAACTTCATGAACCTCATGAAAGGTCTTGTGAACCTTGTGAACCTTCTTAGCACACAAAGTCTTGTATTGTGAGGGCAAATTTTGGGGTGCAACAGCTGCCCCTGTTCAATTTTGTGAAACCTGAGGGGTTAGATTGGTATATTTGCCAGTCGTGACCTGGAAGGTTGAAGGGGATTGAACACAAAAGCCCAAAAATTTGCACTCACCAGTGCGTAGAGTGATACAGATGACTAGTTGCATACGCTTGAGTGGGCTTAAAGATGCCACTTGGAGAAAAATTCTTCAGGTACATTTCTTGGAGGATAAAGCAGTCCAAAATATGAAGGTAAACTGATAGCTTTCAGGAAGATAAACAACGTCCCGGGGTAGTAATATGCTTTCAGGAGGATACAACAGTCCTGAGGTAATAATGTGCTTTCAGGAGGATAAAGCAGTCCTGAGGTAATAATATGCTTTCAGGAGGATACATCAGTCCTGAGATAGGGGTGATAGCTTTCAGGAAGATAGACAACGTCCCGAGGAGATAATATGCTTTCAAGAGGATAACAACGTCCTGAGGAAGTGGTAACCTTTGGAAAGATAACAACGGCCCAAAGTAATAATATGCTTTCAGGAGTATAAACAACATCCTGAGGAAGTGATGATAGCTTTCAGGAAGATAAACAACGTCCCGAGGAGATAATATGCTTTCAGGAGGATAAACAACGTCCCGAGGAGATAATATGCTTTCAGGAGGATAACAACGTCCTGAGGAAGTGGTAACCTTTGGAAAGATAACAACGACCCAAAGTAATAATATGCTTTTTGGAGTATAAACAACATCCTGAGGAAGTGATGATAGCTTTCAGGAAGATAAACAACGTCCCGAGGAGATAATATGCTTTCAGGAGGATAAAGCAGTCCTGAGGGGGGTAATATGCTTTCAGAAAGATGAACAACGTTCTGAGGTATAAGAAGCTTTCAGGAGGATAAACAACGTCCTGAGGAAATGATAATCTTTGGGAAGATAAACAACGGCCCAGGTAATAATATGCTTTCAGGAGGATAAACAACGTCCCGAGGAGATAATATGCTTTCAGAAGGATAAACAACGTTCTGAGGTAAGGAGATAACCTTTGGGAAGATAAAAAACGGCCCAAGGTCGTGATATGCTTTCAGGAGGATAAACAACGTCCTGAGGTATAATGATGTAACCTTTGGGAAGATAAACAACGGCCCAAGGTCGTGATATGCTTTCAGGAGGATAATCAACGTCCTGAGGAAGTGATGATATGCTTTCAGGAGGATAACAACGTCCTGAGGTAATGACTTTTGGGAAGATAAACAACGGCCCAATAGTCACAAGTTGTTAATGAAGTCTGTCTGCTGGAGAATTAATCTGAAAATCAAGATTATAACATTCTGTATGATAATATTAGTTTATGTATTATGTATGCATGTATAATATGATGCACTTAGGTAATGTATTATGTATCTATGTATATGTATGATATGATGTAAATGATGTATGTATGCATCATGCAGCCTGAAGCGTCTGGATATCTTCGTATAACAACTGCTGGCCAGGGAAAATAAATCCCGATTTGTTGCTGAAGGATATGAGGAACTTGTTCCCGTCTTGTTTGATAATATAGTATATATAACCTCCTATCTTCGTTGGATAATAAGGTATACATAACCTCCCGTCTTCGTTGGATAATAAGGTATACATAACCTCCCGTCTTCGTTCGATAGTAAGGTATACATAACCTCCCGTCTTCGTTCGTCGTACTCCTATTGGAAAAATAAATTCCCGACTATCCGTATGAGGATAAAAGAGATGGATATAAATTCCAGGGGAGATGTGACTCGAAGTACTTATGAAGATGGATTTGTCCTACTGGGGGACTTGTAGCTGTCTGGTAGGGATGAACCGGCGAAGCTTCGTTGAATTCCTTCCCTCGTTCGTCCTTAGTGTAACGCTATTACTGCATTTTCATGCATTTCTGGTAAACATCAATCATATTCAAAAGCATACATACATTCAAACACAACCAATGGACGTTTTCGCTTATGTAGATAGGGTAAAAGTAAATCTGGATTCAACAAGCATTTCCTACTTGAATAAAGAGGGAAAAGTAAAGCTGAACTCGAAAGCAAAATCGTTTCAACCTTGAGAGTGTATAACCAATTGGATTTAAAGCTCCTGAGATTCTTAACTTTCCTGAATACCTTCCCAGCAATCCTCATAGCTGGATCTAAATACATGATACTGATACCATCTGATACTACTGGCGTAGACAATCAACTTCCACAATGGCTTCTGTTGAGAATCCAATATCAAGGTAATACAATGAGAGGAATGTGTCTTCAAATTGTGATGGACCATATACGCTCCAGATATTAGATTTGAAAAGAAAGCATTGCCCCTTGGTTGAGGATGAATTGTCCTATAATGGAAGTATCTGAAATGAGCTACCTCAAGAGAAACAAGCAGAATGCCCCATAAGCATATGCCCCTGGCATATTAAGCACTGTTGGATCTGGAACTGATTGCCCCGAATGATTTGAACAGTAACTTGGTATGCCCCCTTGGTTAGTAAACAATGACCATGCCCCTGGCATTATGAATTCTGTAATGTTACCCTTGGAACTTCAGATAGATGAGGAGATCTGCCTCTGGCTGCTTAAACATAGTTGAATCTTATCCTGATTGCCCCAAATGAGTTAGGCAGTATCATGGCCTGCCCCCTTGATTGGGAGATAATGATTATGCCCCTTTGTATACATGGACTTTGATCCTGGAAGCAACTTTGTTTATCGGAAGGACTTTGAACATTCATCCTGTAAGTTTCTCTGTTTATCAAACACTCAAGTATATGTAAACAAATATATTCAAAAATGCAATGCTTATGTCTGTTTTGAAAAAGAGTTATTTTAGAAAAACATTTTTTTTGTGAAAACTGTGATATTAACTCAAGTTTTATAATAAGCCCTAAAGGAGTCAGGATACCTTTTTGTAGCAGTACGCTTTCGAATTAACCATGCTTCAGTTAGGACTTTTAAAGGGTTGTAACGTGGCCTGGTTCATGGTTTAAGAAACAAAAGATAAAGGCTCAAATTTATTTGTACCCAACCCATTCTCCATGATGTTCTTCAGTCCTATACTCAATTAACTTATGCATTGAGGCTCAAATGAGTTTGGAATTGTAACACTGACATTTGTGATGGTTCAGAAACTCAAAATTTATTTGAACATGCAGTCATCTTTCTTTGTTGAGGATTCATAGTGACCTCTTTTTTTTCTTTTGACTTTATTATCCCTTCTTTTTGCCTGAACTGCTTATTTCAAGGTTACAGTCAGAGGGATGTCTTAATGTTTTACTAAGTCTCCTTCATAGGTTTTGACTTAGCAAGACTGTTCTTTTGCTGGATATTGACTGTCAGGTTTAATGATTACAGAGAACCATCATTAGTTGTGTACAACACAAATAATTGGCATATTTGAGTTAACCGAGTAACTACCCTGCCCCGGGTTATGAATAAGGGTTTTAATTTGTGCGAGAATAAAAACTCCTACTTCATAGGCTCAAAAGAGTTGACTAGGGATTAACTTCCTTATATCTCCACTGTTTAGGAATTGAAACAATGCCTGTACATCGTCAGCATAGTCTGTTCAAAAGCATACTGCATAAGATTATGGTATTGTTTTCGTCATCCTCCCTCTACAGGCTTATAGCTTTATCAGGAGTTAAATATCACAAGATAGAAATAAGAAGCATAATTCAAAATATAGTGGAACAAATGGATTAATTCAAGACAAACATATGCAATGCATTAATGAAAACAAAAGTTTAACATAATAATAAGTGTTCAAACAAATAAAAGAAATTACAAATGAAAATTCAAATGTTGTCCCATCCAGTTGGCTGAATGTCCTCAATTGCAATCTGTGAACTTTGAGGAGCAATATACTTCACCGTGAAATCAAATTTTCCACTTGGATGTCCCAAGGTGCCCCATATCTCAACAGGAACAGGTAGGCTTCCTTTCTTGCTACCTTGGGCAACTTGTCTTGCAACTTCGGTGTTTGATGGGTGATAGTAGAATTCAACTTGACCTTCTGGAGTAACCTCTAGGATTCCTTCGTCAATCAGGTCTTGGATCTTTTTCTTCAATGTCCAACAACTATTAGTATCATGTCCAGGACAGTTGGAGTGATACCCACACCTTGCCTTGGGATTATAGCGAGGAGAGGAAGTTTTAGGATTTTGAGGAGAATTTTTCAAGGAAATTAGTTTCATCTCCAACAAGCATTGCAGAACTTGTGACATTGGAGTGCTGAATTTGATAAACTGTCTTCTACATCCCTTGTGTTGAGGTGGATTAACTTTACCATGTCTTTTTTCTTTAACTGAAGAACAATCAGTGGTAACCGGTTTCTTACCTTCTTTTATCCTCATCTTCCTTTAAACCAAATCAGCTTGTTTTAACGGAGGTTGATTGACAATTAGACTCCTGACTCCATTACTTTGAAGTTTTTGGACAAAGGTTCTCAGCTCTTCTTGCCCCTGAGCTAAACTTTGGATAAGAGACACATGGCCATTCATCTAGATCCTCATTTCTGTTATCTCAGCTTGCAATTGTTCCAACTGACCATCCTTGTTGTCCTCAGGACTCTTCTTCTTAGCCAGCAGTGTCTTCAACTCATCTTGCCCTTTGGACAAGTTCAGGATCAGCTCTTGGAACTGTGCATTTTGTGCCTGGAGATCTTTAACTGTTTGTTCAAGAGCCATTGCTGAAATAAACAGCGAGAAGATAAGAAACCTGTGCACAAGAAACCTGTAATGTAATGATATGGTATGTAAATGCATATGCAATGTTTTTCAAGGACCACAAGATTTAAATTTGCTTAAGCAATTAAGAAAGTAAACTTTTATTAGTAATAAATTTATTTGCCCTTTGGGCTTACAAAATGAAATGAAATAAATACAAGAGATGGGGTTTTAAGTCTCCCATGGACGTTTCCTCTTTGTGTTGAGGTATGAGTTGAGATTCCGCTCCTCGTGAAGTTGCTTTGTTAGTTCCAGGATTCTTTCTTGGCTTGCTTTGTAATGAGCCTCGAAAGTATCCCTTTGCTCCTTCAACTGGATCTAGGACCTCTGTAAGTCTTCCATGTCAGTAGGCATGTCTGGGTGAAGGATGGTATAAGCAGTATCTCCTTCAGCAACAGGTTCCATGGTAACTGGCAGGATAGTAGGATATGGCATCATGAGAGTCTGAGCACGAGATCGCACCCATCTGAGATAAGCCTCCATAGGAATAGTGTACTTAGGCTCCAGAGTCTTGCTGTCAACCTTGTTCACTTTTCCCCATGCTCGTATGAATCTCTGACGGTAACCTTGAAGATCGTTGTCGTAGTCAAACACAATACCCTGAATCAACATGTCATGAGGACCATCACTCCGAGCGTAACCAAACTGTCATAAAGCTAGAGAGGGGTTGTAGGTGATGCCTCCTCTTATGCCTAGAAGTGGCACATTAGGAAACTCCCCACAACGGTCAATGATAGTGACATTCTCCATAGATCTAGAGCACCAATGAATATCTGAATGAGAGAGTGACATGATCCTTTTAGACCACCTGAACCCTTGTTCATTCTTCATTTCTGAGCGAAGAAGGTGAGAAATAAACCACCTAGAGAGAAAAGGTATGCAGCACATCAAAGTTCCTCTTGCCCTTGTAGTACGGGTATGAAGAGAGTGCAGAATGTCTCCAAGCAATGTAGGCACTAGATTGTGACTCAGAAATATGTTGATGGCGTGAATGTCTATGAACTGATCTGGATTGGGGAACAACACTAAGCCATAAATCATCAAGGCTAAGATCTCCTCAAAAGCATCATAGCTCATGGCCTTCAAGAACACTTGAGCCTTCTCTATCAACACCTTAGCAAGAATACCCTTAACTCCGCTTCTTGTCTCTAGAACAATGTCAGACTTCTTCAGATGTAGAGCTGCAGCAATAACCTCTGGTTTAAGCTCCTTCTCTAAGCCTGTGAAGGGTCTTTGATCAAGAACAGGTATACCCAGAAGTTTAGAGAACTCTTCCATTGTAGGGACCAGCTGATAGTCGGGGAATGTAAAGCAATGGTGCTTAGGGTCAAAGAACTGAAACAGAACACTCATCATGTCTTCATTGAACCCTGAAGTGACTAAATCCAATAAGTGACCATGTCTCTTGATGAACTGGGAATGATCAGACACTTGAGAAACCAACTCTTTAAGCTTAGCAGGTATGCCCACAAAGTTGATTCTGATGGTGTTTCTACGAGAAGAAGCCATGACCTGCAACAAAGAACAAAGATAAATCCTTTGGCCCTTGAAATGGTTAGTTGAAATGCTATGCTTATGATGCATGATGATGTCATGATGTTATGTTCAATCACAAACATGTGGCACACACAAACAAGTCACACAATGGTCCTAGGTTTAAAGGCTTGCATGAGGTTTAAGGTAAATACCCTCCCCTGAAGTTAGTTGGTTCATCCTGTCCTACAAAAGTAACCAGGTTCTAAGGGATCTCAATATCATTGATCCTTCACAAGGGTGGTTGTTCAATAGGCAACTTACTTTCCAACCAAAACCCTCCAAGTTTAGAATCTCAATGAGCGTAGTATCGAGTATCAACCAACTTCAGTCTGCACCAAAGCCGGTTATCTCACTACTTTTCTAAAGGCCAAGATGGGATAACTAGGGTTCTAAAAGTTAATTAGTGCATTGACAACATATGGCAGCCTCATATTATCCTCAACTTGACTTAAGGAACATAAGCACCAACCAAGAAGTCACACTAACTATGGCCACCAAATCAACCATATCGGTATACGCCGTACAGTTTCCTTGGTCTATTGCCATTTACCTAAGGTACACTAGATCCGGGTTAGGATCTTTCACTCATAAGAGCACCCCAACAGATAAGTATAAAGCAAACAAGACAAACAAATTTAAAGTGATCTAATTCCTAAGGGTACCCCTCTTTTATTAAATCCCCAGCAGAGTCGCCAGTTCTGTAACACGGTGGGAGAACTGACTTTAATTATGTTGCGGATAGCAAGAGTCGCCACCGACTTTTATTTTATCCAAAGGAAAGGCATAAAAGAACAACAAAGACCTTTTAAAAGATTTTTGGGTCCGGGGGGTAGGTTATGTAAAGGGAAGGTGTTAGCACCCTTTACATCCATGGTTATCCACGGGCTCTTAGTTACTTAGCTCACTTTAAAATGTTTTTTGAAATGTGCAGTGTGTGAATAAAAATTTTCTTAAGAGTTTGATAATGATCCATGTACGGATGCGTAAAAAACCTTTGTTTTGAAAATTGTTTGAAAAGTGTGAAGTATTTGAAATTGTTTTGAAGAGTGAGCAAGTATCTAAGAGGAACCTACCCTAAGTTTAAGTCTTTTCTGTTCTTGAATTCTTTAAGTGGTAAGACTATCCCTATTATTAAGGAATAGGTAGTCATTACCTTGGATGTGAGGGACAAGTGAAGGGACATATGTTTATGTAGGCAACTGTGGGGTGTATTAAGCAATTTTGGAGGGACTGTCATCTTTATTCGAAAGGGACAAGATCATTACGAAGGCAACATTCGAAAGGGACTTGATCTTTTATTTGTTAAGGGACTAGATGACTTTATTTTGAGGGACTTTTGCTTTATACACCCTACTTGACCTTTTTTATTAGACAACATGAGAGGTATCCCTAAGGAGGTGAGATGGCGATCAAAGATCGACTTACGTGTGTGAGTGTACAATTTAATATTTTATCTTTAAATTAAGTGATCTAAATTAATTTTAAATAAACATACATGTTACACTCCCTATTTACTAACCATGGCATAAAATAAATAATAAACATTATAAAATATTACATCCAGGAGCAATTACATAATAATGATAAAAGCAATTTAAATAAATAAGCAAAATATTAAATAATAATAATAAAAATTGGGTTAGTGAAAATAATAATAATAATAAAAATAATACTAAATTAAATGGGGTTAGTAATAATCATATAAATATAATTAATAATAATAATAATGAAATAAAAAAAATTCAAATTTATAAACAATTATCATTCAATATTAAAATATAAACAATTATACTAATTATTATAAAATTTTTAAGTTATGTATAAATTATATAAAAAATTAATTATGAACATGATATGAAAATAGAATTATAATTATAAAAATTAAATTAGCAATTTTTTACATATTTTTAAACATATAACAAAATTATTTACATGCAAAAATTAAATTCTAAACAAATTATAACATATTATCATATTAAGAATTTTAATTTTTAAACAATTGATACATTAATTAATTATGAATTTTAACTAAATTATGAATATAATATATACAAATAATAGTATTAAATAAATAGGAGAAGAAAAATTAGGGTTTGAGAAAAATATGTTTTTAGGGTTTATAAAAAATAAATTAGTTTTTTTTTTTAATTTACAATATTAATTTAATTATTAAATACTACATACATATAAATAAAAAAACATATAAAGAAATAAATATATCAATTTAGGTTTTAAGAAAATAATATAAGTTTTTTTTTAAACAAAAGAAAATGATTTACATATATAATTTAGAAATTATTTTAAATTAATTTAGAAAAATAAAAGGAAGAAATAACAAAAGAAATAAAACAAGAAACCAAAAAAACAGGACCTGGGATTTGAACCCAGGTCCTTTACCTGGATACACAAGAGCCTAGCCACTGGGCTGCGCACTGCTAGCTGATGACAAACCACTTTCATTTGGTTTTATGCTCATCCTATAAAACAAAACAAATTGCACAAAAAAAATGCGTTGAGGCTGGTTTCGAACCCACGCCGTTGCCCTCACACGCGCACAAGCTTACCACTACACCATCAGCATCATTCAGTAATTTAAATACAAATAAAACTATATAATATAAAAAAACAATTTTGAATTCCAGGCTGCGCGCGAAACTCCTTCTTCTACCTCCAGACCTGCAAATGTTGCTACGAATTTTCCCACGAGTTTTCCTGCGAATTTCAAACTGCAGCAATCCCTACGAAACTCAAACACCAACGAAACAGTAAAATTTCACAAAATTGAAAACATCATTGAATTCCTGACAACATTTGCAACCATCCTATGTCTTTAGAAATCATTTATATTTGTTAAATCATTGGATCCTAATTTGGCCAAAAAACCCTAATAATGGTGAATACTCATTCGTGTCCCCAAAATCCAATTGAGTCATCCAGAAACGTTCCTTGTATCATAACAAACACAAATCAACAGTCAAATGTGATTAATCATGAGTAAATATGCAAAATCGAAAAATTGTAAATGAGCATGAACATGGATTCGGTTTGCATGAATGAGGATGTTTCAGATGTTGTTTATGATCCAAACACGTTCAATGAACATCATAGAACATGTTGCAATGCTCAAAACTCATTGAAACTTCCTCTACCTTAAAATCCGAATGTGAATTTTTGATGAGTTTTGTGAAATTTGAAACTGGTTTTTGAGGCTGTGAAATCGTGTCTAATGAGTAGGGTTAAGTCATATACTTATAGAGTGATGAATTAGGTCAGAAAAAGTTGATGTTTGTGTGGAAGATTTGATCCAAAAAGATTCAAAAAGATAAGCTTTGAAATTCAAATATTTTTGCATCAACACTTTCTATTTCAAGCCAATCAATATTATCTTTGTATCAATTTGATCCATGCTGAATTCATGACCTTCTAGAATCAAAAATAATTTTAAATCTTCATGTTTAATATTTTATTTAAATTTAAAATGATTTTTAGTATAAAAAATCATAATAAATTAATTAAATAAAATAAAAATTATGAAAATATCAAAGAATTTTCGTGCATGATGTCATGGATTGCTTTGGGTCATTAAAAGTTCAGCCCATTTAGCAAAATTTGGTTTTAAACCTCCATTTGCTTCATAAACTTCCCTAAAATTTCCCAACTTTGCAAGGGCACACATCCTTCAATTTTAATGCTATGAGGGTGTTCTTGGACATTTTGGAAAGCTTGAAGAGTCCTCTAACCAACCCCACTGGTTTCATGTTCATATCATTTACCATTCTCAAGTTATGCCCTTTTGAAGTTGTTGACTTTTTGTTGACTTTTACAAGGACCTATAATGTCCTAGCTCATACCTTCCAAATGAAGCATTTTTGGGCTTGGCTTGTGAGACACAAAGTTGTAGAGAATTCAATTTCCTTCAAAATTTACTTTGGATGGAGACTTGGTGATGAAGCATGTGAAAGTTATGGCTGGTCAAAGTTCAGTTGACTTTTACTGAGGAAACCCTAATTTAGAAACTCCTGATTCTTGATGATCTGAAATCTCCTTGATGAATCATGATAAACCCTTGATCAAATGATGAATTTTACTTCATATACTTGATGTTGGCAAAAAAGTATGAAGTTTGACTTTGGTTTGACCACAGTTGACCTCAGTTTGACTTTTTAACTGCTTTGACTGATTTTGACCTATCTGATCATCTGACTGAGCAAACCTTTGAGAAAAGTCTTGAAACTTGTCATGGGGGTTCTTACACACATATAAGATGTTATGAAGCTCACTTGAAGTCTTGGAAGTTCATTTAGCCTGATTAAAGTCAAAACCCTAGTTTTGGATGCACTGCTTAGGAGGTGCATTGTATGAGGGAATTGTCAACTCTTCTGACCAATTGTGAACTTTGTGAACCTTGTGAACCATCATAGGATGTCTTGTGAACCTTGTGAACCTCATGGGAGGTCTTGTGAACCTTGTGAACCTCATAAAGTATCTTGTAGACTTCATGAACCTCATGAAAGGTCTTGTAGGTATTGTGAACCTTGTGAACCTCATGGGAGGTCTTGTGAACCTTGTGAACCTCATAAAGTGTTTTGTAAACTTCATGAACCTCATGAAAGGTCTTGTAAGTCTTGTGAATCTTGTGAACCTTGTGAACCTCATAAAGTGTTTTGTAAACTTCATGAACCTCATGAAAGGTCTTGTGAACCTTGTGAACCTTCTTAGCACACAAAGTCTTGTATTGTGAGGGCAAATTTTGGGGTGCAACACAAAGTCATACATAATGCTTATGAATGATCATACAAGGATGAGATGCAATGGAAGCATGTTTAGAAGCATGAAAACACATGGATGTTCATGAAATGTAATGAATTCAAAGCATACCAAATGAATGAAGAAATGATCAAGCAATGTTCAAGCATATCTTCAGATGTCTAAGATGTCATACAAATGCTTGAAATGTCATGGCAAGTTTATATGATTGAGATATGCAAAGATGAATGCAAATGAACATGAGAAGTTAGGGTTTTAAGGCAACATGAGATGCATATGAGCAAAACAGAAACATACATCATGATAAAAATTTGAAATTGAACTCAAACAAACTCTAAACAAACACAAGATCACTCACCAAAGGAGAAGGTCAGAAGCTAATCCTAGGCAAAGTTATGGATTTCCTAAGTTAACTAGGGTTTTTGGGTGCTTCTAAAGGGAAAATGCAAATCAAATAGAAAATACAATGAAAAAATATGAGATAAATAACCTAGAAACTAGATGCAATATGTGAAACAATGCAAAAATAATCAAGTTTAAACTCATCATGGTTAGGCAGAAATGAAAATTTCAAGTTAGGGTTAAAAAATGTGAAATTTATGAACCCTAATTCAAAGATAATTGTGAAAATGTGATCAAACCTAAAAAGAAATTTGTATGGTGAGTTTGAAAATGTTTCTAAATGCATGAGAATGCTTCAAGAATTTTTTGGTGATTTTTAGAAACCTAAATGTATTTTTAATTAATTAAAATCAATTTATTAAATAAAACATTTAAATGTTTTAAAAATACTTTTTTAATGCAAAAATTAAAATAAAAAAGTTTTTGAGTTAAGAAAAATATTTGAAGTGAAAATGCAAAGTTTGAGATTTTTTGAAAGTCTTATGCTATTTTAAAATAACTATGGAAAGAAATGAAATAAGAATGAAATAAAAATCAAATAAATGAGAAGTCAAACAATCTGGTGGCTGGGATTTGAACATGGGTTGACTGTCGCGCAAATGAAAGGCCAGGATTGATTATGAGATTTTAAATTAAATAAACCTAATTAAAACTAATTAATTAAAAGATTAGGGTTAATGATGCATCTGGGCCGTCCAACACGCGCGAGAAGCAAAGATCCAAGGGTCTACATTCAAACCTGGCTAATTAATGAGATTAGTCCTAATGACACTCAGGCGACTGGAGACAAGCTCCGGTCATCTTCTCCGGCGAATCAAAAACTCAACTTCTCCTATAAGCCACCAAAGCCCACAAATCCTGCCCAGAATCATACCCCAAACATCATAGAACCATAATCAACAAGCAAAACACATTTATTCTTCATCAATAGGCTGAATCGAAACAAACAAATTTTTAGGGTTAAACTTTCAGAGCAAGCATACATGGCCATTTCTCCACCATTTTCAAAAATACAAAGCACAGAATGATCAATGAAGCATGCTCTTTCATATTGGAACTTAAAATAGGAGTTCTGGAAAAAAAAGTTCTTGGTGACTACCTGAGATGAAGCTTTGCAGTTCTGAGCTTTCTGGACCTCTCCTTGATGCTAATCCACTCCACTGGATCCCTTGAGGCTTATGGAAGGCTTGAACCAAGTCTGTATGGCTTGGTTTTGAAGATTCAGTTCTGCTAAGGCAGAAATTGTGTCTTTGATTAAGGAGATTTTAGGACAAAATAATGGATGCTTTGTGTTCTATGGATGATGGTGAGTTGAATGGTGAAGAAATATTTGAGTTTTAGTGGCTGTGGATGGAGTTTCGAAGGAATGAAGTTTTTGAGGATTTTTGGTGAAACTGAGCTTAGGGTTGATTCAGGCTTGTGTGTGTTATGAAATAAAGTCCATGATGTTAGTATAGGCCAATGGGATTGATCAGAAAGTTGTTGTGGCACAGGCTGATTGGTATGGGAGGTTTTTGCAAAAAGTCAAGATTGTGTATTATGAGGTATGGGCACGGGTCAGAGCTGGCTTGGGGGCTTGTCCTGCCTCAGCTTGCATCAAGGATGACCTTTGGATCAGATTTCATGAGTTGGAACACTTGGATCATGTGATAGCATAGATTTTGAAACTTTCCCTCTTTGAGAATTTTTTGAAAATGGCTAATGAAAACTTGCAATCCAAGGCATAATTATGATCAAGGCAAGTCATGTGATGTTGTTATGGTTCTTAGAGGTCAATTAGAGGTCATTAAAGTGCTTAGAACTTGAATTTGCAAAAATCCATCTTTGGCATGAACTTGAAAATTATAGGATTCTTCCCAACTTTGAAAGATCATATCTTGAGTTCTAGGATGAATCAAGAGGATTTCTTGTACTTTTTGAAAATGGGAAGATCCAATCTACAACTTTCATGTTTAAAGATTTTTCATTTGAAGCATTTTTGATCAAGAAAGAGGAGGTTGAAAATCCTTCCCAAAATGGAAAGTTTCCATTACAAGTCATGTCCAAAAATAGTAAGTTTGCAAATGGCTTGAAATTCTTCAATCTTGTGAACTTCTAACCACTTCTAAGATCAAATAAATATCATAGAACCTCAAATTGATGAAAATGACCCTTTGGTTCCATTGACGGGGGTCTTAGATGCCCTGATTCTGACTTTTCTTGCACAACAAGTCACCAGTTGATCAGATGACTTCCACAATGAATTTCTTCATCAAATTTGGTACACATTCTCCTTATAACATATTAAGACCAATAGAATCAAGAATGACCAAAAAACTTGAGGTTAAGGGCCTCAAACCCAAAACCCTAATTTTAGGTCATTTGTGCAGGAAATCTTTAGTCTGCCTCTATGCCTTTGCCATGCTTTGTGACCTCTTGACTTTTATGAACTTTGGGGAGCATATCAAGATCATGGAACACACATGGACCCTCTTTGCATGCTTCAAGGCCTTTGAGATGGCTCAAATCACTTCTTGGATTGTCCTGATCACAAACCCTAGATGCAAATGAAATGAACTATGTAGTGTGAGATGTAATGAGATGTTTATGTAATTCAATATGAAAAGACCACAAGCCATAGAGTGACAAAAAGTGAGGGAAAATTTTGGGTGTTTACAGCTTCCCCTATTCAAGCATGAGTTAGCTGTGCGGGATGTAAGCACCTGGCTTAACAGACAAACAAGATAGCTTGTGATTGAATACCAAAGACAGTCTGAAATTTGCACTCACTGCGGAGAAGAAGAAAAAGGATATAAATTGTAACATGTTGTATAGTAAGAGTATCAAATGATAGCGATGGAGGACGACCATTGAGCAGAGGACGACTGCTGGGGATGAAATATGGTAAGTAAAGCAATGACGGGGACAACCATCATGCTGGGCAATAAAGAGACCACGACGGGGACGGCCATCGGGTAAACAAATAAAATTCTCTGGGGATTAAATAAATGAGGAAAGCAATGACCGGGACGACCATCAGGTTAAAGGGTAAATAAGCCGCGACGGGGACGGCCATCGGGTAAAAGAATAAATGAAATAAATGATGAGATACTGTCATCAAAAGGTGAAGGACGATCACCTAGCAGGGTACGACTGCTGTTGGGGATTATTGCGACATATGACTAATGTCGGATAACAAAGGTCGACGATGGGGACGACCATCAGATAAATGATGAGGGACGGTCATCATAAGGTGAAAGACGATCACCTAGCTGGGGACGGCTGCTAAAAAAGATATTGCGACATAGGACGAATGCCGGATAAAAGGTTTTAACAATGGGGATTCCACTGGGGAAAGGATGAGGGACGGTCATCCAACGGTGAAGGACGATCACCTGGCAGGGGACGGCTGCCAAAAATATTGTTACATAGGACAAATGCCGGATAAGAGGTTCAACGATGGGGACGACCATCAGATAAATGATGAGGGACGGTCATCAAAAGGTGAAGGACGATCACCTGGCAGGGGATGGCTGCCGAAAGTATCACGACATAGGACGAATATCGGATATAAAGGTTATTTTGTTGGTGACTTACTAGGGAATGGTAAACACGGACGAGTGCTTACGTTTTGAAATAAAAGGTATAAGTGTTTGACAGTGTGTATAAACTAAAGATGCGGACGAGCATCCTTAGGACCATGATACGGACGAGTATCGATAGAAGCAAACGCTGACATGTGTTTAAGGATGATGATACGGACGAGTATCGATCGGTTAAACAAGGAACACGGACGAGTGTTTGATCTGCCAGGGAGATGATATAAACAAGATACGAACGAGTATCAAAGGATTGTGTATAAGTATGTACAAGTATTTGACCTGCTGAGGAAATATGTGCAAGACACGAACGAGTGTCAAAATGATTGAGCAAAGGATACAAACGAGTATTTTGACTTGCTGGGGAAGTAAGACACGGGTGAGTATCAAGAAGAATATGTATCAGTATGAACATGTATGTGTATTGAGAGTGCAAAAAGTATTCTGGCTTTGTCTGCGGGTGATAAGTTTTGTATATTGCTGGTGAAGTGATTTTGTATTTACAGGTGACTGGCTCGAACCTGGCTTATGATCATGCAAATGTTTGATTTTTGCCGTAATGCTCTGTATTAGACGGAATGCTATGCTTATTTTTGGGAAAATGATGCGAATGCTATGATTATGCAAATGAGAGAACCGATCCGAGATCCGGATCCTGCGGGGAAAAAGATCTCAGGGCGATCTGTCTGGAGGCAAAACTCCGCTGGGGAAAGAGATCATTGGCCGATCTGTGGGGAAAGAGGATCACTGAACGATCTTCCGAGGGAACTCTGTGGTGCTCTGGGGGAAGAAATCTGTGGGGATCCCGGCTGGGTAAGCTTTCGTTGAAGAACTTA
Source organism: Lathyrus aphaca (assembly GCA_963966055.1). Lineage (NCBI taxonomy): Eukaryota > Viridiplantae > Streptophyta > Magnoliopsida > Fabales > Fabaceae > Lathyrus > Lathyrus aphaca. The sequence continues at coordinate 130,898,484 of OZ014520.1, read as the reverse complement.
TGCTGGGGATTAGGAGGCTTTGGCAGCTCCGCTGGTGAAGAGCATTTCAGGCACTGCTCTACTGGGGAGAAATTGGCAACTTTGCGGGAAAGCGATTCAGCCGATTCTGTTGAGGATGAGAAAATCCTGGGAACTCTGATGGGGAACAAAAAGTTCCTGGCTACTTTGCTGGGGCAAAGCCGTCAGGCATTGCTCGGGAGATCCTGCTTGGGGAGGAGGTAACTTCTGGGAGGTAATCTGTTGCAACTCTTTCGTCCAAGCGACACGCTGGGGGTTTAATGAGTTTCTCAAAGGGTCTTTTGAGAGGATGACATCTTTGTGGGGGGAATACTTCTGTCAAGTAACCCTGTTGATGAGGTGATTGCTGATTTGGATGGGGATATAATGCTTGATATGCCCCATGCTGTGAAAGATTGTTTGCCTTGAGTACCTGCAACCTGCTAAACAAAAACGCACAAGTGTCCCGAGGTATCCTCAACCGGATTCCGTCATAGGAGTTAGATTTGCGCAAGAGTGCACATTTCCTGCAAGCATTTATTGAAAATAGCTTATACATTTTCATGCAAGTGTTGTATTATGAACTTTGGACATTTTGCAAATGAAAAAATGTACAAAACAAAGTGTGACTGAAAATTCTGATTTTATTGATTTGTGTGCCCTGAACAGACAAGTATAGTGAAGAAGCGAATCCCTGAAAGGAGGCGATTGATGTAAATTGAGAAAATAAAAGTGTTGGCAATACTGAAATTGACGCTCCAGTGAGCTTCCTTTGCTATGACCCGTATGACCTTGGCGTTCTTCTTATCTTGCCTTCTGAAGAAGGTTGATTCTGACCGACGCTTTATCCTTTCGAAGCTTGCCATGTTGCAAGTGATACAGACGAACTCAGAATGCAGTTGTTTGCTTTTTCCCTTATTTTGCGTGGATCTCCCTTTCGGGTTTTCAATCCACCGGGATACCCATTTTTGCCTGAGATGTCCGATGTGGCTTTTCAACTCAGCGGGTGTACATTTTTTTTTCTCTTATTTTTTCCCGAGTCTTTTATTCTGTTTTTGACTCGCCGGGATGCCCTATTTTTCTTGGACTTACATTCTGTTTTTATGTCCAGCGGGTCATTTATGAGAAGTATTTTTTAACTGCATCTGAACCAGACTCGACATATCTTGATAAGACCAAGCGAACATGTCGACATATTCCCGAAGCATACTGATGAGTTGTTCTTTCACTGAAGCTTGCAGACTGGCCCCGATATTCACTTCTTTCACATTTTCCTCGGTACCTAGATTGATAGTCTCAACCTCCTCCTGATGAGGAGCAATCACCTTTTCCTCTTGTCTCAATAACCTGTCTAACTCTTCAGGAAAATCATAGTCTTCATCAACCCCTTCTTCTGCTTGATTAATCGGATTGTCGAAGTCATACGAGGTCATAGTAGTGTCGTTGTCGGTGTAATATGGAGGGCTATCTCTGCAAGGGTTGAGATTTGTTCATTTTAGTGATTAATTTTATCTTATTTTTTAAAAAAGTGAATGAAGTTTATTAAGAAAACATTGCCATTTATTGTTTTGTGCGAAAACAAAAATGAAAAGATAGTTAGGGAAAAGATTGTTTGCAAAAGATGTCCATTATTCATTAATTTCAATTTGCACAAAATACATATATGGCCCTATTACAAAATGAGTCCTGACACCTTGGGCAAGATGCAGGACTTGATGCATGCTTAAACAGGAAATAATAATTACTCTGCAGGTAACCCTTATAATTTCCTAGGAAGACCAGTAGAGGACTTGTTGGCCCGAAACTCTTGGACGAATCCAACTTTCTAGGTTGTAGTCGCTTTCAGTCTCGTCTTCCACATTTTTGATAGCATTCGGGGTCAACATTCCCCCACTTATGAACTTGGGAGCTTCAGCAGCCTCCTCTGGAACTTGTCGGGATGGTCTATAACCCAAACCAAATTTGTCTTCCTTTATCTGAACTTGCAGCAGCTTGCCCCAGCCTTGGGCGTTCCCGTCTTCAACAACCTTCAAAGCTTGTTTGTAAGAAGCAATTGAAGTACCCGACACATCAACTGTTGCTTCATTGACATTAAGAGCTTCAAAACCCTGACTCATTGTCTCATGGATCTCTCCATCCATCTCTATATACTTGTAAGTGGCCAAGTGACTGACAAAGATGTCTTCCTCTCCACGGATGGTGATAATTTGACCCTCCCACTCGTATTTCAACTTCTGGTGAAGGGTAGACGTTACTGCGCCAGCGACATGAACCCAAGGTCTACCCAACAAACAGCTGTAGGTAGGCTGAATGTCCATCACATAGAAGGTAGTTTTGAAAATCTGTGGGCCAATTACCATAGGCAACTCTATTTCTCCAAGAACGATCTCTTAGAACCGTCGAATGCTCTCACCACTAGGTTACTTGGGCGGAGCGTAAGACCATCATATTCCAGCTTGACTAAGGCTTTCTTTGGTAGAACGTTGAGAGATGACCCAGTGTCAACCAAGACATGAGAAAGTACAACACCTTTGCACACCAAGGTGATATGTAAAGCCTTATTGTGGTTACGTCCCTCCGTGGTCAGATCAGCATTGGTGAAACCCAGTCCATGACTAGTATTGACATTTGAGACCGCCGTCTCTGGCTGATTAATCGTAATCTCCTCCGACACGTAAGCTGCGTGCAAGACTTTGAGCAATGCATTCTGGTGAGCCTCGGAACACATGAGCAGAGATAAAATGGAGATCTTGGAGGGTTTCTGGTGGAGCTGGTCCACAACGATATAGTCACTCTTCTTGATAATCCTTTTGCTTTGGCAGCAGCTTCTGCTTCAACATTAACTCTTGGGAACTGTGTGGCTAAGAGATGTCCGCTTCGAGTGAAGCCTCCGCCCCCCCTACATTATCAATTTGTGGTGTAGAAGTTGAAGAGTCAAAAGTAACTTTCTTTCCGTTGCAATAAAGATATGAGCCGTAATGCCAAGGCATGACACTGCTGTTGTCATATTGAACTGGTCCAGGTACCGTGATGGTTACCGGACTGATTGCCGCGGAAGAATGAGTTGCGACAGTTTGTGGATCATAATAGATTGATAACACTAAATTTCACCGTATTTCTGACTCCGATTTTGCATGCATTCTTAGTTTTTATTGTTATTTTGTTATGTTATTACTTTGTTTTTCTTTATTTTCAGGTTTTCTATGTAATCGGGGTCTAAATCGAGAAAGGGAGCGAAAAAGGAGTTGAAACGGACGAAAACCAAGAAATTCAGCTTTTTACACTTAAGACATCCACCATGGCTGGCGCCATGGGGTATGCCATGACGTGGCCATGTCTCAAGACCACTCCACAACTGCCAAGAACCCACAATCCCCATTTTCTCCACCAGTTTACACCCATGGCGGGCGCCACAAGCCAAAAAGTTTTCCCTCCACTTTTTAGTGGAGGGGGCATCCTGGTCTTTTCTTACTATTTTTTTCCTATAAATAGGGCCTTAGATTTTTGTTTTCAATGATCCAAACTTAGAATATCTTAGGCATATATCAGTCTTAAAGTAGTTATCATTCCACATCGGGGTGTTACTACAATCGAGTGATCCAGTCTGTATACGTCTGTGTGATCGAGTTTTGGAGCACTCTGGGAGGAAGTTAATCCTGCCGCCATTTTAATTCCAGTTCGTATTTTATTTTTCCGCATTGCTTTACTTTTATTTATTTTCCGCATTGCTTTACTTTTATTTATTTCCTGCACTCGCTTTACTTTATTTATTTCTCGCACTCGCTTTAAATATCTTTATTTCCCGCACTTGCACTACTTTCGTTTATTTTCCGCACTCGCTTTAAATACCTTTATTTCTTGCACTCGCACTAATTTTATTTACTTTCTGCACTCGCACTAATTACTTTTATGAAAAATAATACAAATAACTTTTACTTTACCATGTCTAACTAAATCCATAAAGGTTATAATGTAAGAATCGTAATTGAACCAGTAATCCGTACAACTGTTCATAGAAACACTTAAGGGCTATTTTAACTTTCAATTTAAGTTCAATTGTTTTTAACTATTTCAAAAACAGCCAAAAGCGCTTTGTCTAGTTCATTAGGAGTTTTTAGATTAAAAAGAAAAGGGATTTTAAAACGATTTTTGGACGCGTTAAGAAGTTTAGAGTTTGGTTCGTGAGAACCTCTTTTTGCTAAGAAATCCAGGTTAAAGTACTTTTCAACTTAGTTAAGATACTATATTTCTTAAAAATAGGTTTACTACTCTAACGCAGTATGCACCTTTTTATCCGTGACAATAGGAGGGGTTGATTAGAGAGTACAACTTGGTTCTAAATACGCGAAAGCGACAGTTCCTGTTAAATTAGTTCTTTTCAAAGTGGAAAACATTGCCCATAAGTAGTTCTATTAACAAGTACCGGATTATCAATTGATTACGTGAATTACATTCAAGCCTGTCTTTATTAATTGTTTAAAATTATTATTTTATTTACCATTGCGCACTCCTTAAAACCATTATATTCAGTTGCCTTAGATACACACCATAACAACAGGTACGATAGATTGACACTTGGTCTCTGTGGATTCGACAATCTTTTATATTACTCTGACGTGTTCGTACACTTGCGAAAAACACGCATCAAGTCTTTGGCACCGTTGACGGGGACCAATTTCGTCAAATTTCTTACCCTGTAGTTATACCGTTTAGACTAAGGTTGTTACCTGCCGGTCAATACGAAAGACTCGCAGTGCCGAAAGCTTAGTAGACCCTCTAGCTGAACCTGAACGTTACGCTCGCGCACGTTTGTTTTTCCATAGGAATAGGAGAGCTATGGCCGATGATCAAAACCGAAGACCTCTTAAGGACTTCGCCCAACCATCAAACGAGGAACCTAGTTCCAGTATAGTAAACCCCGTTATCCCAGCCAATAATTTTGAACTTAAATCATCCCTGCTGCAATTAGTGCAACAGAGATAATTCACAGGTCTTGCTGCTGAGAACCCAAACCAACATTTAAAAAACTTTCTCCAGATTAGCAGACACCTTTAAAACCAATGGAGCTCCTCTTGAGGCGATACGCTTAAGATTATTTCCTTTTTCCCTCAGAGATAAAGCTCTATCATGGTTAGATTCCCTTCCACCCAATTCCATAACAACTTGGGAAGACCTTAGAAAAGTTTTCCTTTCTAGATATTTTCCCCCAAGCAAGACTGCTCTTCTTCGAAACCTAATAACCAGATTTACCCAACACCAAGGAGAATCGTTATTCGAAGCCTGGGAGAGATATAAAGAGCTATTAAGAGCATGCCCACATCATGGCTTAGAGAATTGGCTAATCATTCAAACCTTCTATAATGTACTTCATTATAACACTAAGATGACCATCGACGTTGCCGCTGGTGGCACACTGATGAATAAACCTTACCCTGAAGCTAGTGCCCTTATCGAAGATATGGCCCAAAACCATCAATCATGGGGAGTAGAACGAGGAACAGTGGAAAAGAAGGAAGCCCAAGGAGGAATACATGAGCTAAGCTCTATAAACATGATGCAAGCTAAAATGGACGCGTTGACCCTTAGAGTCGAACATATGTGTACAACCCCGAATACTGTAGATGCAGTTTCGCCGAATTGTGAGATATATGGGACGTAAGGACACCAATCCGCCGAATGCAATTTGTTAAATGAGACCAGCTCTGAGCAAGTAAACTACACCCAAGGAAACCCATTTTCAAAGACATACAACCCTGGATGGAGGAATCACCCAAACATCTCCTATAAAAATAATAACCCTATCCAAAATACCACACCTCCGAGACAACAAGGTTACCAAGCCCCGAGAACAAGTCAACCTATGCAACCTGTACCACCAAATCCGAGCCTTGAGAAAATTGTGGAAAATTTTATCACCGCTCAAACACAACAAAACAAAGAGTTCATGAACCAAAACTTCCATGCTAACGAACTAATTACCCAGTTAGGAACCAAGGTTGACCAAATTATTACTCATAACAAGATGCTTGAAACCCAGATCTCTCAGGTAGCTTTAAACCAAGCCCCTCAGACTACACCTGGAGGACAGTTCCTTGGACAACCTCAACAAAACCCGAAAGGGCAAGCAAATTCCATTACTCTACGAAGTGGAACCGCTTATAAGGAACCTTTAAACCCTAGATTAAGTGATCCCGAAACTTCTGAGAGAAATGAAGAGAAGGAACCAGAGGAATCTGAAAACCCGGAAAGTCAAGAAAAATGAGAAGAACCTAAAAACAAAACCTATGTACCACCACCGCCATACAAACCACCAATACCATACCCTCAAAGACTAAAGAAAACCCAAATCGATAATCAGTATCAAAAATTCGTTAAGGTTATAGAAAAACTTCACGTAGAAATCTCCTTTACAGAAGCCATCACCCAAATACCTTCTTACACTAAGTTTCTCAAAGACATACTTACAAATAAACGTAGACTCGAAGATCCGAAACCCGTGGAATGTAATTCTATTTCCGAAAATCGGTTAGCAAAGAAAGATAAAGATCCCGGAAATTTTTCCATTCCTTGTATTTTGGGGAATCATGTCATCGAAAAAGCTTTTCTAGACTTAGGAGCTAGTGTGAGCTTAATGCCTTTAGCAGTTTGTGAAAGGTTAAACTTAGGAGAATTACAACCTACTAAGATGTCACTTCAATTAGCCGATAGATCCATTAAATACCCTATAGGCATACTTGAAGACGTCCCTGTTAGGATAGGCCAGTTGTTTATACCTACTGATTTTGTTGTCATGGACATTAAAGAAGATGACGACATACCAATCCTCCTGGGTAGACCATTCTTATCAACAGTTGGAGCCGTAATAGATGTTAAAAAAGGGAAACTAACCTTTGAGGTAGGTGACGAGAAGATAGAATTTGTACTCTCAAAATTTCTTATGGCACCTGTACTAGGAGATGCTTGTTATGCCTTAGATATTATTGATGAATGCATTAGGGAGTTAGAACAAGAGGAATAAATTGAATCTATAAAATTGCCATCAACCCTTATTTGGGAAGATGACAGTTATAAAAAACCCTACATTGATGATAACCTTCACGAATGTTTATCTCTTACTCCAGATCCTATGCCTTGCCCTATGAAACCAACCGTAAAACTTAAGGAACTGCCTAAGAACCTGAGATATGAATTTCTTGATGAAGAAATGGACCGTCCAGTTATAGTCAGTGCTACCTTAGACCGAGAGGAAACAAACCAATTGTTAGATGTTTTACGAAGGTACCCCTCAGCCTTAGGATATAAGATCTCAGATCTAAAAGGAATAAGCCCATCCGTATGCATGCATCAGATTTTGCTTGAAGAAGATTCAAAACCCTCCAGAGAACACCAACGAAGAATAAATCCTATGATGAGTGAAGTAGTTAAGACTGAAGTTCTTAAGTTACTAGAGGCAGGTATAATATATCAGATCTCGGACAGTAAATGGGTGAGTCCTGTGCATGTAGTACCTAAAAAGGGAGGCATCACAGTCGTGCAAAACGAGAAGGGTGAACCTGTAGCAAAAAGAACTGATGGAGGTTGGCGTATGTGAATAGACTATAGAAAATTAAATAAAGCAACTAGGAAGGACCGTTTCCCATTACCATTCATAGACCAAATGTTGGAGCACCTAGCCAGACACTCTTACTTTTGTTACCTAGATGGATATTCAGGATTCTTCCAAATACCTATTCACCCAGAAGATCAAGTAAAAAACTACCTTTACATGCCCTGTTGGAACTTTTGCCTACAGAAGAATGCCTTTTGGACTCTGTAATGCCCCTGCCACTTTCCAACGCTGCATGATGTCTATCTTTGCAGACTATTTTGATGGAATCATGGAAATATTTATGGATAATTTCTCAGTTTGTGCATCTGATTTCAAAAATTGTCTTATCAACCTTGAGAAAATCTTGGAAAGATGTGTGGAGGTAAACCGTGTGCTAAATTGGGAAAAATGTCATTTCATGGTCACCGAAGGGATTGTTTTAGGACATATAGTTTCCGAAAAAGGTATAGAGGTAGACAAAGCTAAAATAGAAGTCATAGAGAATCTAAAACTGCTGAATACTATCAGGGAGATAAGAAGTTTTCTTGGACATGCCGGATTTTACCGACGTTTTATCAAGGACTTCTCCAAAATAACAAAGCCCTTAACTGGTCTTTTAATGAAAGATGCTGAATTCATCTTCGATGAAAAATGTATTGAAGCATTTAATCCACTGAAGCAAACTCTGATTTCAGCACCTATAATGAAACCCCTAGATTGGTCGGAACCGTTTGAGATAATGTGTGACGCTAGTGACTATGCTGTAGGAGCCGTTCTAGGTCAGAGAAAAGATAAAAAGTTACACGTAATTTATTATGCCAGTAGAACCCTAGACGCTGCACAACTCAACTACGCAACAACCGAAAAGGAGCTCCTAGCTGTAGTTTTCACCATAGACAAATTTAGATCTTATCTAGTAAGAGCCAAAATTATAGTTTACACCGACCATGCTGCCATTCGTTACTTACTAAGTAAAAAGGATTCCAAACCTAGGTTACTTCGATGGATTCTATTACTGCAAGAGTTTGATTTAGATATCCGTGATAAGAAAGGCACAAATAATGTAGTAGCTGATCACCTTTCTAGGCTAGAATACCTGAAACCTGACTCAGTACCCATAAATGACGATTTTGCCTATGATAGACTGATAGCCCAACTAGAAACTATTGAAGATAATAACCCAGACCCGCATGAGCATTCTCATAAATCTTTAGCTATAAGTAATGTACCTTGGTATGCAAACTTTGTTAATTACCTAGCCGCTGACATCATACCCCCAATCTAAATTACCACCGGAAGAAGAAGTTCTACAGTGATGTGAGAAACTTCTATTGGGACGAACCATTTCTTTTCAAGAGAGGTAAAGATGGCATTTTCCGCCATTGCGTTCCAGAAGAAGAGGTACATAATATAATTGTGCATTGTCACTCTGCACCCTATGGTGGACATGCAAGCACATCTAAGACCTACGCCAAAATTCTTCAAGTTGGCCTATTCTGGCCTACTATGTGGCGTGATGTCCATGCTTTCATTGTCAAATGTGACAGATGCCAACGTACAGGAAATATTTCAATACGTAATGAAATGCCTCTAAGAAATATCCAAGAAATAGAACTCTTCGACATATGGGATATAGACTTTATGGGACCGTTCCCACCATCTTTAGGAAATCAGTACATCTTAGTAGTTGTTGACTACGTGTCTAAATGGATTGAAGCTATCGCCGCACCCATAAATGACACCATAGTAGTCATCAAATTGTTTAAAAACTATATATTTCCCAGGTTTGGAACCCCCCGTTTAGTCATAAGTGATGGAGGATCACACTTCATATCGAGAATATTTGATAAACTTTTAAGCAAGTATGGAGTTAATCATAGAGTAGCAACACCATACCACCCACAGACCAATGGACAAGTGGAAGTATCTAATAGGGAGATCAAACAAATTCTTGAGAAGACTGTCTCTATATCCAGAAAAGATTGGTCGCAGAAACTTCAAGAAGCGTTATGGGCCTATAAAACAGCTTTCAAAAACCCTATAGGAACAACCCCTTATCAACTGGTCTATAGAAAATCATGTCACTTACCTTTTGAGTTGGAGAATAAGACCTATTGGGCCATCAAAACTTTGAATTTGGATTACTTAACTGTTGGTGAAAAATGTATCCTTGATATCCACAAATTAGAAGAGCTCAGACAATCTGCCTACGAAAATGCCATCATATACAAAGAAAGAACAAAAGCTTGGCATGACAAAAGAATCATAAGAAAAGACTTCAAAATAGGCGACCCTGTTCTTCTGTTCGATTCTAGGCTACGACTTTTTCCAGGGAAGCTTCGTTCGAGATGGACTGGCCCTTTCGAAGTATCTAAGATTCTAAGATCTGATGCTATTGAAATTAAGAACCAAACATGTAAACCGTTCATCGTCAATGGACAGAGGTTGAAGCCCTACGAAGGAGGTGACATCCCAACAACATAAACCTGCCATACTCTGAGTGATCCATCATATCCTTCGAATGATGTATAAAATCCGGTCGTCGAGCTAATGACGTTAAATAAGTGTTACATGGGAGGCAACCCATGGTTTTCTTATCTTACGTACTTTTTATTTATTTTTACTTTATTTTAATTTGTTTACTTTGTTATTCTGTCAGGACTAACGATTGAATGTTTTATATGATTTCAGGACCCTTGTTTGCTAACCTTGTGCAGAATGCAGAACCTCGATGACATGCACGTGGCCTTTAGGGACGACACACAGAGAGAGCGTTACTATGTCCACATGAGACGCCCTATGGCACCTACCAGGTACCCAGACCAAGATTGCATGGATGCCTTGGGGATAGAGCCAAGCGTCAGATTCTTATGCCACCAACTCCAGTAGGACCTGTTCGACGATATGAACAACACTTACAGGAACTTGACTCTAGAGTTCCTCAGCTCGTTTGACTATGATCCTTGGGCTGGACCCGATGGACATGCTGTTTTCAGGTTGTTCGGGACTGACTACTCTTTCTCTCACAAAGAGTTTGATGATTTACTAGGTTTTCAGACTACTCCTGATGCTATTCCAGAGACACCGATGGGGTATTTTATGAGCAGAGAAATGGAAAAGTTTTGGTCTAACATCTCAGGTGTAGGGAACCAAGATCCTTCCATTCAGTTTTCTCAGGTAATCCATAACCCTGTGTGAAGGTACTTCCAGATGATTCTTGCACACTCTTTCCTCGGTTTTCCAGATACAGAGACTCTGCTGAGTGAAGAGGAGATTTTCCTACTATTTTGTGCGACTCAGTCACGCCCAGTTGCTTGTGGCAACTTTCTATTGAAGGGCCTTGCCAATGTCGCCATGTCATCTGTAGGCATTATACACGTCGGTGGGATTGTTACACAGATTGATACTGCATTGGGTTTGTCTCGCAAATTATTGCACCTCAGGACCTTCTGCTACTATACCACCCTGGATGTTGACTTTTGTCTTGACATAGGATTGATGAGGAGGGCCTCTTTTGAGCCCAACACGTTTAGATTAATGATCGACGGCGCAGTGATACATTACTTTACACTACCAGACCCACTGATGACCAGTGTCCACGACCCTGCTAATTGGAGTTATGCTTTAGAGGGTTATGGATAGACTGTCGAAGAGCCAAAATCACCTCCCGCCGCTAAGTACACTCCTACACCTCTTTCTCCCCGAATCACTGTTATGTCTAACAATATGTCTTTGCAGCCGCCTGATCTACAGACCCAGATTTATGAGCTCCGCAAGGAGACTGCCCTGCTCAATCAGGAAATAGCGGACTTGGCATTACAGATCGAGGTATCTGATCTCACTCATGCCTCAGAGGCCGATGCTATATATCAGGAGATTGAAGAGCTTCGGAGGGAGATAGTTGAGATTCGTGGATCGAACCAGGAAGAGGGCCTACCACATGATTGTTTTACACTGACATTATTACCCTAGTATTTAATTTCTTTTTCATGCTTTATTTTATTTCTCGCATCTCCAGACATATTTTATATTATCGCATATATTACACTTTTTTCTTGTACTTTGATTTTATCTTATATATTATTTCATGCACTAATATCATTTTTCTCTTTTGTTTTGTTTTATTTTATGTCGAATAAAGAAAAAAAATATATAAAGACAAAAATATTTTCATTTTTGTCTTCATAAAAAAAATATATGCAAGCTTCATGCCTTAGAAGAAAGAAGAAAACGCTATCCGGACCCCCCCGAAGACCGAAGGTGCAAAAGGCCTAAAAGAAGAATTGAAAATTCCAAGGCCCAAAGGCAAAATAGCCTTGTGGCGGGCGCCATGCCGTCTTCCCTTATTTCGGGGCTGAATCTTCAACCCCACCATTTTCACACCTTCAAACTTCCAAAACCCATTTTTCCAACTTCCAAAAACCCCATTGAACCCCATTAAAGCTCCCACATTTCCAAAACATTCACCATCTATAAAACCCATCCAAAATCCATTTTTATTTTCATCCACCACAAACCATAAAAATCCAACCTTTACCATTTCTCTCATAAACCATTTTTCACCACTTTTCACTTCTCAAGAAGCAACAATAATGGAGTTCAATGGATATCTTCTTCGCGATGGAAGACCGAGTGATAGGCAAAGGAAAATTATTCAAAGGCTTCAGAGTCGAGAAATTCTCTCGACTAGGTACGTCGATGATAACTGTCTTTACTCTTTGGGTCTGTATCATAGTGTTTTTCATTTATTAGATTTTCTAGGCTTGCATAATATTTTTGTTAATCAGGAACCTACCTATGAGAGGCTGACAGTTGAGTTTTTAAGTTCATTGATATACGCTGTCAGTCCTAACACTGCTAGCACAGTCGGTACTGTTAATTTTAGACTGTTTGGAATTGAATACGAATACAGTACCGACGAACTAACAGGCTTGTTAGGAATCCCTCATAGGGAAGGTGCGATATGTGAGGCACCTTTGGATGCGGAATGGTCGGCCGAGGTATTTTCCTTCTGGCAGAGGCTGTCAAGTACTTCAATAAATTCTTTTGAAGGAATACTTGCGTCGACCATCCATAACCCGACCATAAGAGTTTTCAGATATCTTTTGGCATGTACTATTTTTGGCCGGGAGAGTCTAAATAAGGTAAACGCTAAAGAGCTCCTATTTTTGCAAGGATGCCTCACTAATTCGCATATCAATCCGGTCCCGTTTATGCTGGCACACATGGCTTTAACTATTAATAAAACATGACCGATTGTTTTTGGAGGACTTGTTACGTCTATTGCTCGGGCTCTTGACCTGAACAATGAGATAGCTACACTTGAACCACTAACTCCTTGCACAATTAATTTAAAATTTCTAAAAGACATGAAATTATGCCGAACAAGGAGAGCAGGTGGTTATGAGTTGATGGTTCATGGGGTAGCTATCCCATCTGTTGCTTTACCTTGCAGTAGACGTACTGATGTACGTAATGAAAGGAACTGGACCTATGATCTGAATGCTCCACCTGTTTTGGGTCCACTTCCTCCTAATATTCCTGATGGGGAGGCACATGACACTGATGAAGAATATGATCAGAGAGAACATTCTCCCGTACCTCACATGTCCCCCCATCGTCCTTCACAGTCACACACCACACCATCTTCCTCTAACCTTGTTGCAGGTACTACTCCTGAATTCTATGTCATTGAGGAGATATGGCGTGATATGACGGCTAGAGAGGAAAGGCGAGACAACCTACTCTCTACTATTTCACAACAACTGACGGACAACATGAGAGCAGGCCCGTCAGCGAGAAGTCAACCGCCGGCACCACCAGCTTATGGAGGCCACTCAGGGTTCCATCCTAGGTAACCTTCGAGAGGTCTGGGGTGCACAGGCTGCCTTATCGGCACGACTTGACCGGAGGGACCAGCAGCGGAGTAGATCCCGTCGTTCCAGACCATCACAGCAGGACGGCGAGAGCACCAGTGCTCCTCCGCAGTAGTTTTCCAGGTTACTCTCCTTATCTTATTTCGAAACATTGGGGACAATGTTCGATTTAAGTGTGGGAGGGGATTTTATTGCTTTCTGTCATTTCCCTTTCTAGTTATTTATTTGCTTTCTGTTATTTTCCTTTTCAGTAAGTTATTTAGTTCAACTTTTCTTAGATAATGCATGAGTCTGACGAGTCACCAGTATAATGTATCTTTAGTACATCCTCATTTTTCCCATTTCCTTAGCCTTACCAAATTTTATTTTAAAGAAAACAATGTTGTTTCACATGTTTTTTGGGCTTTGAGACAGGTTTGGATTAGGATGTGGTGACTTGGGTAAACTTTTTGAAACATCAGTACCATTTTAGCACCATAAACCTCTTGAATATATGAATCACTCCTAAACCCCGCACACCATGGCCTTTATTATCATTCAATTTTCCTAAGTAGTTTATTCTAGCAGTCAGCTCCGGCCTAAGCATGCTCTACGTAGGGGGCCGATGAACATAAGTGAATGATTCAGTGCTGATAAAAAAGAAAAAGGCAAACTCTGAGATAGGTGACCCTCACAAAGTCATTTAAACCGAAAAAAGAGAAGAAAAAAAATTTGCCACAAAAAAAGAAAAAAAATTGCAGTCACCTATTGTTAGTTGGTTCAGAGGTTTCTGACACTGAACTTGGTAGGGCGGATTACGATCCGATCTCCCACAACTACATTTAGGCAAAATAAAACGGGTTTACACATGCTTATGTGCCAGAAACCCTATGTTTTGGATCAGAATCACTAACCGGTCACTCTACTATGAAGCATGTACGGATAACGGGCTTAATGTGATTGCGCCTGAATGTAAAGGACCCAAAAAGAGATGAGAAGATAGGCCTAGGTATTGTGGGATGACATGGGGTGGTTAATATAGGATTGAAGTCTGTGTCTGTGATATTATGGTACCATTTGTTCACTTAGTTAGTACCTGTCACTGCATCCTGACTTGAACTTAGAAGCCCTCTTAGCCCAAATCACGTGTTGACGCCAGTTTTCTTCATTTTTGAGCTTTAAATGTTTGCTTGAGGACAAGCAAAGGTCTAAGTGTGGGAGGATTTGATAACACTAAATTTCACCGTATTTCTGACTCCGATTTCGCATGCATTCTTAGTTTTTATTGTTATTTTGTTATGTTATTACTTCGTTTTTTTTTTATTTTCAGGTTTTCTATGTAATCAGGGTCTAAATCGAGAAAGGGAGCGAAAAATGAGTTGAAACGGACGAAAACCAAGAAATTCAGCTTTTTACACTTACGGCATCCACCATGGCTGGCGCCATGGGGTCTGCCATGACATGGCCACGTCGCAAGACCACTCCACAACTGCCAAGAACCCACGATCCCTACTTTCTCCACCAGTTTACACCCATGGCGGGCGCCACAAGGCAAAAATTTTCCCCTCCACTTTTTAGTGGAGGGGGCATCCTGGTGTTTTCTTACTATTTGTTTTCCTATAAATAGGGCCTTAGATTTTCGTTTTCAATGATCCAAACTTAGAATCTCTTAGGCATATATCAGTCTTAAAGTAGTTATCATTCCACATCGGGGTGTTACTACAATCGAGTGATCGAGTCTGTATACGTCTGTGTGATCGAGTTTTGGAGCACTCTAGGAGGAAGTTAATCATGCCGCCATTTTAATTCCAGTTCGTATTTTATTTTTCTGCATTGCTTTACTTTTATTTATTTTCCGCATTGCTTTACTTTTATTTATTTCCCGCACTCGCTTTACTTTATTTATTTCTCGCACTCGCTTTAAATATCTTTATTTCCCGCACTCGCACTACTTTCGTTTATTTTCCGCACTCGCTTTAAATATCTTTATTTTTCGCACTCGCACTACTTTTATTTACTTTCCGCACTCGCACTAATTACTTTTATGAAAAATAATAAAAAGAACTTTTACTTTACCATGTCTAACTAAATCCATAAAGGTTAGAATGTAAGGATCGTAATTGAACCAGTAATCCGTACAACTGTTCGTAGAAACACTTAAGGGCTATTTTAACTTTCAATTGTTTTTAACTATTTCAAAAACAGCCAAAAGCGCTTTGTCTAGTTCATTAGGAGTTTTTAGATTAAAAAGAAAAAATGATTTTAAAACGATTTTCGGACGCGTTAAGAAGTTTAGAATCTGGTTCGTGAGAACCTCTTTTTGCTAAGAAATCCAGGTTAAAGTACTTTTCAACTTAGTTAAGATACTATATTTCTTAAAAATAGGTTTACTACTCTAATGCAGTATGCACCTTTTTATCTGTGACAATAGGAGGGGTTGATTAGAGAGTACAACTCGGTTCTGATTACGTGAAAGCGACAGTTCCTGTTAAATTAGTTCTTTTCAAAGTGGAAAACATTGCCCATAAGTAGTTCTATTAACAAGTACCAGATTATCAATTGATTACGTGAATTACATTCAAGTCTGTCTTTATTAATTGTTTAAAATAATTATTTTATTTACCATTGCGCACTCCTTAAAACCATTATATTTAGTTGCCATAGATACACACCATAACAACAGGTACGATTGATTGACACTTGGTCTCTGTGGATTCGACAATCTTTTATATTACTCTGACGTGTTCGTACACTTGCAAAAAACACGCATCAAAAACACTTCGGATTTTTCCAAGGAAAACCCACACACTCTAAACCCAATCTGAAACTCTAATTCACGATTGAACATTATCTTCGAAACAAACACCGAAATTAAACAAAGATTGTTGTGTGTGATTGTTGATTAATGCAAGAATGAAGAATATGAAGAGAGCTATGTGTATATCTTTCACTTTCCTTGTTGTAACTTCTCAAATGAAATAAACAACTATTTATTTTGGTTAGAGAAAGAAACATAAGAGAGGGAAAAAATTAAATGAAAAAATGAGTCAGCACAATCATGAGCCGATTCAAATCATTAAATGAGCCAACTCAAAATAACAAATGAGTCGACCAAAATAAAAAGAGAGGCAGCCTGTTGAGACCCGTGGAAAATGAGAAGAAAACACTTCTTGATGAGTCGACTCGTGATGGGTTTTGAGTCGGTTCATCCATACCCATGAGTCGACCAAAATTGATGCATCAGGAAGCCTATTTGGACCCGTGCGTTTGCCACCAATTTAACACTGCATGAGTCGGCTCATTGTTGAATTTGAGTCGGCTCATTCAGTTTATTTTTCCAAATTTGCCAATCCTTGCTTTTTCATAGAGAACCACTTAAGCTTTCAATCATGCCAAGTTTTTGACACATTAAAATCATGCCATGTCACACAGATGCTGCTGATAGTTGTTGTCAAGAGAATCCTGAACATGAATGGTTGCTAGGTCATAATAAATGGTGACCATTGAAATGTCTTCATTGATGGTTGTTGTTGTTGTAGTAGACTCTGTTGGAATGATGTTTGTTGATGTTGTAGGAGATACCTCTGAAATGGTGTTTGCTGGTGTTGTAGAATAGGTGTTTGTTGAAGTTGTAGAAGCGGGAACTGTTGATGTGATTTGTAGGGTGCCTTCCCTGATAAGATTGCTGATACCTTTTCTCAGATTTGCACAACCATTGGCAGAAATCTTGCAAGCTTCACAATGGGCCTCACAACCCGGGAAAACTTGGCACTTCAATAGCTGAGCTTTCACTTCGGCTAGTGGTGTTTGAATGTTTGAAATGTCATCAATCAGAATTGCTGGCTGGTCTTTCTCAATAACATTAATCCTTGGTCCACCGTGATTCGGTATTGGATTATTTGTAACATTAGGTGGAGGTGCAAAATTCAAAGCTTTGGAATCAACTAAGTCCTGAACTTTCATGTGCAAGGCTCTGCATTTCTCTGTTGTATGGCCAGGTGCATTGAAGTGGAAGGCACATCTGGCGTTGACATCATAGTTCCTCTGAAGATTCAAAGGATCAGGTGGAGTCAAGGTTCTTAATTCAATCAGGTTGAGCTTCAATAACTGTGGGAGTAGAACTGCATAGGGCATCAGGATGAGATCGATAACCTTGTTGATTTGTGAAGTCCTTTGCTAGAACGGACGTTGCTGCTGGTTGTTGTTGTTGTAAGATCTCTGCTGTTGAGGAAACTGTTCGTTGTTGTGGTAAGTGTTGTTGTTGTGGTGCTAGAGTAGGGATAATGACCGCGACCACTGATCTTTGCAATTATTGGGGTCTACCTTTGCCCATATGAACTGAGTTAGTTTCACTTGTCCTACGAGGTCTTGAGAAAGGTTTCCTGGCATTGCTGGAACTAGCACCATTGTCAGAGATCTTACCCATCTTCAAAAGACTTTCAATTCTCTCACCAATTATAACCACATCAGCAAAACTGGTAGAAGAGAAAGCAGCAAGCCGATCAATGTAGGTTCCTTGTAAAGTATTTATAAACATATCAGCCATTTCCATTTCGGACATAGATGGCTGGACAACATCAGCAAGTTGTCTCCATCTTTGGGAATATTCACGGAAACTTTCTATTGAAGATTGAGACATACCCATCAGGAGGGTCCTATTGGGAGCCATGTCCAGGTTGTACTGATATTGGCGTATAAAGGCCTCGGCTAAGTCCTTCCAGTTTCTGACAGTAGCCCTTGATAGGTCTGAATACCACTCTCGAGATGCCCGAGTTAAACTGTCTTCAAAGTAAAACATCCACAGCTTCTCATCCATAGTATATGCTTTCAATCTTCCCAGAAAAGATTGTAAATAGGTACGAGGATAGGATGTACCATTATACTTTTCAAAGCTTGAACTTGTGAGGAATCCTTACTCCTTCCACTAGTCCCATATCCATCACATCAAATCCCAAAGAGTTGTGGGATTCCAAAGATCTTAGCTTCTCATATATCTCGTCCTAACGACGATCATAAGCTTCATCCGCTCCTACCACTGTAAACTGTTCTTATTGAGGGTCTTCTGCAAGACACGACCTCCAATGTTTCTCTGGGTATTTCCAATAACATTGACTTCAGGGTTGATGTGGGGCCCAAACTCTGGTGGATTTGTTTGCGGC
Organism: Lathyrus aphaca; assembly: GCA_963966055.1. Taxonomy (NCBI): domain Eukaryota; kingdom Viridiplantae; phylum Streptophyta; class Magnoliopsida; order Fabales; family Fabaceae; genus Lathyrus; species Lathyrus aphaca. The sequence goes on along the minus strand of OZ014520.1, from coordinate 130,879,885 downwards.
TGACCGCACACGTTGTCACTTGTACCTCCAGTGCCTGCATGATTATCTTCTGGAGTTTTTTGCTTGACTAACTCCCTCAATCTTTCCTGGGTCTGTGCTAGCCCAGTCATCACAGCCATGAATTGATTCATCTGAGTCCTCACTTCTGTCCTCACATCAGTCATCTGAGTCCTCACATCTGTCAGTTCTTGTTGTAACTGATCCATTTGCAGACTCGGAAGGTTGTTTATGGTCGGATATCTTTTGATGCGATTGACGGGAAAGACCCTCCTACGAGCAATATTTCCTGAAACAAGCAGCAAAGTGAGAAACCAACAACAAAATTCCTGCAACACAAAGAATATGAAGTTAGCATGCAATGCAATATGTTTATTTGTCTTTAGAGGGTATCCGGTTCGGTTCTTTGGTTTTGACCTTCCAGACCTCTGGAAATGATGAAGATGCTGAAATGAACAAAGTCCAAGAGAAAATCCAGGCAACACATAAACCATAACGTTACAAAATGCCAAAATACATAGTTTATGATTACAACAAGTTCCCATGGTGGGTCAAAATACAATCAAGTCAAGAATACAAACAAAATAACCATGGAGAATTAAATTACAACCAAAATAAAATACAAGTACAAGAGAAATCAAACATCCAACCCAAATTCATCCTCCTTGACTTCTTTCAGGAGGGAATCAGTCACTGGTCCAACTGGATGCTCTGTGATGGTCTTGATAAGAAGGTTTCTGGTTTCAATGGCACTTGTCATCTTCTGGTACTTGTCTTGTTCTTTTGATCTCTTCAACCCTGCTCGGAGTTTCAGCTCGGAGATTTCCTTCTGTGCTTCCAACAGGGCTTCCTGACTCTTCTTCTCATTGGCTTCCAGCTGCTCTATCTTAGCCTATGTCTTCTGATCTTCTTGCAAACGAGCTTCAGTTATTCTGATCCATCTAGCCTAACTCTCTTCCATATAGTGCTCTACTCTGGCTTTCTGAATCTTGGCTTCTTTGCAAGCATTCTTCAATACTAATTCTCCCACTCGGGCTTTCCTGATGAAGTCCTCTATTTTCTCTATCTTAGTCACATGCTCGATTCAGAGCTTCTCTACCCTAACATTGTCCAGACGACTATCATTCCTTTCCCAAAGGGTCTTCTTCAGAGCTTCCGAAAGCTGGGCATTCCTCTCTTTCAGCTTCTCAAATTCCTCCAGACTCACTGTAGCTATGGGCTCTACTGCTAATGGCCCTGGCACATCTTCCAGGGTGAATGGCATGCGAGTAACCTGTCCTCTGATGCGAGACCATTCAATATACTGAGTTGAACCTATGTTGTTACACTTGCCCAAAATAGCAGTCCCTTTTGTCTGTATATTGTCCCAAGCCCAGGCTGCTTGTCGGACAATGGCATGATTGCTCTGAAAGGCACAATAAAGAGATTCTGCTAAGTCCTGCTCCCTTGGTGGATGTATCAATGCGTATCCCAAATGTCTTTTGAAAAGTAAAGGATTGTAGTTGATGCAACCCTTCACTCCAATAAGAGGCACATTAGGATAATGCTCACAACTTGTAATTATGTCCCTGCCTTTGGTGTTCTGAGTACACCACCTGATGTCTTCTGATGTAAGGGCAATCATCCTCTTAGCCCAATTCCTAGACTGATGTGGATTCAGGAAAGCTTCCTTCTTCGGCATATGTCTCATCAACCAACAGTAGAAAAGGGGTGCACAACATCTTACTAGTCTTCCCCTCTGCCTCTCATTCCTCTGATGAACTAAGTAATAGAAATCTCCCAACAAGGTAGGTAATGGATTCTTGAGCATAAAGATGTGGATGGCATTCTTGCTTACAAACTTAGGCTCATCTGCAAACAAGATGATACCATAAAAACTAAGGGCCAGGAGAGCACATACAATTTCCCAATTCCCTGTTGCAGCTTGCTTTGTAGCCTGAGTGACCAGAATATCCAGATGGAGGCCTGGGATTCCAGCCTTGGTGGTCATATGCTCATCAATGATAGTTGCTTCCAGATGTAGTGTCTTAGCTACATCTTCATTCTTTGGAGTGGTCAACTCAGGGTTGAAAGAAATTCCTCTTCTGATAGGGACACCCAATAACATAGAATTCTCTTCCAGCAAAGGACCAATATGAAAATATGGGAATGTGAAGCAATGGAGAGGAGAGTCATAAAACTGAAGACAAGTGTGAATCATGCTCCTCTGTAATGTGTCCAAGTCCATGATCATGTCCAAGATACCACCATAATGCTCTCTAAATAAGGGAACATGATCAGGAGTGATAAGGGCCTGAATCTGCCTGATGCCTGCTAGAGGGTACTCAAAGAAGTGGTAAGTGATGTTGCTCTTCCTGGTTGAATCAATGCTGAAGATGTAGATGACTGAATGAGATAGCTGAATAAGACAACTGAAGAAGATATCTGATGAAGATGGCTGAAGCAGAAGAACGGTCAAAACCAAACCAAAGAAGATGTGGATACCCTGTAAAACAAATAGACAAAATGTTAAATGATGCAATATGATGTATGCTTATGATATGCAAGGGTTTGTGATCAGGTGCTGGATTGTCAGTTGCTTTTGGTTGGGTTTCAAATAAAGAGTCATTTGTCCAGGGTTTCATAGAATCAGTCCAAAGTAGTGTAACCTTAAAACAATATCCAGTAGCAAGGTATGTTGAGGTCAAGGGTTCCTGCAAACCTGTAAACAACCCCACCCACTCACAGGTATTGTTCTAGAACAAGAATCCTCAGATTCAGATCTATTATGAGAAGTGTAAACATTTCTAACCTGGAGGTACAATGGTTACCCTAATCATAAAGAATCCTCCTCTAATTCACCTCAGATGCTGAAGGTCATCTAAAAAGGTTATCCAGACTTAGCATGCTTCCCAGATAGCCCTAGCACTACAGGAGATCCGTAGCACAAAGTTCTCAAGAAGAAACCCATGTCTGAACCATGTTTTCATATTCCCGCACCAGACCGAAATGGAATGGGAAAGAATATGAAGCCACTTTAATCCTCTGTCTGTCACTCAGGCCTTTGTGTTGGACCTTTCTCACTGGAATACCCCTCCCACCAAAGAAAACTAGCAAACCAGCATATGATATGATAATAAAATGAAATGCATAAAACGGTAAATGAAAGCGATAAAGTAAATGCAGTAAATAAAGTTGTACATAAAGCAATAAATAAAGCAAAAACAAAAGCACACATAGCACATAACACCCCCATAAACACAAATAAACAAGCACTAGGAGAAACCCACAAGAGAACCAGAAGCCCTGGTTGCAAAGGTTTCCCCAGTAGAGTCGCCAAGCTGTCACTCCCCGGACTCTAGTCCCGGTGCAGACGCGGACGGTCAGCGATGTTGGAAGTTAAGGTTGAATAGAGTCGCCAGCTAGGCATTTTTATCCCGAAGGAAAGGTAATGCTGCATAAACCTGGAAGGCTATGGATAAGACGGTTGCGAACCAAAGAAACTGAGAAAGGGGGTTGGTTACGACCTGGGAAGGTATTAGCACCCAGATCGTCCGTCGTACTCGACGGGATCCACGCTTACTTGATTGTGTTTTAAAACGGGTAGTGTATGTGTTGACTATGTATGAAAAGCTAGGAATGAATGTACAGTGTGTCAGTGCAAAAGAGAGGGCGAGTGCTCAAAGACCGAGGCTTAGAAAAGAAAGCTGAAAGAGGGGGAAGACACAGAGACTTTTGTTCGATAACAGTTAAGTTATGCCTACGTATCCTCTCATGCAATGAGGAATTCAGAACACCGTAGTTCGACTCAAAGAGACTATATGATTTGGTTGTGAACTGCTTGCTTGTCTATGCTCAAGTGTGTGACTCGTCTGGCTCGAGTGCTAACTGTCTTGCATTAGACGGAAGAAGCGAGTTCTCGTTTTCAGAGTGAGTGTGATGAGAAAAGGATCCCGGAGGAGACGTTTATTGTTTGTTTTTGTGTTTTCAGTGTTTTATTGTTTTTGGTGTTTTGCATAAGATAATGAGCTTAAGCCTAAATCAAGGGTTGTAAACTCATTATATCCTCCCTGATTAGGGATAATGAGCCTACTTAAGAATGAGATGAAGATCTCAACTTAATTACCATGATGATATAGGATTAAGATCATTAACCTACTTTGGTAATTATTAAGTGTTTTTGGGTTTTGTTTAGTGTTAAGTAATGAGTTTAATCTCTAATCAGGGATTAGTGAACTCATTACACCATCCTAAGAGAAGGATCATAGATGAGGACACTTAAGCTGAGGAAGATACCTCAACGTAATCCATGGTTAGGGACTAAATTCATTAGATAACAAGCCTTTATTAAGTGGATTTTAATTAAAGAATGAGATTAAGAAATAAATTTTATGTTTGTAAGACTAAACCTAAGGGGGACTTGTGCATTAAACACTAGGGTTAGTCCCTCTAAACCTAAAGGAAGTTATGAATTTCCTAAGTTAACTAGGGTTTTTGGGTGGTTCTTCATGAAAAATTGCAAAACAATTTGAAAATGCAATGCAAAATTATGAGTTAAATAACCTAGATACTAGATGCAAAGTATGAAACAATGCAAAAAGAACCAAATGCAAACTCATCATGGTTGATCAGAAATGATTTTTTCAAGTTAGGGTTAGAAAAATGTGAATTTTACAAACCCTAATTCAAAGTAAATTGTGAAAACATGATCAAACCTAAAAAGAAATTTGTATGGTGAGTTTGTAAATTGTTATAAATGTATGAGAATGCATCATGAATTGTTTTGTGATTTTTAGATACCTAAATGTATTTTTAATTAATTAAAATAAATAAATTAATTAAATAATACATTTAAATGATTTAAAATTACATTTTTAATGCAAAAATTAAAAATAAAAATATTTTTGAGTTTAGAAAAATATTTAAAATAAAAATGCAGAAAATGAGATTTTTAAAAATGTTTTTTCTATTTTAAATAAATTTGTAAAATAAAATGTAAAGAAAATAAAATAAAAATGAAACTATGCAAGATGAAGGGCTGAGATTGGATTTTGAGGGATCCTAAGCCTGGGATGTGAAGTCTGCGTGACTTGGAGTATGGCCATCCAAGGGCTCAGGTTCAAAAATGAAATACGCGCGTGATCTGATGGTTGATATTGATTCTGATTAATTAAACCTAATTAAATTAGTTAATTAAAGATTAGGGTTTTAATGATCAATCCTGGCTATTCACACACGCAGGTAAAACACATCCAAAGGTCCTAATTCAAACTGGATAATTAATTAGGTTTACGGTTAATCAAACTCAGGCGACCGGAGAAGAGCTCCAGTCGTCTTCTTTGGCACCCCCTCCCCTGAACTCACTCAAAATGCCATGAAAATGCATCAAACTCTCCAGAATCAATCATTGAACATCATACAACAAGAATCCACAAACAAAAACAATTTATCTTTCAAGAACAACATGAATCGAAGCAAACAACATTTAGGTCAAGAATTTCAGAAACTTCATACACTCTTATTTCTCAACCATTTTCAAAAGTAAAGACATCAGCATGATCAGGGAAGCATGTAGATTGATATTGTAACTTAAAAAGAGAGTTCTGGAAAAATGTTTGAAGGTGGTTACCTGAGATGAAGCTTTGCAGTTTTGAGTTTTCTGGCCTCCTCCCTTGTGCAAATCACCTTCAATGGTCACCCTGATGCTATTGAGAAGCTTGGATGGAGCTTAAATGGCTTGAATTGTGTGTTTCAGTTCTAATAGTGCAGGAATCATGTTTTGGTTTGAGAAGCTTTCAGGCCATGGTGAAGGGTGTTTTATGTTCTATGAGTGATATGGAGATGAATGGTGGAAGAAGTTTGATGTTTTGATGGTTGTGTTGAGAGATTTGAAGACTTGAAGGTTTTTGCAAGTTTTTGTGATTCTGAGTGTATGAGATGTTTCAGGCTTGAATGTTATGTGAAATGAGGTCCTTGATGTCCACATAAGTCATGCTGATTGGCCAGAGAGTTGTTGTGGCATAGTGTGATTGGTATGGGCCAATTTGCAAAAAAAAGTCAAAGTTGGTGTACCACAAGCATGGCATGGGTCAGAGGTGTTTCTATGGCTTGTCCTGCCTCAGCTAGCATTGTGGAGAGCCCTTGGATTAATTTTGATGAGCTGTAACACTTGATGCAAGAGATATCATATGTTTTGCAATTTTCCCTCTTTGGATTTTCTTGAAGAGCAAGGCATGAAATCTTGTGATCCAAGGCACAAATTTGGTCTTGCAATGTTGCATTATCATGTTATGAAGCTTAGAAGTGGATTAAAGGTCATTAGAAGTCTTGGAACTTGGTTTTGCAAAAATCCCTCTTTGGCACATACTTGAAAATTATAAGATTTTTCCCAACTTTGAAACATCATATCTTGAGTTCTAGGATTTATCAAGAGGAGTTCTTTTACTTTTTGAAAATGGGAAGATCCAATCTACAACTTTAATGTTTGAATATTTTTCATTTGAAGCCTTTTTGATCAAGAAAGAGGAGGTTGAAAATCTTTCCCAAAATGGAACGTTTTCATTACAAGTCATGTCCAAAAATGGAAAGTTTGCAAATGGCTTGAAATTCTTCAATCTTGTGAACTTATAACCACTTATAAGATCAAATAAAGATCATAGAACCTCAAAATGATGAAGATGACCCTTTGGTACCATTGGTGGTGGCCTCAGATGCCCTGATTTTGACTTTTCTTTCACAATAAGTTATTAGTTGATCAGATGACTTCCACAATGAATTTCTTCATCAAATTTGGTACACATGCTCCTTATAACATATTAAGATCAATGGAATCAAGAATGCCCAAAAATATTGAGGTAAAGGGCCTCAAACCCAAAACTCTAATTTTAGGTCATCTGTGTAGAAAACCCTAGCCTGCCTGGACCTCTGTGCAATCCTCTGAGACTTTGTGACTTCAAAACAATCTTGGAGATGTAAAATGATCATAGAACACTCATGGACCTTCTTGACAAGATTCAAGGCCTTTGAGATGACTCAAATCACTTCTTTGGATTCTCCTGATCACAAACCCTAATTATGCAACTATATAGTGAAACAAATATGCAATGTGAGATGATATGCTTATGTAATTCAATATGAAAGATCATAATCCATAGTGTGAGAAAAAGAGAGGGCAAATTTGGGGTGTTTACAAGGTTCCAAGAAAAGGTTTACCATTTCTCTTTCTATCAGCAGAGGTTTCACCCTGGCGGCCACTTCACGCCATCTCTGTGCGTAATCTTTGAAGCTTTCTGAATTTTTCTGTGTCAGACTCTGGAGCTGAGTGCGACTATGAGCCATGTTAATGTTATACGGATATTGTTTAAGAAAAGCTTATCCCAACTCTTTCTAGCTTCTTACAGAGCTTCTCTCCAACTTCATATACCATTCCAAGGATCCTCCGGAGAGACTATCCTGGAAATAGTACATCCAGAGTTTCTCGTCCCTAGTATGGGCAAAAATCTTTCGGTAGAATGCCTGTAGGTGAGTTTTGGGGCAGGATTTACGGTTATACTTGTCAAAAGTTGGTGGCCTGAACTTGTGGGGAATGACCACTCCGGGAACCAAGCCCGTGTCAGATACATCTATCCCCAGTGTGTCTCTACACTCAAGGGCTTTGACTTTTTCAGAAAGCAACAAGAAATCTTGAAAATTTCCTTATCCGCCTGTAATACCTCAAATTTTGCCTTCATATTTATTCCCTTTACTGGCATATCGTTTTGCATTCATCTGCATCCTCACTAAGTCATTAACAACATATTGGTGCATTTCATTGTTTCGTAAGGCGTGTGATCAAAGCATTTCCTTGTAATATGTATTTTCCTATCCATAGGTGGCATATTTGGCTATTTCACTCAAGTTCAAGGTGAAGGCTGAATTCACATCATCATGAACATATTCTTATAAGGGGATTTACCAAGTTCTAGCATTCGTCATATTCAGAGGTTTCATCAGAAATGTTGGATTAAAAGGGATATAGGTGTGGATTCAGGGTTTATTTCCCTGATCATGTGTTTCCCAATGAATTTTCCGTACGAAGGTTGTTCAAAGGGTTTCATAGTGGAGGTCATTGTTCATCAAGGTATCACGAGGATCTAATTGTCAAACGTAAAGTCATGAATTTCTGTTGGCGCTCTTAGGCGTTATTCATATGGGGCTTACATTGGTTGTTCGAAGTATGGATTAAGGGGTTTGGTAATGCAAGTGGATTAATTTGTTGCAAGCACAAGTTGATTACCCATTTTCTTAAATCAATTACCCTTAAACTGGTCTTAGAATCCATTTCTCTTGAATCAATCTCGCTATTTCATTTTTTACTACTTTTATTATTATACTTCCTAAAGTTGTTGTCATAAACCATAATCCGCATTTCAGACCCGAGGCCCAATAATCCATTGCCAAATACCAAATTGAACATCCATATTATTATTCATAGCCCATCCAAATAACTTGACCTGTTGAATCCATTTTGACGCCCATGCATACATTGCTATTCTATCTTTAATTTATATTGTTATGTTGGTATCAATGTAGTACATATCATGGCATTTGACGACACGTGATATATGAAGGAGAATGAATAGATGCTTTCACTGGAAAAAACAATAATACTAAATAGAAATAAGAAAAGTTGTGCAAATTGGTGATAACACAAGAGTTCCTTTCAAGGAAAATATTGGCTATCTAACAAAAGGCCAATTACAAAAATCAGTAGGGATAAGCAGACTGTTGAGAGAAATCAAAACAACAAAAAATAATATAAAGAAAAAGGCTTCCTGTGAGACAGGGGAAGCGGATTGTCCGTTATACATAAAAAACTGAAAGTTACAAGTTCGGTGCCAGTTGCCGCTACAATCATCCCGACATGAGTGCGATTAATCCAGCTATGTTTGCATTGGCCCCATCTGGTTTGACATCCTCAGCTGCTCCTAATCTTAACTTCGGAGTTATGAATCCAGCTGCGGCTTTTTATCAAGCTTTTGATCCAAGGCTTTCAAATCCAATGGTGGGAGTGACAGAGAGTAGCTATCCTCAGCGCCCTGGAATGATTGAATGTGATTTCTTTATGAAAACCGACATATGTAAATTTGAGGAAAGATGCAAATACCATCATCCTGTTGACCGTTCAACATTATCACTGTCAAAACCGCAATCAAATGTTAAACTCACTCCTGCAGGATTACCAAGAAGAGAGGAAGATATCAGTTCAAAAAAAAAGAAGGAAATGGGAACGGAACCAAAATCAGTTACAAATTAATAAACTCGGGATTCTAAATATAAGCAACTTCCAAATAGAGTCACGCCAGAAAAGTCATTAACATAAGACAAGCAAAATCTAAAACTGATGTAGTAAGAAAGGTATCCAATGAGGGTGGAAGTAGAACAAGATGAAGAACAAAGCTCATTCTCGCGAATTCCCGCCACCGTTTGCGCTACTGAAACTTGTGTCACTGATTCAAGCTCAATGTATTCTTGCTGTTCCAAAATCAAGGCCTGCAGGCCCAAGTCAATCTTCATCAAGCAAAAAAGGGAACTTTCATAACCTGTACACAAAAGCAACCCATTATTAAGAAAAGTCAGCCACATCGACAACAAAAGTGCGATAACTGAAGAATTCAGAAGCAAAGAAGAAATTCCAAAAAAATTAGTTACCATTCTAACTGTCAAAACAACCATAATAGAAATTACAAAAAAACTCTAACTGATTTCCATTTAAGAAATAACTAACCCTAACCGAATTTCTGATAACCAAAAAATCAGAATCAAAACCAATTCCCTAACAGAAAAAAGCTTCTAGAATTCTCACCTGGTTTTCTCATTCTGTATAAATCAAGGCTTCTCCTCTTCAATCGGTTTTTTTTCACACACACTTCACCATCCTTTTCAATCTTCTGCTTCACTCTTCATCATTTCCAATCTCAACCCTTCTCTTTTCAACAATTCATTCCTTTTCCTCCCTCAAATCATTCTTCACCATTTTCGATTATCTAACCTCCATCTTCCAAATTCAGATTCGGCAAGCTCATCTCCCCAATTTCCAATTCTGACTCTCACTTGTCTCCATTGGTGAAGCCCCCAACTGGTGTTCTTGAATGATTTACTTCATGACGGAATCAATTCATCATCCCCGTCGAAACCGAATGTGAGGACTCTGCCTCAGGGAGTTCCGTCATCAGCTACACCTGCAAAGATTTCGAGACTTCAACAACGCGAATGTATACAAGATTCTGCCTCAACAAGAAGCAGTGATAACAGTACTCAGAGAAGGCTAGAAGAACTCAAAGAAGAAAAGGCGAAATCGATAGTCATACCTGAGCGGAGTTTCGAGCCATTTCTCTCCTTAATATTGACGCATCCATTGTTGAACCGTCGTTTTGAAAACGACTTAAGTTGTCATCGATCTCACAACAAGCGGAAACAACACTCTTACATTTGTGAAGAACATCAGCGCAAACTTCGATTCAAGAAGAAGCTGTGTAATCGAGAACTGCAAGAAGAGGAGTTTTGAATAAGCAATAATCGTTTTAGAAGCAAAACAGAAGACAATTGGAATCGAACAAAGAGAGAAATCACAGAATGACGCAAATACCTAGCTCGTGAAGTTCAGATTCGGAGTGTTCGGTCCTCGTCTTTGTTCTAACATCAATCTCACGTCGTCGTGTGTAGCTTCGGGCTTCACCAACGCCTTCGCGAATCGCTCATCGCCGCCGTGTTCCGCCAGCTAACAAGGTGTGTTTTCTTCTACTTTTAACGATTTTATCGTTGTTTATGGGTTGTTGGAAGATCTTTTAAGGTTTAGGATTTCGGTTGAACAGAAGGAGGGAGGAGAAGCTTAGGTTCGGTTAGGGTTTTCAAAGAGGAGGTTATGTTCGGGTTAAGATTGGAGGGAAGGATAAGGTGATTAGTTTTGATTCACCGGTCGGAAAGGGTTCGGGATCGGAAGGAGGCAAAGGAGACGGCGGCGGGGAAAATGGGGAAGAAGACCTAGGAGATTTTGGTTTCATGTTTCGGTTCCCCTGTGTATTAAGCTAGTGTCTTTATCTTTAATTAAGGAATAAATTTAAATTATTGGAGTTAATGCAAACTAATGAGGATTAATGCCTATAAAATCACCATTAAAAAAATTCCCTGTGATGAGATTAGGTTTAGTGAGATGGGTTTTTCTATTTCGCTACTTGCACCCCACTGTAGGCCCATAACAAAAAAAACAAGTTAAGAATATTGTTATCCGCACCTCCCTTAGAGCCTGTGAGTTGGGCTTATTATTTGTGCTATTCCCACCTCCCTTTTGAAGCCCAGTAAAAAAATCAACTAAATAAATTTCTCAATGAACCTCCCTCTTATTTCTTTTTAGAATTTTAATTGTTAGTTAATATAGTTTAGGAATAAATCATGAAAAAATAGGAAAACTCATAAGAAAATTCCATAAAAATTTCAGTAGATTTTTAATTCGTATTAGAAATAGTTGGTACTTTATTTTCCTATTTTTTCTGTAATTTTGATTTTATTTTGATTTTTTTTTTATGTAAATAGTTCTTAAGGAATTTTCTTTAATTGTACATAATTTTGTGTATTTTAGTTTTTTAACTTTCCAGTAACTTTTTTTGACCATTCTTTTTACTATAGTTAGAAGACCCATAATAGTACTTAGAATAATTTTTGTGGATTTTTTAGACCATTTTATCTTAGGTTTAGAGGCTTAATTCCTTAGAAATTAGTGGTTAATTCTTAGCTGAAAATAGATAATTTTTAGGCATAGCAAAATTATGATTTTTTAGGAGATCTTTTAACACAATATTATAGGTAGTTTTAGGACCCTATAGAATAAATCTCATATATTTTTCCAGAACTTTTACTATTTTTTAGGATATTAACCTTTAGGCTTTGTTACATATGATTTCCATTTAGGTTAGGCTAGGATATTAAGTTTCCTTAAGAACTAGTTTAATTAAGTTTAATCTTAGGAATTTAAAATGACTTAGAAGAGTTTAATTACTGATTTTTAGAGTAATAATATTGGATAGTCCCCTTAGTTTTAGGACTTAGACTTAACAATAGATTTAGATAAAGTTTAGGCTTGTTTTAGCTTTATACCTTAAAAATGTATTTTTAGAATTTTATTCCTTATTTCCATTTTTGATGCTTTGCCTTATTATTTGTTTTCTTTCACTTGTATAGGCTTCCCCATTGTTTTAGAATCAACTTAACTTCCTTAGGAAGTAAGTTGAATTCTAGTAGTTTCTAGTTCCTTCCTTCATTAGGTTAAAAACCGCACAAACCATTAGGACCTCACTTGTGAATAAATCAATTAACTTAGGATTGAGTCTTAGTTCCCATTAGATTTTCCCTTTTCCAATTTGAGTCATTCTTTCTCATCTCATAAAGAAAAGCAATAAAACATTTAAGAATAAAAGCCGAACAATCTTGTACGACACGAGACTTTGTTGCGGAGTGTTTATACGCGTCCTGTTTCGGGGCGAGGTATAAATATTCACCGCGATGGATAGGACTTAGTACAAGACCGTTCATAAACAAATTCAAAACACTTCTTTTAAAAGACAAAAACAAATAACAAGCGACTATCCTGCGGGAACTTCTTTTTCTCATCTCATTCACTCACAACGCGAACTCGCGACGACTTGTCTCATTTGCAAGACGGTAAACGCACTCGTACCAGACGAGCCTGCAACACCTGAGCATAGACATACGCAGTTCCAGCATAAAAAACACAAACAAATAGTTCCCGCCTTAGTTAGGCGAACTACGTCGACTCTGATCCTCATTATCCCGATGAGGTACGTAGGCAGCGGGATAGGGCCCGTTCGAGCACATTCTTTATTTTCCCTACATTTTCCCCATTCTTTAGTTCAGTTTTCATTTTCTTATTCCATTCTCATTTCATTTCTATTCCAGTTAGCGGTTTTATTCAGCAGCACTCGTATTCTTCTCACCCTTTGAAACAAACAAGCAAGCGTGGATCCCGTCGGGTACGACGGACCATCTGGGGTGCTAATACCTTCCCAGGTCGTAACCGACTCCCGAACCACGATCTTTGGTTTGCAGGACCTTGTCCTTTCCTTCTTCCTGGTGTTTGTGCAACATTACCTTTCCCATTCATTCGGGATAAAAATGTCTGGCTGGCGACTCTACCTTTTCCGCGCCACTTTCGCATTTGTACTAGGATGGAAATCCCGGGAGCGACAGCTGGCGACTCTGCTGGGGATCGAAACTAGAATCTCTGGTTTCCCTTGTAGAGTCAATCCTAGCGCCTGTTTGGTTTCGTTTCTTTGGGTGTTTATTTGTTTGTTGTTGTGTGCTTTAGTTTAGCTTTAATGTTTTTATTTACAGTTTTACTTTACAGCTTTACTTTACCGCATTTATTTACCGCTTTCAGTATTTATTTTCCATGCATCATATTATACTGGACTGTCTGGCTGTGCTGGTTTTCATTTTTTCTGTGGGATGGGGTTACTGTGAGATGGGCTCGTAACCAGGGCTCGAGTGCACCATAGGACTTAGAGTGGTTCCACTTTGGCTTCATGGCATCTTGCTATGTTGGTAGTAGTGAGTTCCACACCTTGACTTGCGACCTTCTCGGGAATGTATTGATACCGGAATCTTTCTGGGTTGATGCGCTACCTTGATAGTTATGTGCAGTCAGGGGACCGATCATTGAGAACCTTTGTGGAAACATCCCTCTCCAGTGATGACAGTGGCATACCACATTTGTTGGCAAACCCACTCGCATCCGAGGGCCCACTAGGAACTCGCATAGGATGGTCTGGTTCTCTCGTAAGAATCCAGTCAAGGCAAACTGTTCGTATGACGATAGTATTGTACCCTTCGGGATGAATGTACTATTGTTTCTCGACTCAGTGCTTGAAGCTGGAGACTTGTGAGGGATGCTTGTTCTTTCCGGACTCAACTGAGACCTCCCTGAGTAGTACATAATGCCAAACCGATTCCCTGATTTGGTCATGAGCCATTTCTCGGAAATGGTGAACATATTATTGCTATTCGGCTTTGAGAGTCCGTGATGTTGACCCGAGTAGCACACCCGTGAGATTGGGAGGGGTTTACAGGTTTGCAGGAACCCTAATACCTTCAACATACCCACTTTGCCTTTGGTTCAGTTTTGTGATCTGGATTTCTGTTCTTAAGATATGGATCCCGGATCAGAGGGATGATTATTGTGATATATGGACCTTGCACCGACACCTTATTACTTGATTGGTACATCACAGACACTTCACTGATCACATGCCTTGTCTTGCATAAGCATCATATCATCATTAATCATTTTGTGTTCTTTTTATTCTCAGGGTTCATTACCTCCTAGGTCCTGGTCATATTTGCTGCTTCAGCATGGAGATTCCGAGGAAGAGAAATGTTCATTATACTTTCCCACAACCGGAGACAGAGAGTGTTCAGGATTTGATTAGCTTGATGGGTGACCGAGTCCTTGATGATTTCAGGAAAGAGTTTGGCAAGATACTGGATTATGTGAGCAAGCCCACAGTCGACCAGAGAGATAGCTTGCATTCTTTGTTGCAGTTCTATGATCCACAGCTGAGAGTTTTTGTTTTCCCTGATTACATCCTGGCACCTACATTAGAGGAGGTTTCTAGTATGCTGAACATTCCTATTAAGGAGGGTATACCTTATTATGTTTCAGAGAGGATCCCTTCTCATGAGGATATCACTATTGCCTGTCATTTGAGTATGCTTAGACTCAAGATGGGATTAGAGGCCGGCCAAAGTAAAGGGATCCCTTTGGACTTTCTTATTAAAGAGGCACATGTCATGGCATCGGGAAAGAAGTGGGCAGAATTCAAAGCACTGTTAGCCATGATAGTATATGGAACCAATTTATTTCCAGGGGAGAAAGGGCTAATTAGCATGGATGCCATCACCATCTTTGTCAAGAGAAATCATGTTCCTACATTGCTAGCTGACTTTTATTATGGAGTTCACCACAGAAATGAAAAGAGGAAGGGACATGTAAACTGTTGTGCTCACATATTTGCTGATTGGTTTGTAAGGCAACTCCCTAAATCGGGACCCTTTCAGGATTTGAAACAATCTTGGAAGTGGTCCAAAAGATTAATGGGCTTAACCTCAGCTGACATTGCTTGGGGATGCAACAGAGATTTGGTGGGCAAAGAAATGTTGGTCAGTTGTGGTAGCTTTCCAAATTTGCCTTTGATGGGGAGGAAAGGTGGGATTAGCTACAATCCTATTTTGTCTAGGAAACAGTTCGGCTATCCTTTAAGAGATGTACCTTTGACCGACGATGCGAATGAGTCCTTATATTTTCCAGCAGAAGGAAACTCCAAGATGAGCATACTAGCATCCCAAGCTTGGGAAGTTAAAGTGACGAAAGGAAAGAAAGACTTTGGAAGAGTGGATCCTAATACTTATGATCCTTTTGCCAGCTGGTTGGAGGATCGTGTGAAGACTCATCTTCTGCCGTTTTCTAGAGAGACACCTCTCTATCCTAAAGAGGTAGCACCAAGGACTTCAGTACCTTTGGAAGATTATCAGAAGTTGGAAGCTTTGGTCAAGAAGCTTAGGGTTGAGAATCAAGAGGCTCATAATTCTTGTCAGAAACTGATGATTCAGAACCGTCAGTTAGAAGATAGAGTTGTACAAGCCGAGGAAACAGTTCATCTCAAGCAGAAGGACTTTGAAGAAAGAGAGCTCTACTTCAGGAAAAGGGGGTTAGCTGAGACTCACAAGACGGCCCAGCGCCGAAGAGAGAAGAAAGATCTGAGTGAAGCCAATGAAGCTGTTACCTTATGGCAAGAAAAATGGGCCGACCATTTGAAGAAGCAAAAGGAGTTAGACGCCAAGCATGAGCTGGAAATAAAGAGTCTTCAGGATTCTTTGGATGGGCAGAAAGTACTCCTCAGGAAGGCTTACCATCAAGAGAAGGGCCGTCTCCAACGCTTAGTAGAAAGCCAACAAGCATTGAAGGAAGCTCAAAAGGAAATTGAAGACTTGAAGTTGAAAGCTGATGTAAAGAGGTCAAAGGCCGAGTCGAGTCAAAGCAAAGAGAATGAGACAGCATTCCTACAGCAAATTGAAGAGTTACACACTTCTTCTGATACGAGGGACCTCCTCATCCAGAGACTCATCCAGGAGCCTGGTCATCCAGATGTAGTTCAGCTGTTCCAGAACGTCAAGCGCCTTAGCTGGAGATTGCAAGATATAGAGTTCCCTAGGGTTTAATTTCATGCTATTGTACTTGGATTACCCATAGGCTTGTTGTGGGATTCCTTATATTTGATGTACTTTTGTTGTTATTGTGATTGGCACCCTTCAGGGACTCTGTATTTTCAAACTCCAGTTTATATGATTGATTTGTTCTGGATCTCTTGTTCATCATTTGTTGCACCGACACGGAGTAATGAGCACCAATTCTCCACGGCCATCATTATGTTTGAATATTGCTTGGGTCTTCTTACCAATTATTATCTTCTCTTAATGCCAGGACCGGAAATAGGAAAAGACTTGGGAATAAAAGGAACACATTGCATTGCATACGCATCATTTGCATTTTGTCTTTGTCTTTGCAGGTTTTTCTTCGGGATGCTTAATTTATCTGTGTTTCAGGCAAAGATTGCGAGAGCTGCCAAGACCCGGTATCTCCGACAAGATATCCCACATCGGTACGCGACCCGCAGCAATCAAAGAACAGCCATGGACGCTATGCAGACAGAGCTCAATGAAGTCCGTACCAAGATGGCAGAATTTATGACCCTGATGCAAGGGATGGCCCAGGGGCAACAAGAGCTGAGAAATGCAATTCAAGGGTTAACTCCTCCTAATACTAATGCTCAGGCGACCACTTCCGGCGGGCTAGGGGCTCCTCCCAACGCCAACAACGGCCCAGGTGGACCTCATGTTCCAGATCCAGCTATGGCAACGTTCGTTCCTGTGCACGATAGATAGGAGGACCAATTCCAGTATTTCAACAATGACATGGGTTTCGGCGGTGATGGAAATCTTAATGACTTCTTGGTGCTTGCGGAGAAGGTGAAGGCCCTCGAGTGTAGACACTTTGGGGATTGATGTGTCGGACATGGGTTTAGTACCTGGGTTGGTCATTCCACACAAGTTCTGACCACCAGCTTTTGATAAATACAATGGTAGCTCCTGCCCAAAGACTTACCTGCAGGCCTTCTACCAGAAGATCGCGGCCCACACGCGAGATGAAAAACTCTGGATGTACTTCCAGGATAGTCTCTCCGGAGGATCCTTGGAGTGGTACATGAAGCTGGAGAGGAGCTCTATTAGAAGCTGGAAGGATTTGGGAGAAGCCTTCCTCAGGCAATATCAGTACAACATTGACATGGCACCCAGTCGTACTCAGCTTCAGAGCTTGACGCAGAGGAGCTCGGAGAGCTTCAAAGATTATGCACAGAGGTGGCGTGAGGTAGCCGCTCGAGTGCAACCACCTTTATTGGAGAGAGAGATGGTCGACCTTTTCCTGAATACCCTCCCAGGGCATTTTATGGAAAGGCTGGCTGGTTGTTCCTCAAGTGGTTTCTCGGACATTATTTTGACTGGAGAAAGAATAGAAAGCTGGCTCAAGCAGGGGGAAATTCAGAATGGAGGCGCTTCAGGGTCTGGTATCAAGAAACCCTTTGTGAAAAGGAGGGAAGGAGAAACAGGTGCAGTGTACGCATAGAGGGGAGTGATTAACCAAGGATATTATCAGCAAGTGGCCCCTGTCACTATTTCAACTCCACCCGTTCAACAGCAGGTCCAACCTCCACAGCCGCAGCGCTCACAAGGGTATCAGCAAAGAGCCCCTCGTCCATACTACCCGCAAAGGCCGAAGGATAGACATTTTGAAGCTCCACCGATGTCTTACTCACAGCTTTTGAAGAATCTCCTACAGCTTCAGATGATTCAACTCCGAACCTTGCAACCTCCGAAGCCAGGCCAAATTCCTGAGGGTTATGACTTAAATGCTAGATGTGAATTTCATTCCGGAGCTCCCGACCATACTACTGAGAATTGTAAAGCATTGAAGCATGTCGTTCAGGACTTACTGGACACTAAAGCGATCAACTTTGCTCCTTCTCCTAATGTGCTTCAGAACCCCATGCCTCCTCACAGGGGTACGGTTGGGGCAATTGATGAAGGGGAGAACCTGAATTTGGTGGGTGATGTTGACGATTTGCAGACTTCATTGATTACTGTTAAGGTTTGCTTGTCAAAGAAAGGTATCTTCCCTGGATGTGAGGAAGATTGCCCGGAATATGCCGAAGCTACAAATGGTTGTAAGCGGTTGAAGACCGGAATCCAAGGCATGATTGATGAGGGAGTGTTGCAATTCGACAAGGTTGTAAAAGAGAGTGAAGTCTCCACAGTAACTATCTTTTATTATCCGTCTCAAGTTCCTTCACGGGCCAGAGTGGCACCAATAACCATTACCACTGCTGGACTAGTAATATACCAAAGTGACAGAGTTGTTCCTTGGAGTTATGATGGTGAAGTGTACTGCAACGGCCAGAGGCAAGAGTTGGCCACGACTAGTATAACCCCAGCTCAAGTAGAAAACGTTGGAGTAGGGGGCTTTACTAGAAGTGGAAGGTTGTTTGCGCCGAAAACACTGAGAAACAATGTGATACCACCCAGAGATACTGCCGAAGCCCAAGCTAGATCAAGAGGGAAGCAACCAGTAGTTGTCAATGATCCAACACCATCAACTGATCCAGACCTCACCTTTGATAAAGAAGCTGAAGAATTCCTGAGGATTATCAAGAAGAGTGACTACAAGATTGTAGACCATCTGCAGCAGACGTCGTCGAAGATTTCCATCTTGTCCTTGCTCATGTGCTCTGACTCTCACAGGAAGGCTCTACTGAATATTCTGAACAAAGCATACGTACCTCAGGATATTTCTGTAAATCAGTTAGAAGCGGTGGTGTCCAGTGTCAATGCCAGTCACGGATTGGGTTTCACAGACTTGGATTTGACTTCTGATGGGCGTGCTCATAATCGGGCATTGCATATCTCTCTAGAATGTAAGGGTGCAGTACTCTCCCACGTGTTGGTAGATACTGGATCATCTTTGAACGTCTTGCCCAAGAAAGCACTGATGAAGTTGGACTATGATGGAGTGGTTTTAAAGCCCAGTGATCTAGTAGTTCGAGCATTTGATGGGTCGAGAAGATCGGTGTTTGGAGAGGTGGAGTTACCTATCAAGGTAGGTCCACAGGTCTTCAATACCACGTTCTACGTGATGGATATCCAACCTGCATATAGTTGTTTACTCGGAAGACCTTGGATACATTCGGCAGGAGCGATATCGTCTACACTCCATCAGAAGCTAAAGTTTGTCTGGGAAGGTCAGGTTGTGACTGTCAGTGGGGAAGAAGATATCTTTGTTAGTCATCTAGCTTCATTCAAATATGTGGAGATGGATGGCGAAATAGTTGAGACCCCATGTCAGGATTTTGAGCCCTTGAAGTCTGAGCAAGCATCCGCAGTGGCAACTTCTCCTGAAGTACCGAAGAAGGGGGCTTCTGTAGCCTCTTATAAGCAAGCGCTTGAATTAGTAGAATCTGGAATACGAGAAGGCTGGGGCAGTCCAGTAGAAGTGCTAGAGAAGAAAGACATGTTCGGGATTGGCTATCACCCTGGAAGATCTTCGTCTGAACCAAGTGCTAAAGGTTGTCAGAGCCCGGTCACTTTCACAAGTGCGGGAGTGGTAGACTACGGAAACATCAGTGCGGTGCAGGATGACGCTGTCGATAGTGATTGTGACCTAGATGAATGGATCAGGCCTGTCGCTCCAGGAACTCAGCTTAGCAACTGGACATCAGAAAGGCTTATTTCGGTCACCTCTTTCGAAGAGTAATAATGTTTTGTTTCTGTTTTTCTTGTATTAAAGCACTATGTCTTGCCCGAGGCATAGTGGCTCTTTGTAAGGGTTCATTTGTTCATTAACACAATCATAAATAAAATTGACGTTTCCCATTCATTCATGTTGTTCTCTGTCTTTCGTTTTTTACTTTTGTTTTTCAAAAAGAAAGAAAAGTTTTAAAATGGCAATGTTTCTCATTTCCTCAAGTTGTTGCTAAAGCCTTGCATGAATCATCATTCATGCAGGTGCTCGTCATCGGATCTTATCAATGACGACCCTGTTATGGCTGAGTATGACTTCGACAATCCAATTTATCAAGCCGATGAGGAAGGTGAAGAGGATTGCGATCTACCCGAAGAATTGGCCAGACTGCTTAAACAGGAGGAAAAGATGATTCAGCCGCACGAAGAAGATGTCGAAGTAATAAACCTGGGTACTGAAGAAGACAAGAAAGAAGTCAAGATCGGAGCTGCATTAGAAGAATCTGTCAAGACTCGTTTGATGGCTATGCTTCGAGAATACGTTGACGTCTTTGCATGGTCCTACCAAGATATGTCGGGTTTAGATACTGACATTGTGGTACACAAGATACCTCTCAGAGCGGATTGTCCTCCGGTAAAGCAGAAGTTGAGGCGCACGCGTCCAGACATGGCAATTAAAATAAAAGAAGAAGTGCAAAAACAGTTTGATGCTGGCTTCTTGGCCGTGACCAGTTATCCTCCGTGGGTTGCTAACATTGTGCCGGTTCCCAAGAAAGATGGCAAAGTCAGGATGTGTGTGGACTACAGGGATTTGAATAGGGCTAGCCCCAAAGATGATTTCCCTCTACCTCATATAGATGTACTTGTCGATAATACTGCTTAGTTTTCCGTGTTTTCCTTCATGGACGGGTTCTCAGGCTATAATCAGATCAAGATGGCTCCCGAGGACATGGAAAAGACAACTTTCATCACTCCTTGGGGCACCTTTTGTTACAAGGTCATGCCATTTGGTTTGAAGAATGCAGGAGCTACCTATCAACGGGCAATGGTGACGTTATTTCACAACATGATCCATCATGAAATTGAGGTTTATGTTGATGACATGATAGCAAAATCCCAGACAGAGGAAGAGCAATTGGTTAACCTAGCAAAATTGTTTGACAGGCTTCGGAAGTTCAGACTGAGGCTGAATCCGAATAAGTGTACCTTCGGGGTTCGTTCTGGCAAGTTACTCGGCTTCATTGTTAGTGAACGAGGAATTGAGGTTGATCCGGCCAAGGTGAAAGCTATCCAAGAAATGCCTGAGCCAAAGACTGAAAAGCAAGTGCGTGGCTTCTTAGGGAGACTAAACTACATTGCACGGTTTATTTCTCACTTAACGGCCACGTGTGATCCCATCTTTAAGCTTCTGAGGAAAAATCAGGCCATTAAATGGAACAAAGACTGCCAGCGAGCCTTCGACCGAATCAAAGAATACTTGTTAGAACCGCCAATTCTTATGCCTCCAGTGTCGGGAAGACCTTTGATTATGTATCTTACTGTGCTTGAAGGATCGATGGGGTGTGTGCTGGGTCAGCAGGACGAGTCTGGTCGAAAAGAGCACGCCATTTATTACCTTAGCAAAACGTTTACCGATTGTGAGACGCGATACTCACTACTCGAGAAAACTTGCTGCGCTTTAGCATGGGCTGCTCGCCGACTAAGACAGTACATGCTGACTCACACTACTCTCTTAATTTCCAAGATGGATCCTGTGAAATACATCTTTGAGAAGCCGGCTTTGACAGGAAGAGTGGCCCGTTGGCAGATGATATTAACGGAGTATGACATACAATACACTTCACAAAAGGCGATCAAGGGGAGTGTGTTGTCAAAATACTTGGCCCAGCAACCGATCGATGATTATCAACCCATGAGGTTTGAGTTTCCGGATGAGGACATCATGTTCCTCAAGTCTAAAGACTACGAAGAACCACTTCCGGAGGAGGGGCCCGACCCTGAATCCAGATGGAAGTTGATGTTTGACGGGGCTGTAAACATGAATGGGAGTGGAGTAGGTGCTGTTATTATCTCGCCAGAAGGGGTTCACACACCTTTAGCCGCTCGGTTGACTTTCGAATGCGCTAACAATGAGGCGGAGTATGAAGCTTGTATCATGGGGATCGAAGAGGCAATAGACTTGCGAGTCAAGAACCTTGAGATCTTCGGAGATTCTGCTTTGGTGGTAAATCAAGTCAATGGAAAATGGCTGGTTCATCAAGCTCGTTTGATTCCTTACAGAGATTATGTCAGGAGGTTGTTAACTTTCTTTACCAAAGTCAAGCTGAGCTATGTTCCTAGAGACGAAAACCAGTTCGCCGATGCTCTAGCAACTTTGTCGTCCATGATTAAAGTTTGTCAAGAGAATTTCGTGCCTCGAATTTCGATCTCCCGTCTTGAAAGACCTGCTTATGTCTTTGCAGTTGATGATGGTGAAGATAACAAGCCTTGGTACCATGACATCAAACAATTCTTGAAGGCTCAAGAATACCCGGCTGGGGCATCTAGTAAGGATAAGAAGACCCTTAGAAGACTGGCGGGAGGTTTCTTCTTGAATCAAGACGGTGTGCTGTACAAACGAAACTTTGACATGGTGCTGCTCAGATGCGTGGATAGGCACGAAGCAGACATATTAATGCAGGAGGTCCACGAAGGCTCCTTCGATACCTATGCTGGAGGACATGCCATGGCCAAGAAATTGTTGAGATCGGGATACTATTGGATTACTATGGAATCTGATTGCTGTAAGTACTCCCGCAAATGCCATAAGTATCAAATTTATGCCGACAAGGTCCATGTGCCTCCGAATCCGTTGAGTGTCATGTCTTCGCCATGGTCGTTCGCTATGTGGGGCATCAATATGATTGGCAAGATTGAGCCAACAGCTTCTAATGGTCATCGCTTCATCCTAGTTGCTATTGATTATTTCACGAAGTGGGTTGAAGTGGCGTCCTACACCAATGTCACTAAACAAGTGGTCGCCCGATTTATTAAGCGGGACATCATTTGTCGATACGGAGTTCCTGAAAGGATCATTACTGATAATGGTTCTAATCTCAACAACAAGATGATGGCTGACTTGTGTCAAGACTTCAAAATAGAACACCACAACTCTTCTCCATATCGTCCGAAGATGAATGGCGCCGTCGAGGCGGCTAATAAAAACATCAAGAAGATTGTGCAGAAGATGGTTGTGACGTACAAAGACTGGCATGAGATGTTACCATTCGCGTTGCATGGGTATAGGACATCAGTACGTACCTCAACTGGGGCAACCCCGTTCTCATTGGTATATGGTATGGAGGCAGTCCTACCAATCGAGGTGGAAATCCCTTCGTTGAGGTTGATGATGGATATCAAGCTAGATGAAGCTGAGTGGCTCCGATCCAAATATAATCAATTGAGCCTCATTGAAGAGAAGCGTCTAGCAGCTGTATGCCATGGACAGTTGTATCAGCGACGAATGAAGCAGGATTTTGACAAGAAGGTGCGACCACAGAGGTACACGCCAGGAGATCTAGTGCTGAAAAGGATTCTTCCTCCTCTCAACGATCACAGGGGCAAGTGGACACCCAACTATGAAGGACCGTTCGTGGTTAAGAAGGTTTTCTCAGGCGGAGCCTTAATGCTGACAACCATGGACGGAGAAGACTTCCAATCCCCTGTCAATGCAGACGCAGTAAGAAAATACTTCGTGTAAAAAGGACCCGCTGGATAAAAACAGAATAAAGATCCAGGCAAAAATGGGCATCCCGGCGATCCAAAAACAGAATAACAGGCTCGGGCAAAAGTTAGGGAAATCTTGAAAAAAATGTACACCCGCTGAGTTGAAAAGCCACATCGGACAACTCAGGCAAAAAAGGGTATCCCGGTGGATTGAAAACCTGAAAGGGCGATCCACGCAAAAGAGAGATTAACACGAACGACTGTGATCTGCGAGATCCATGACCTACCTATAGTTGAGACTATCCTAAGGGTTTAAGATCAGTTCACTTACTTTTTCTCAAGAGGTAGAGCGAGCGGAGCGTCTTGAAGACATACGAGTCATAACTGGGTCGAGACTTGATGAGATTCACTTCTCACATTGCCAATAGGATAGTTTGTTTTTCTTTTTTAGTTGTTCCTTCATTCTAGGGAACTGCTTCCTTTGTATTGCCTATTCAGGGCCACCTTTCCAAATCAATAAGAATTCAACTTCAGTCAATTTGCTTCTTTGTTTTTGCTTTTTCTCATCTAGCATTGATTGATTGTGAAAACGTCTAGCAAATTGTAACTTGCATTGTGTTGTGAACATTTGAATGCCTTCTAACTCGTGCAGGAGAATAGAAACATTTAATACAACTCCGAAAGGGTGTCGAGATGCCCAGACAATGATTCATGCTATGAGCCTGGGGCAAGCGGGTCCCAAACTAACTCTCTATGTTGCAGGTACTATCGATTGTGTTCATGCAGGTACAGGTACTGGTGTGCTAACAAAGCTAACAACTATTATCCAGGAGGGGAATTCCCTTTTGTTTGAACAGAAACAGGTATCTCCCAGGGTGTTTCCAATCATCCCCAGCCATGTGGAAGTTGAAACTTCACCCAGCAAGGTAGAAGAGAGTAGGTGTCACCCCCAAGCAGAAGTTTCCCTTCAGACAGGGGCAATTCTCAGCAGTATAAGGAGTGTTTTGCCTCCCCAGCAGTTGCTTCCTCAGCAATATCATGCCTTTGGCTCTCAGCCAAGCCAGGGGGTCCTCACTTCCCCACCAGAGTTCAAGAAGGGTCCATCTCCAGCAGGGTCATGGCGCTCCAATCTCAAAGTCCAATTTATTTTTGGCAGTGGCGGCTGTTCGGAGCTGGTGAATTATTAACAATTTTCCACGCAAAGTTGTTTCCTCCTCATCAGGATGAACCAGATCAATGGAGTGATCATCGTTTCTCCCCAGCCAAGTCATCTGGGATACCTGTAGTCTCCTTATCAGGAGATATCTTTGCATTTGCATATGCATAATCATCATCACATTTGCATCCTCCAAAGTGTAGCATTTCCATCATCACGGAGCATTACGCCATAAATCCAAACATATGCATCCCATCATGGGCCAGTTTTGAGGTATATTACGAACATCTTCTCAACCTGAAGTACTCCGCACAGAGGATACCAATATCATTTTCCAGACATCTTTGTCTTTTCAAGCCAATATTTGTCACTTATTCCGCGTCTTGTTTGATACAGCAGTCGCGTCGCAGGTTCCCGTTTTATACAACGATCATGTTTGCTCGGGCTCTCGTTTATGTACAACGATCCCGTTCCATCTTGTCCTATTTTCTTTGTTTCGGGTTACCACCTGCGACCGGTGTACCTTTGCGTCTCCATTCGAGGATGGTTTCGTGTTAGATCCGAGGATCTTTTGGATTGTCATTCGAGGATGGCATTTCTTTTCTTCAAGTCCTTCCGAGGTTGGTCTTGTTGTTGTGGCTATTATTCGAGGATAGTAGTTCACTTTTTGAGCTTATTGATCGAGGTCAGTTTGTCTCTTTTGCAAAGTCTGTCTGAGGTCAGCTTTGTGTTTGGTTATCAGTCGAGGCTGGTATACCTTTGCGTCTCCATTCGAGGATGGTTTCGTGTTAGATCCGAGGATCTTTTGGATTGTCATTCGAGGATGGCATTCTTTTCTTCAAGTCCTTCTACGGTTGGTCTTGTTTTTGTTTTGTGTGGCTATTATTCGAGGATAGTAGTTCACTTTTTGAGCTTATTGATCGAGGTCAGTTTGTCTCTTTTGCAAAGTCTGTCTGAGGTCAGCTTTGTGTTTGGTTATCAGTCGAGGCTGGTATACCTTTGCGTCTCCATTCGAAGATGTTTTCGTGTTATATTCGAGGATCTTTTGGATTGTCATTCGAGGATGGCATTCTTTTCTTCAAGTCCTTCTACGGTTGGTCTTGTTTTTGTTTTATGTGGCTATTATTCGAGGATAGTAGTTCACTTTTTGAGCTTATTGATCGAGGTCAGTTTGTCTCTTTTGCAAAGTCTGTCTGAGGTTAGCTTTGTGTTTGGTTATCAGTCGAGGCTGGTATACCTTTGCGTCTCCATTCGAGGATGGTTTCGTGTTAGATCCGAGGATCTTTTGGATTGTCATTCGAGGATGGCATTCTTTTCTTCAAGTCCTTCCGCGGTTGGTCTTGTTTTTGTTTTGTATGGCTATTATTCGAGGATAGTAGTTAACTTTTCGAGCTTATTGATCGAGGTCAGTTTGTCTCTTTTGCAAAGTCTATCTGAGGTCATCTTTGTGTTTGGTTATCAGTCGAGGCTGGTATATCTTTGCGTCTCCATTCGAGGATGGTTTCGTGTTAGATCCGAGGATCTTTTGGATTGTCATTCGAGGATGGCATTCTTTTCTTCAAGTCCTTCTGCGGTTGGTCTTGTTTTTGTTTTGTGTGGCTATTATTCGAGGATAGTAGTTCACTTTTTGAGCTTATTGATCGAGGTCAGTTTGTCTCTTTTGCAAAGTCTGTTTGAGGTCAGCTTTGTGTTTGGTTATCAGTCGAGGCTGGTATACCTCTGCGTCTCCATTCGAGGATGGTTTCGTGTTAGATCCGAGGATCTTTTGGATTGTCATTCGAGGATGGCATTCTTTTCTTCGAGTCCTTCTGCGGTTGGTCTTGTTTTTGTTTTGTGTGGCTATTATTCGAGGATAGTAGTTCACTTTTTGAGCTTACTGATCGAGGTCAGTTTGTCTCTTTTGCAAAGTCTGTCCGAGGTCAGTCTTTGTTGTTGATGGTTATCGCCTGCGGCCGGTATACCATTGTGTTTCTGTTTGAGGAGGGTTTTAGTACTGGATCCGAGGATCCCGTGTGAGTGGTCATTCGAGGATGGCATTCTTCCCAGCATATTTCCACCTGGTTCTATTTTCGCTACCTATTCAGAGGTCAAAAACAAAAAATATATAAATAAATAAATAAATGGGCAGTTGGCATTTCTGTTGCCCTCAGTGTGCAAATTTTCAGGTTTTATTCGAGTATTCAATCACTCCATATCTTTAACGTCTAAAAGCTTTTGCAATTATCCATTCAAACCTGCAGTTGATTGAATAGGGGCAGCTGTAATACCTCAAAATTTGCCTTCATATTTATTCCCTTTACTGGCATATCGTTTTGCATTCATCTGCATCCTCACTAAGTCATTAACAACATATTGGTGCATTTCATTGTTTCGTAAGGCGTGTGATCAAAGCATTTCCTTGTAATATGGATTTTCCTATCCATAGGTGGCATATTTGGCTATTGCACTCAAGTTCAAGGTGAAGGCTGAATTCACATCATCATGAACATATTCTTATAAGGGGATTTACCAAGTTCTAGCATTCGTCATATTCAGAGGTTTCATCAGAAATGTTGGATTAAAAGGGATATTGGTGTGGATTCAGGGTTTATTTCCCTGATCATGTGTTTCCCAATGAATTTTTCGTACGAAGGTTGTTCAAAGGGTTTCATAGTGGAGGTCATTGTTCATCAAGGTATCACGAGGATCTAATTGTCAAACGTAAAGTCATGAATTTCTGTTGGCGCTCTTAGGCGTTATTCATATGGGGCTTACATTGGCTGTTCGAAGTATGGATTAAGGGGTTTGGTAATGCAAGTGGATTAATTTGTTGCAAGCACAAGTTGATTACCCATTTTCTTAAATCAATTACCCTTAAACTGGTCTTAGAATCCATTTCTCTTGAATTAATCTCGCTATTTCATTTTTTACTACTTTTATTATTATACTTCCTAAAGTTGTTGTCATAAACCATAATCCGCATTTCAGACCCGAGGCCCAATAATCCATTGCCAAATACCAAATTGAACATCCATATTATTATTCATAGCCCATCCAAATAACTTGACCTGTTGAATCCATTTTGACGCCCATGCATACATTGCTATTCTATCTTTAATTTATATTGTTATGTTGGTATCAATGTAGTACATATCATGGCATTTGACGACACGTGATATATGAAGGAGAATGAATAGATGCTTTCACTGGAAAAAACAATAATACTAAATAGAAATAAGAAAAGTTGTGCAAATTGGTGATGACACAAGAGTTCCTTTCAAGGAAAATATTGGCTATCTAACAAAAGGCCAATTACAAAAATCAGTAGGGATAAGCAGACTGTTGAGAGAAATCAAAACAACAAAAAATAATATAAAGAAAAAGGCTTCCAGTGAGACAGGGGAAGCGGATTGTCCGTTATACATAAAAAACTGAAAGTTACAAGTTCAGTGCCATTTGCCGCTACAATCATCCCGACATGAGTGCGATTAATCCAGCTATGTCTGCATTGGCCCCATCTGTTTTGACATCCTCAGCTGCTCCTAATCTTAACTTCGGAGTTATGAATCCAGCTGCGGCTTTTTATCAAGCTTTTGATCCAAGGCTTTCAAATCCAATGGTGGGAGTGACAGAGAGTAGCTATCCTCAGCGCCCTGGAATGATTGAATGTGATTTCTTTATGAAAACCGACATATGTAAATTTGAGGAAAGATGCAAATACCATCATCCTGTTGACCGTTCAACATTATCACTGTCAAAACCGCAATCAAATGTTAAACTCACTCCTGCAGGATTACCAAGAAGAGAGGAAGATATCAGTTCAAAAAAAAAGAAGGAAAGGGGAACGGAACCAAAATCAGTTACAAATTAATAAACTCGGGATTCTAAATATAAGCAACTTCCAAATAGAGTCACGCCAGAAAAGTCATTAACATAAGACAAGCAAAATCTAAAACTGATGTAGTAAGAAAGGTATCCAATGAGGGTGGAAGTAGAACAAGATGAAGAACAAAGCTCATTCTCGCGAATTCCCGCCACCGTTTGCGCTACTGAAACTTGTGTCACTGATTCAAGCTCAATGTATTCTTGCTGTTCCAAAATCAAGGCCTGCAGGCCCAAGTCAATCTTCATCAAGCAAAAAAGGGAACTTTCATAACCTGTACACAAAAGCAACCCATTATTAAGAAAAGTCAGCCACATCGACAACAAAAGTGCGATAACTGAAGAATTCAGAAGCAAAGAAGAAATTCCAAAAAAATTAGTTACCATTCTAACTGTCAAAACAACCATAATAGAAATTACAAAAAAAACTCTAATTGATTTCCATTTAAGAAATAACTAACCCTAACCGAATTTCTGATAACCAAAAAATCAGAATCAAAACCAATTCCCTAACAGAAAAAAGCTTCTAGAATTCTCACCTGGTTTTCTCATTCTGTATAAATCAAGGCTTCTCCTCTTCAATCGGTTTTTTTCCACACACACTTCACCATCCTTTTCAATCTTCTGCTTCACTCTTCATCATTTCCAATCTCAACCCTTCTCTTTTCAACAATTCATTCCTTTTCCTCCCTCAAATCATTCTTCACCATTTTCGATTATCTAACCTCCATCTTCCAAATTCGGATTCGGCTAGCTCATCTCCCCAATTTCCAATTCTGACTCTCATTTGTCTCCATTGGTGAAGCCCCCAACTGGTGTTCTTGAATGATTTACTTCATGACGGCATCAATTCATCATCCCCGTCGAAACCGAATGTGAGGACTCTGCCTCAGGGAGTTCCGTCATCAGCTACACCTGCAAAGATTTCGAGACTTCAACAACTCGAATGTATACAAGATTCTGCCTCAACAAGAAGTAGTGATAACAGTACTCAGAGAAGGCTAGAAGAACTCAAAGAAGAAAAGGCGAAATCGATAGTCATACCTGAGCAGAGTTTCGAGCCATTTCTCTCCTTAATATTGACGCATCCATTGTTGAACCGTCGTTTTGAAAACGACTTGAGTTGTCATCGATCTCACAACAAGCGGAAACAACACTCTTCCATTTGTGAAGAACATCAGCGCAAACTTCGATTCAAGAAGAAGCTGTGTAATCGAGAACTGCAAGAAGAGGAGTTTTGAATAAGCAATAATCGTTTTAGAAGCAAAACAGAAGACGATTGGAATCGAACAAAGAGAGAAATCGCGGAATGACGCAAATACCTAGCTCGTGAAGTTCAGATTCGGAGTGTTCGGTCCTCGTCTTTGTTCTAACATCAATCTCACGCCGTCGTGTGTAGCTTCGGGCTTCACCAACGCCTTCGTGAATCGCTCATCGCCGCCGTGTTCCGCTAGCTAACAAGGTGTGTCTTCTTCTACTGTTAACGATTTTATCGTTGTTTATGGGTTGTTGGAAGATCTTTTAAGGTTTAGGCTTTCGGTTGAACAGAAGGAGGGAGGAGAAGCTTAGGTTCGGTTAGGGTTTTCAAAGAGGAGGTTATGTTCAGGTTAAGATTAGAGGGAAGGATAAGGTGATTAGTTTTGATTCACCGGTCGGAAAGGGTTCGGGATCGGAAGGAGGCAAAGGAGACGGCGGCGGGGAAAATGGGGAAGAAGACCTAGGAGATTTTGGTTTCATGTTTCAGTTCCCCTGTGTATTAAGCTAGTGTCTTTATCTTTAATTAAGGAATAAATTTAAATTATTGGAGTTAATGCAAACTAATGAGGATTAATGCCTATAAAATCACCATTAAAAAAATTCCCTGTGATGAGATTAGGTTTAGTGAGATGGGTTTTTCTATTTCGCTACTTGCACCCCACTGTAGGCCCATAACAAAAAAAACAAGTTAAGAATATTGTTATCCGCACCTCCCTTAGAGCCTGTGAGTTGGGCTTATTATTTGTGCTATTCCCACCTCCCTTTTGAAGCCCAGTAAAAAAATCAACTAAATAAATTTCTCAATGAACCTCCCTCTTATTTCTTTTTAGAATTTTAATTGTTAGTTAATATAGTTTAGGAATAAATCATGAAAAAATAGGAAAACTCATAAGAAAATTCCATAAAAATTTCAGTAGATTTTTAATTCGTATTAGAAATAGTTGGTACTTTATTTTCCTATTTTTTCTGTAATTTTGATTTTATTTTGATTTTTTTTTTATGTAAATAGTTCTTAAGGAATTTTCTTTAATTGTACATAATTTTGTGTATTTTAGTTTTTTAACTTTCCAGTAACTTTTTTTGACCATTCTTTTTACTATAGTTAGAAGACCCATAATAGTACTTAGAATAATTTTTGTGGATTTTTTAGACCATTTTATCTTAGGTTTAGAGGCTTAATTCCTTAGAAATTAGTGGTTAATTCTTAGCTGAAAATAGATAATTTTTAGGCATAGCAAAATTATGATTTTTTAGGAGATCTTTTAACACAATATTATAGGTAGTTTTAGGACCCTATAGAATAAATCTCATATTTTTTCCAGAACTTTTACTATTTTTTAGGATATTAACCTTTAGGCTTTGTTACATATGATTTCCATTTAGGTTAGGCTAGGATATTAAGTTTCCTTAAGAACTAGTTTAATTAAGTTTAATCTTAGGAATTTAAAATGACTTAGAAGAGTTTAATTACTGATTTTTAGAGTAATAATATTGGATAGTCCCCTTAGTTTTAGGACTTAGACTTAACAATAGATTTAGATAAAGTTTAGGCTTGTTTTAGCTTTATACCTTAAAAATGTATTTTTAGAATTTTATTCCTTATTTCCATTTTTGATGCTTTGCCTTATTATTTGTTTTCTTTCACTTGTATAGGCTTCCCCATTGTTTTAGAATCAACTTAACTTCCTTAGGAAGTAAGTTGAATTCTAGTAGTTTCTAGTTCCTTCCTTCATTAGGTTAAAAACCGCACAAACCATTAGGACCTCACTTGTGAATAAATCAATTAACTTAGGATTGAGTCTTAGTTCCCATTAGATTTTCCCTTTTCCAATTTGAGTCATTCTTTCTCATCTCATAAAGAAAAGCAATAAAACATTTAAGAATAAAAGCCGAACAATCTTGTACGACACGAGACTTTGTTGCGGAGTGTTTATACGCGTCCTGTTTCGGGGCGAGGTATAAATATTCACCGCGATGGATAGGACTTAGTACAAGACCGTTCATAAACAAATTCAAAACACTTCTTTTAAAAGACAAAAACAAATAACAAGCGACTATCCTGCGGGAACTTCTTTTTCTCATCTCATTCACTCACAACGCGAACTCGCGACGACTTGTCTCATTTGCAAGACGGTAAACGCACTCGTACCAGACGAGCCTGCAACACCTGAGCATAGACATACGCAGTTCCAGCATAAAAAACACAAACAAATAGTTCCCGCCTTAGTTAGGCGAACTACGTCGACTCTGATCCTCATTATCCCGATGAGGTACGTAGGCAGCGGGATAGGGCCCGTTCGAGCACATTCTTTATTTTCCCTACATTTTCCCCATTCTTTAGTTCAGTTTTCATTTTCTTATTCCATTCTCATTTCATTTCTATTCCAGTTAGCGGTTTTATTCAGCAGCACTCGTATTCTTCTCACCCTTTGAAACAAACAAGCAAGCGTGGATCCCGTCGGGTACGACGGACCATCTGGGGTGCTAATACCTTCCCAGGTCGTAACCGACTCCCGAACCACGATCTTTGGTTTGCAGGACCTTGTCCTTTCCTTCTTCCTGGTGTTTGTGCAACATTACCTTTCCCATTCATTCGGGATAAAAATGTCTGGCTGGCGACTCTACCTTTTCCGCGCCACTTTCGCATTTGTACTAGGATGGAAATCCCGGGAGCGACACCGCCAAATCCCATATCATTGTTAAAAGGAGGGAACTGATCCTCTTGTCAGTCCATCGTAGGAATAAAAGTTGTAGTGCCGGGCTCTAGAACTGGAGGCCCACCTGTTTCATTGTTGGTGTTGGGAGGATTCACTTGAACTTTTGGAGTGATTACAGGAGGATCAGTCTAAGGATGATTGAGCCCTTGAATTGCATTCCTCAAATCTTGTTGTCCTTGGGCCATCCCTTGCATCATGACCATAAATTCCCCCATCCTGGTGCGGAATTCATTGAGCTCAGTTTGCGTAGCATCCATGACGGTCCTCTGGTTGTTGCGTGTTGCGTAACGATGAGGAATATTTTGTCTGAAGTGCCGGGTCTTGGCAGCTCTCGCAATTTTTGCCCGAAATGCAGATAAGTTAAGTAACCCGGAGAAACCTGCAAAAATAAAGAAAAATGCAAATGATATGTATGCAATGCAATGTGTTCCTTTTATCCTCAAGGTTTTTTTACTTTCCCATTCCGGTGTTGAGAAAAGAAGACCTTATGTGGCATTCAGGTGTGAAGTGGCAGTATTTAATATCTCGTGTCCGTGCAACAGATAACAACCAAAGACTTCAGGTAAACCAAAAGAGAAATGGAATAGCAAAGCCCTCATAGGGTACAAGTTCATACATCAAATAGAAAAAGTACATCAAGAGATAGGACTCCCACAACAAGCCCGTGGGTAATCCAAATCACATGAATACAAGACTAGAGCCTAGGAAGATCTACATCCTGCAACCTCCAGCTAAGGCGTTTGACACCTTGAAGCAACTGGACTATATCTGGATGTGATGGTTCTTGTATGAGCTTTTGAATCAGGATATCCCTAAGGTCAAAGGAGGCATGCAATTCCTCAATTTGTTGTAGGAACACCTTTTCACTCTCCTAGCTTGTAGTGGAATCAGTCTTGGTCCTCTTGACATCAACTCTCAACTTCAACTCTTCTATCTCTTTATGAGCCTCCTTTATTGCCTGCTGACTCTCTGCTATATCTTGAAGATGACTCTTCTCTTGGTGGTGGGCCTTCTGAAGGAGCTCTCCCTGTTCAACCAAAGAATCTTAAAGGCCTTTGATCTCTACCTTGTACTTGACTTCCAGCTCTTTCTGCCTCTTCAAGTTGTCTTCCCATTTCTCTTGCCATAAAGTGATAGTTTCATTAGCTTCATTCAACTCTTTCTTATCTTTCCGGCGCTGGACCACCTTGTGAGTTTCAGCTAATCCCCTTTTCTTGAAATAGATCTCTCTCTCCTGAAAGTTCTGCTGCTTAAGCCTGACCATTTCTTCAGCTTTGTGAGCTCTTTCTTCCAATTTCTGGTTTTGAATCTTTAGCTTCTGGCATGAGTTGTTGGCTTCTTGATTCTCCAGCCTGAGTTGCTTGACCAATGCCTCCAATTTTTGATACTCCTGAAGAGGAACTGAAGCTAAGGGTGCTACCTCCTTAGGGTAGAGAGGTGGTTCCTTAGAGAATGGGAGCAACAAAGTCTATACACGATCTTCTAACCAGGTGGCAAAAGGATCATAAGTCTTGGGATCTACTCTCCCAAAGTCTTTCTTCCCCTTCATCACTCTAACCTCCCAAGCTTGGGATGCTAGTATGCTCATCTTCAAGTTACCTTCAGCTGGAAAGTATAGTGACTCACTCATCTCCTCAATCAATGGTACATCTCTCAACGGATAACCAAACTGTTCCCTGGATAAGATAGGATTGTAGCTGATTCCACCTTTTCTTCCTATCAAGGGCACACTTGGGAAGCCACCACAACTAACCAAGATTTCTTTGCCTACAAGATCCCTGTTGCATCCCCAAGAAATATCATCTGAGGTTAAGCCCATCAATCTTTTGGACCACTTCCTGGATTGTCTTAAATCTTGGAAACGTCCTGATTTAGGGAGTTGCCTTACAAACTAGTCAGCAAACAAGGGAGCACAATAGTTTACATGTCCCTTCCTCTTTTCATTCCTGTGGAAAACCCCATAGTAAAAGTCACCCAACAAGGTAGGCATTGGGTTTCTTCTGACAAAGATGGTGATAGCTTCCATGCTGATTAACCCTTTCTCTCCTGGAAACAAACTAATCTCATACACTATCAAAGCAAGCAATGTACTGAACTTAGCCCATTTGCTTTCAGAGGCTAGATCCCGAGCTTCCTTGACAAGAAAATCAAAGAAAAGTCCTTTACCTTTGCTGGCATCCAGCCCTATACTGACCTTGGATAAATCCAAATGAAAAGAGTCAGTTATGTCTTTGCATGAAGGCATCTTCACTAATCCATAATAAGGAGTACTATTTTTGATAGGAATCCTAAGGATGCTGGAAATCTCCTCTAACGTAGGAGCCAATATGTAATCAGGGAAAACAAAGACCCTCAGATGTGGGTCATAGAATTGCAACAAGGAATGCATGATATCCCTCTGATCAATTGTTGGCTTATTAACATAATCCAAGATCTTTACAAACTCCCCTCTGAAATCATCAAGAACTTTGTCACCCATCAAGCTAATCAAGTTTTGAATACCCTCTGTCTCTGGTTGTGGGAAAGTATAGTGGACATTTCTCTTCCTTGGAACCTCCATCTTGAAGCAGTAATATGACTGGGAATAGGAAGTAATATGGACCCTGAGAATAAAAAGAACACAAATGATTAATGATGTTATGATGCTTATGCAAGGAAAGGCATGTGATCAGTGATATGTATGTGTAGTGTCAATCAGATAATCAAGTGTCTGTGCAGGGTCACAACATCATCACATGTATCTCTCTGATCAGAAGTTTAGATTTCAGAATCCATGTGTAACAGAACAGATCATAATACTGAAACATGCTGGTACAGTGGGTATGTTGAAGGTCAAGGCTCCTGCAATCCTGTAAACCCCTCCCAATCTCACGGGTGTGCTACTCGGTCAAACATCATGGAATCTCAAAGCCGAATAGTAATAATACGTTCACCATTTCTGAGAAATGGCTCATGACCAAATCAAGGAATCGGTTTGGCATTATGTACTACTCAGGGAGGTCTCAGCTGAGTCCAAGGAAACAAGGATCCCTCATAAGTCCCCAGCTTCAAGCACTGAATCGAGAAACAATAGTACATTCATCCCAAAGGGTACAATACTATCGTCATACAAACAATTAGCTTTAACTGGATTCCTATGAGAGAACCAGGCCATCCTATGCGAGTCCCCAGTGGGCCCTCGGATGCGAGTGGGTTTGCCAACAAATGTGTTCTGCCACTATCATCACTGGAGAGGGATGTTTCCACAAAGGTTCTCAATGATCGGTCCCTTGACTGCACATAATTATCAAGGTAGTGTATTGTCCCAGAAAGATTCCGGCATCAATACATTTCCGAGAAGGTCGCAAGTCAAGGCGTGGAACTCACTAATACCAACATAGCAAATTGCCATGAAGCCAAAGTGGAACCACTCTAAGTCCTAGGTGCACTCAAGTTGGGTATTTGGCTTATCTCACAGTAACAAAGCCCATCCCACAGAAAAAATGAAACCAACACAGTCCAGTATATGATGCATGTGAAAATAAATATTGTAATCAATAAATAAAGCTGTAAATAAACTGTAAAATAAACTGTAAACAAAACAGTAAATAAATACAACAGAACACACAACACACATATAAACACCCAAAGAAACAAAAACAAACAGGCGCTAGGAGTGACTCTACAAGGGAAACCAGAGATTCTGGGTTCGATCCCCAGCAGAGTCGCCAGCTTTCGCTCCCGGGATTTTCATCCTAGTACAAACGCGAAAGTGACGCAGAAAAGGTAGAGTTGCAAGCCAGGCATTTTTATCCCGAATGAATGGGAAAGGTAATGCTGCACAAACCTAAGGAAGAAGGAAGGGACAAGGTCCTGCGAACCAAAGATCTGGGTTCGGGAGTCGGTTACGACCGGGGAAGGTATTAGCACCACAGACCGTCTGCCGTACCCGACGGGATCCACGCTTGCTTGTTTGTTTCAAAGGGTGAGAAATAAGATACTGCTGAACATATAACTTCTACTGGAACTGGAACTGAAAGGGAACTGGAAAAAGAGAAAATAAAGAATGGGGGAAATGTAGGGAAAATAAAGAATGTGCTCGAACGGGCCCTACCCCGCTGCCTACGTACCTCATCGGGAAAATGAGGATTTGAGTCAACGTAATTCGCGTAACTAAGGCGGGAACTATTTGTTTATATTTTTTATGGCTGAAACTGCGTATGTGTATGCTCAGGTGTTGTAGGCTTGTCTGGTACGAGTGCGTTTACCGTCTTGCATGCGAGACAAATCGTCGCAAGTTCGCGCTGAGAGTGAATGAGGTGAGAAAAGAAGTTCCCGCAGGAAAGTCGCTTATTGTTTGTTGTTTTCTTTTTAAGAGTTTTTTATGAATTTGGCACGAGGAAGTGAATTCAAACTCTTTTCCATGGAATGTGTACTTGCTACTACATTCCAAGATGGAATAGTAGAATAAGTTCAACAAGCTAGTGAACTTAGACCCTAATCCTTGGAAATAAGTCTTGGATAAATTCTCCTTGCTTGGTGTTCTTGTTCTACTATTCCATCTTGGAATGTAGTAGCAAGTACACATTCCATGGAAAAGAGTTTGAATTCACTTCCTCGTGCCAAATTCATTTCAAAACTCTTAAAAAGCAAACAACAAACAATAAGCAACTTTCCTGCGGGAACTTATTTTCTCACCTCATTCACTCTCAGTGCGAACTTGCGACGACTTGTCTCGCATGCAAGACGATAAATGCACTCGTACCAGACAAGCCTACAACACTTGAGCATAGACATACACAGTTTCAACCATAAAAAATATAAACAAATAGTTCCCGCCTTAGTTACGCGAATTACGTTGACTCTGATCCTCATTTTCCCGATGAGGTACGTAGGCAGCGGGGTAGGGCCCGTTCGAGCACATTCTTTATTTTCCCTACATTTCCCCCATTCTTTCTTTTCTCTTTTTCCAGTTCCCTTTCAGTTCCAGTTCCAGTTCCAGTAGCAGTTCTATGTTCAGCAGTATCTTATTTCTCACCCTTTGAAACAAATAAGCAAGCGTGGATCCCGTCGGGTACGGCGGACGGTCTGTGGTGCTAATACCTTCCCAGGTCGTAACCGACTCCCGAACCCAGATCTTTGGTTCGCAGGACCTTGTCCTTTCCTTCTTCCTTAGGTTTGTGCAGCATTACCTTTCCCATTCATTCGGGATAAAAATGCCTGGTTGGCGACTCTACCTTTTCTGCGCCACTTTCACGTTTGTACTAGGATGAAAATCCCGAGAGCGATAGCATGCCCTTACAATTATCCTTCAAATCTCCTTGAGTTAAATGATCAAGAATTAATCAATTATTCTAGTCTTTTCATCTTACACTCCAGAAGAAACCTCGCAGCGTCATGCCTCAACTTGCCTTTAGCAAACTACAAATCCAACAAAATACCCGAGAAAACATAAAAGAAACATCTAGTGTGCATAAGACTAAATTAAAGCTAAATTAAACTAAATATGCAGTAAACGCATAAAAACCTAAACTAAAATGCTAAGCAAAACAAGGCAAAGCAACACACTAAGTAGTGTTATTGGTTCCTAGCATATTAATTCTTAGTTTCACAGGCCGTAGCAAGTGACGACCTCTTTAGTCAATTCCCGACAGAGAAGCTTGTTGTGATTCAAAAAATAAAAGTTAACAACATATCGTTTACTAATAGGTGGTTGTATCTTTATTTAAGAAGCCTGTTGTGATCCCCGATCACAGTTAAATCTCCAGCAAGTGAATACCATTTCAGGTTGAAGATTATAAGATGATGGAAGCTTGTATGTTACCCTTCCTAGGTGGAAGACTCGGTTAAATAAGAAACTGAGACCCATTTCAGGTGGAAGGCCGGAAGTCATGGGAAGTTTATTACCCTTTCCAAGTGGAGTAATTGGTTAAAGAAGAAACCGAGACCCGTTCAAGATTGAAGACTAGAAGTCATAGGAAGTTTATTACCCTTTACAAGGGGAAGACTTCGTCAAAGAAGAAGTTGAGCCCCGTTCCAGGTGGAAAATCATATGTTATGGGAAGCTTATTAGCAATTCAAATCATGTCACTGCCTTCTTCCATGAGTTGGCAGTATACCATCATCCATGGGTCGTTATTAACAGTTTCTTTTTTGTCATATATGAGTCGGTATCATCTTCTTTACTGCCTTCAACTATGAGTTAGTAGTAGTTCCCTTTTCAAATGACTACTCAGGATCATTCCCCAGTAAGCTTAGTGTTTTCCTTACTGCATGTTCTCCCAGTGGAGTCTTCCATTGTAATTTGCTATGTATTTACGCTCCCTAGCGAGTCGTGTCTCCCTGTTGGACTCCCTCCGACTTTTTCTCCAGTAGTATCCCAAATAGAGTTTGTTTCGCGTGACGTGTTTCTCGCGTAGTCTGTTTTTTTCTTGCATTCATTTCATAAGCATTGTGCAACATCTTATGGCTACAAATTGGGTCTTTTGTATTTAAGTCTCTTCGGTCCCGTAAAAACAAAGATTTCCCGTTTTCATATCTCTAGATAGAAGAAACTTAAATAGGAGAATCGTTCATACCCTAATTTTAACCCCTAAGATTCCGCTTATCATATCATTTGCATTTCATCAATATCACAAACATGGTATCATCTTAACCTTATCCTCTTTGGGTATGCCTTTGTGGGAGATCACCAAACACCTTTTGTATTTCTTTTACTTCTATTGATTGTTTACATTCTAAGTTTGCTAACCCTATCTAAAATACAAAAATAATAGCTGTTTCCTTTTCTTACTTACAAGGTAGGGACTTGCAATCAAATGATCAAGTTTTGTTTCTAAATTAGGATTTTGGTGCTCAAAGTCAAAGTTTTTGTCAACAAATGGTCCACAAGTGCTTTATCTCAAGGCATGACCAATAATATTAGGTCAGATTCATGTCAAGCTTCATTTAACATAATTGGATCAAGATAATTTTAAGTTTAATGCATAATTTAAAAAATGATTCAAGAATGGTTCATGTGTTTATTTCCATGTCATCTGCATTCAATTCTCAAAGCAATCATCAAGATTTCTCAAGGGACAATCAATTTTCTTTAATTTGGTATCAAGTGTTCATAAATGGGTTTTTGGATGCAAGAAATCTCAAGATGACACATGTTTGATTGGCCAAAAATCAAGTATGGCATGTCACTTGGTCCAAACACTATAAATTTCTCATTTCTCAACATTTTTGGAAACTAGTTTGAGCCTAATTTCACATTTGAACTCCTCTACAACTTTTCTTCAAGGGTCAAACATAAGTTCAATCTCTAAGTCCATTAATTTTGGAATTTGCTCAGCTGACCATGTGTGTACAAAAGTAGGCCTAAGACCTAGTCGACCTAATGCCTGACCTATAATTTCAGGTTATGACCATAACTTTGATTCGATGCCATTTTCAATCCAAGCATCCTTTTGTTGTGATTCTTTTTGAATTTGATTCCTTGCCATGAGAAGATCACCTGGCATAAAGAAAATTAAAAAACGCACGAGGGAATTCCATTTGGCTATAAGTTCAAACATAGTGTCATGAACTTTGTTCCCCACGCAAGTTTCAGGTCATGATTTTCACTCTAATCTCAATCTGGGGCCACCATCACATGTGCAACCTCTTTGGAAAAGCAAAATGTGTGGAAACAAACACAAAACGACCAGGTTTTATGCCTAATTCATTCTTTTCATCACTCATCTCACACGTTTTGCAAATCATCAAAGTTCTGACCTAATTCACACGAATTAAGATCCCTTTCGCACGTATAAGTTGCTCAACATTTTTCCTATAAATAGAGGAAGCATTTTCCTTCATTTTTAACCTTTAAAATCCAAAGAAACTCTAAAACCATTTGAACCCGATACCTCAAAAAACCAGTCAACCATTTCTTTGATCCAAGCTCTTTTAGCTTCAAATTTTCGCCCAAAATCACTCACTAACACCTTCTGAAGCTAATTGTAACATTTTTATCCTAGATCGTTGTTAAATAAGCTAGGTCAAATCCACCTGCCTGAGTGATTTCCCCTTTTCAATAAGGACTTAATTCATTAATCAAATAATTTATTACAAACTCAAAGATAACTTGTTTAAGACTTCTTGAAAATCCTGACTATAACCTAGTATCTCAAGGAATTTAACCATAGGTTAATAATACAATATTGTGTTTACAAGTTGCTTCTAAAAATAAGCAGACACACAAGTTAAAATCAAATATTATACTTAAGAAATATATTCAAGAAAGTGTTCTAAGTGTATGAACGTGAGAAATACTTTTTTTCTCGTCACATATATTTGTTGCGTGTATTCGTTATTGTGAAATTAGTTGTTATCCAAGCTTCCAAGACCTATTTATATAGATGAAGAATAGATTTGTTGTAGGGTGAAGTTGGAATATCCTTAATTAATATCACAACTTTATGAAAATCACATGTTTCTACAACATTAGAGTGACACTCACAACATATAGTGGGTGGGGATGGGACGTTAGGAATGACATTGGTACAATATCACAAATTTTTCTTGATCTTCAGGGTAGTGGACATGATATTTGCTTTTGTACCAAGTATACTTTTGCTACAAGTTCTTATTTTAGTCGTTGACTTTTAGCTATTAACTTTTATTCAACGACTTCACATATAAGTTGATGAAGCTTGAATAAAGTTCAGAGTATGTCTTCAGAATCTAGTGAATATGAGACTTTAGAGTCTAAAGAGTTCAAAGTCATGAGACTTCAGAGGCTTGAATTATCATAGTCATTCTGCATAGATTCTTGTAGAAGCCTTGACTTGTTAATCCAGATGTTTGACTTTCATTTAAACATGCATTTGATTCTTCCTTTGGTTCAGAATGCGTTTACAGTTCAGAGTTTAATCGTCTGGAGTTGACTTCTTCAGAGTCATAACTTGTTTTCTATGATTTGCACCCTTAAGAAAATAATTAATATATAAAATTGTTCTCTATACATATTAACCTTTGTTATCATTAAAACTCAAAGATAATTTCAAAACCGCACTTGTTCCACTAGACTTGATGAAAACACTCTCATTTATGCGGTGCTCGAGATCAATCCAATTTTCTTGAATAACTATCGAATGACACACGAGATA
The DNA here is from genome assembly GCA_963966055.1 of Lathyrus aphaca. Taxonomy (NCBI): domain Eukaryota; kingdom Viridiplantae; phylum Streptophyta; class Magnoliopsida; order Fabales; family Fabaceae; genus Lathyrus; species Lathyrus aphaca. The sequence goes on along the minus strand of OZ014520.1, from coordinate 130,838,198 downwards.
AGCAATCAACTTCCAACTAATGAACATTTGTAAATATCATTCGAAAGAGAAATTTAAATTTTATTTCATCGTACTTACGTATTTTCTGTAATTTCCCACCATTTAAACACCAAATATTTGAAAATCTCTTGTGTTTTGGTGAGGACGATGCCCTATACAAACACATTCTCTTTTGTTCCCTTAAAAAAAGTGAGGAAAAATTGTGATTTTCTTGTAACTAAAATTAGTTATTTTTCCAGTCTAATTCAGCCATCGACAAAAAAAAGTGATACTTTCAAGAGATATAATAATACAAATGATTTATTTTGTTAGTTTGTAAAGGTAAAATTGAAGATATAATAGTACACATTATTAATTAATAAAAAAAAAGGACAGAAGTATTTTATATTAGTAAATCTATAGATTAGAGTAGGATTAGATATATAGAAGAGTACAGCATCGCGCGGGATACACGGGGGAAAAACTTTCTGTTGTTTAAATCCTTAACTTGAGAGGCCCACTGACCCAAGAATCTGCATCATCACCCCCACACACACAACGAGAATTTCAACAACTACCACCACCACCAATACTAAATACTAATACTATCACTTTATTACTATACTACTGTTTCTCTGCTCTCTCTGTGTATTGCTATCATCACCAGTAACCAACCCCTTTTCATTTTGACAAGAGAAATCAATCAATAGAGAGATGCACATGGAGATGGGTAATATGTGGTGTGCATGTATCTTTTTCTATTTATTTACTCTTTTGTGTGTGGTGGTTACTGTTTATGTTGACACTTGACACTTGACACTTGACAAACTTTTATTTTTATTTTACTCTCTTGCGAACAAGCATCACCATGTGACTGTTTTTCTATTTTCAACTGTTGAGTCTCCACTACATGTTGTACTTCTTGTATGAGCAAAATCACATCGGTTATAGAACTCGAGTGATCAATGAATATCAATGAGTTTCTATTTTCAATTAAGACGACGCCTTTAAAAGGTGCCTCTCACTGCTCATTGCTTAAGAGATTCATTCTATCGTCCACGCATGCGTCATTATTTCGGATTGTGAAAAAATGGAAGACTTTGTTAAGCTAAAAAGTACTACAACACTAATTTTATAACTTGTCAACTTTGACATGTCTTAGTCTAACGTAAACGTGTTTTTCTTTATATTTTTAAACTTAAAAAAAACTTACTCTATCGAGTCTCGAATATAACCAATAAAATATTTCAAAAATCTTAAATATAAGCAAAAATTATTTCTAGGTAGGGTCGATCCAATTAAATTGAATGTCCCGTTCTAATTTAAAATGATTCAAAAAATAAATAAAAAATATAATTATAATAATTAAAAATAAGATGTCATATATTAATAAAAATAAAATATAATTATAATTATTTTGATATTGATAATCTCATTTTGTTGATGTATTGAGTTTTTTATATTTATTTTATTTATTTAATTTTTTAATAATATTTGTTATATTTATTATTATTAATAATACAAAAAAATTAAACTTTTAAGACACAAAATAAGAGTAAAATTAGAAAGAGTCGGTCTGTTTCTAGGTTTTTAACAATTTTCAAGACACAAAATAAGAGTAAAACTAGAAAGAGTAATATTATATTGTATTTAGATATTTTTCTTAAATAGAGAGTTTTTTTTATAAAATTATATATATATATATATATATATATATATATATATATATATATATATATATATATATATATATATATATATATATATATATATATATATATATATATATATATATATATATAAGATCGGAGAGAGTATGTTGATTATTTTTGGCCTGCTACACCAAAGTAAATAAATTCTAGCTGCCATTCATTGGCTTGATCGATGCGACATGTCCTTGCTAACAAAATTATTGGATCGTCAATTTTTTGGGATGATCAAGAGAGAGCATTTACATATATTTTGGTTTTTTTATAACACATCTTGTAAGAGATACATCACATATTCATCTAAAATTTTAAGATGATAATGTGTGAGTTCTCTTACTTATAAAGTGTTTAATCTCTATTTTTCTAATCAATATAAGACTTCCCCATAATTGTTTCTCAACATTTCCAAATCACACTTGTTTTTCTCAACAAAAATGAGGCCGAAATTCATCGATGATAGTTTTTCTGTTCCTGCCAATACTTTTGGTTCGTCTTATCGTGTTAAGAATCACTGCAACATGCTTGAACACTCATATGGATTATGAAATCAGTCTTCAATTATATTGCTCAATCCAATATTTTCATGGAAAACACTTACGACATATGAAACGACCTCAAATATCACTTCTTACAATGGGATATGGTTCAAACCATTGAGCTCTAACAATAAAGTTACAAACTCAAGTACGCCACTAAATCGGTAACTGAATTTTTCCTTGATCTCAAAATCCTTTTGGAGGAATTAGATTGGTAGTTACCTATGTTTATGTGTAGTTGTCGTGTCAAATGCTCGTGCGAAGCTATGCCTGGTGCTCGCTCAAATCACAAATTATTTCATGTAATTTGTTTCTTGATCGGTTTTAAGGAGGTTTTCTTAGTGGTTAAGTCTTAGGTTTTTCTCATGGATCCCTTATCACCGATTAACTAGATATTTTCCATGGTTATCCAATACGAACGCCAGGGTGATTTCTTTTCATCTTCTAAGGAGTCTTAAACATTAGTTAATGTTGTTGATTCCAAAATGTTTGGTTCTAAGTTCAATTCCACACCCGCTAAGCAGGACTATCATTTTTGCACCTTTTGTGGAAAAACTAACAATGTTGTTGATAATTGTTTCAAGAAGCATGGTGTTCCTCTTCATCTACAAAAGCAATATTCATCTTTCATTTCATTCTTATAATGAGACTTCCTATTAATGTTAGATTATCAAATGTGGTGTTAGAGTTGTGTTTCTAAATACATAAGGGAAGTTTGAAGAAAATTTTGGTTGGGAATCATTAGTGTTTTCAAGGTATTTTAGAGGTAATCCATTAGTGGGGTAAATATAGGTTTATATGTGATGGTTATGTGGGTTTATTGTTGGAAAATGAAATATATGTTAAAAAATGTGTCTCTAGATGTGAAGAGTTGTTTGTTGTGAAGGTAAAATAGGACGTGTCCTTTGACACCGTATTTATTGTCTAAATATATACAGTTTCTAGATCTAGAATCACGTTTAGTTATGCTTCTCTTAGAACAAATGTATAATTAAACATCCAAACACACAGATTAGCATAATCAAGATTGATGTGAAAAAAAGAAAATTAAAAGGTGTTTGATAATGCAATAATTTAGGAAATCTATTTATTATAAAAACGGTATGAGAAAGGGAATGAGTCCAAAAATATTTGGGAAGATTGGATTGGAAAAAAAGAGTTAGTGTTACTCCTAGGAGGTGTTTGTGCTTTCGTTCAACAGTACAATTTTGTTGAGGAATACAAGAGGTTTGATGAGGCATCCCACAAGTCATGTATTTAAGAGTGAAATCATGAACATTATTAGACCATAGTATTTTGACACAAATTTGAAATTTAGTTTGAATATAAGATATAAAAGATTTGACAAGATTAAATGTTTCATATTTAAGTTTCATGAGGAAAATCCAGCAAAAACGAGTGTGATCATCAACAACAGTTAGAAAATATCTATGCTTTAGCATGAAAGGAGTAGGAAAACCCCCCCACATATCCATGTGTATGAGTTCAACAAAACTTAAAGAAGCATGTGTTGTTCTAAAAGCGAAGCCTTTTGTATCTGACATAAACGCATGTATCACATGGATCAATATCTTTAGACTTGTTATGCAAAGGAAAATCTTTATTAATGTGTGTGATAATATTCGGAGATGAGTGGCTAAAACATTTTGTGACACAAGTTACAATTATTTATATAGGTTATAAAATCATGGCTAAACCACTCAAACAAAATGAACATTTTGTAACGAACTATTATCTTGGATAACTAATTCAGTGAGGTAGAATCCCTTCAATAAGGCACATTCCTTTTATGTAACGAATTATTACCTTAGATAACTAATTCACTGAGGTAAAATCCCTTCAATAAGTCACATTTATTTCATTTTACTTCTTAAGTCACTTTTCCCATCGACCAGAGTTTTCAACTGTAGTAAAAAGTCCTTCATGGACACACTTCGAACCCTAACACCAATAGTTTTGTTGTTTATTTATTTTTAAGCCACCTTTCCCCACAGTTAGGAATTTCAACTGTGGTAAAAATCAACTTGTTTTGTTTTTCAAAGAGTGTATCGCTCTATGTCATTCATTTTTGCCTTAGAAAAACTTATACGAATTCTACATCTTCTGCCTCTAAAATGAATCTTTCATTTACAAAACTTTATTTCTCCACTAAACCAAACTAAAAAACATCATTTATTCCATAAACAAAACTCAAAAGCATAATTTTTTTCATTAACAAGTTTTAAAACTCCATCATTCATTCTCCAACTCAAACGAGACGAGGAAAACATGAATTCAACTTAGAAATCTTAGTTGTTGTTAATGTGTTAGGTAAAATGTTTAATTTGTTGTTGTTGTTGATATTTAATGTTTAATGTTTCTATTGATTTAGTTTTTTTTCTTCTGTTGTTCTTGTTGTTGAGATATAATTTTTAACAATTATATTTATTTTGATTTTTTGTTTTGTTGTTGATGTTATTGTTGAGACTTAATGTTTAATTATTCTATTAATTTTGTTATGTTGTTGTTATTGTCGTTGAGATTTTATACTTTAACGATTCTGTTGATTTTGTTTTGTTGTTGTTGTTATTGTTGTATTTGTTATCATTCTTGTGATTTAATGTTGAACAATTCTATTGATTTTATTTTTTTGTTGTTGTTTTAAAAATATTTAATATTCTATGTTGTGATTGAAGTTCTTTATGTTGTCAACCAAAGCATGTAGCAAAAATGAGAAATTGGGTTGACCGACTTTTCACCACAGTTGGAACTTTTAATCTTGGTGAAATGTTATTCAGTTCATTTTTCTATAGGTTGGAAATTGTAGAAAAATATTAGGATGACTGACTTTTCATCACGGCTGAAATTTCTAACCATGAGAAAAAATGGACTGACAAACATTTCACCATGGTTAAAAATTTCAACTGTGGTGAAATGTAGCACATTATCCAATTTTCCACCTCACCTCTTTTCCACTTTGAGAAAAAGTATCACATTCTTTATGACGCTCTTCGTTACCACGAGCACCCTACCATAGTGAAACCTTTTTCCTAATCGAAGTGATAGATATTTTTGTAATGGTGAACCTAATTGAATTATCATTGAGAATATGGTGAAAAGTGATAAAAATATGAGTCAGGTTTAAGCTCAATTACACCGATCATCTTTAGGATATGGTTCTTCTATATGCTACATTTATTAGAGTTAAGAAGAATGTTACAATTAAGGAGAATAATGATCCAAAAAATTGAAATAAGATCTGTACAGAATTAAGGTATATAGAGAACATTATTCAAATAAAAGTCATAATTAAGGATATATAGAGAACATTATTCAAATAAAAGTGTCTAGAATGACACACATGGTTACAATCCATACCCTTCGTTCCAAAGACAAATTAAAGTTTCTAGACAAAACTCTAACTCATCCTAAAAGCTCAAATCGAACCTCACATTCTTGAGATTGTTGCAATACTATGGTAATGCCTTTGATTACAAACTCCATTGAATCAGACATAGTCGAAATTATTCTTTAGACGGACACCACACATGAAATTTGACTGAATGTTCAAATTATATTATGATACCATGTTAACATTCGGTAAATAGCATGATAAAAGACATAATTGCTAAAAACCGACTCACTTAAATGTTATTTAAGATTAGAGTTAGATCATAATTACTAATCATCAATTATATAATTGATGTTAAGGAACATTGAGTTATTGCCGTAGATACCACACAAATTTTTTTTTAAGGTAGGCTATAGTAACAGAAATTAAGGTTCTTCCTTTGAGAACCTGTCTTGTTTTGAAATTCTCTAAGCTCTTTGACCATTAATTAGCAAGAAATGGTATTGTTGATACATACATTCAAACATAAATAACTATTTATGTTGCCATTATATGGTAGGTAGATAAGACTTATTCCCAAAAAGAGAAAAACCAAATAGTACTACATAATTTATAGTAATCCTAGAAACACATAACCATTGAAATACATAGCAAATACATAAACTTTATTAACCTCAATAATATTTCACTTTAGTATCAAACATGGTTTCCACTACCAGGCCCTCCTAGTGTTAAAGCCAATCCTTGTAAGTCACTCCTGATTTTATGTTCTTCAGGTAAGGATACAGTAGCAGCGCCATTCGGGATTGGAGACACTCGAGCATAGAGTGGTTGCCTTAAGCTGGAGCAGGATTCCAAACGTGAACAATTAGTTACTTTCCGAGTATCCCTTGAATTATCAATATGATTCGAGTTCGGTTGAGTGGAGGATGGAAATAAACTCGGTATAGAATAATTTGGTTCGGTTATGCCTGCTCCCTGATAGATTATTATTCATTGGTTACGAAATTTGTATCAAGTAAAAATGTGAGATTTTATTTGGAAGCAGGGTTCAAAAGCTTACTGGTGCGAATAAAACTCCTCTGAAAAGTCTCCCGTTTACAACTGCGGTCATTAGAAAACCCGAGTCAAAGGCTCCATCGACTTTTCCACGAACTTCAGCACCAATCTAGGATTCAAAATCAAGGGTGAAAGAATAAGAAACTTATAAGAACAAAAAGAAAATCTCGGTTGAGTAAATTTGTAGGATTTGAAAGAAAAGTGTTCACCAGGTGCTTCTGAGTGAGTCCTCGCCCAGCTGGCCTCGGCTCAACAGCTTGGTATTGTCGAGTTCCTTTTTTGTTCTCGTCAACATGAAGATATTGCTCTTGCTTTGGTGGATGATCCATTACACGAAGATCTTGTGTGCGATTCTTCAGAAATCTTTTGTTACCCGAGAGATTGATAGGCTCACAAGCGGCTGAAATTTTATTGACAAGTTTGACTCCATGATAACGCTGAGAGTCCATGACGGAAGCATTTGGTTTTTGACCTGGTGTCTGTTCTTGATCAGATTGAGACGGAGATGAATGTTGAGACAGTGAAAGAGAATGTTCTTCTTGTTCTGAATCAACATCCCACACTTTCGTAGCAGCAATTCTTCTCCTCTTCTGCTGCGATGTTCCTGCATAACATTACAATTTTATTTTAACACGAATCCTCAAATCATCTTTTACACAAAAAGTTTTTAAGACTTCAACTCACCTGAATCAAACTGATAAGGTTGCGCTTTTTCTGTTGCAACTCCATAACCCCATTTTCCCAAGACTTCTATATTATTCCCAATGCGCGGAATTTTCTGTTCCAAAACACATTGTTAGTTCTTTCATAAAAACAACTATAATATGAACAACAAGAACTATTTGTTATGTATAGTAGTACTTTTTTTACCGAGTTGGTTTCTGCTTCACCCGCAAGGATGGTCTTCTTTTCTTGATTCCAATAATTTCCAAAAACTTTGCACCTAGATACTCTATTATGTCCATTTGGGTGTTCTGCTTCAAGCTGCAACACTAACAATTCATTCAAAGGACGTTCATCTTCTCCACACCTGCTACAAGACAATCGCGGGCTTTCAGAATGAAACATTGGAAAATGGAAACTAACATAACTACTAATTTACTACAGCTAAATAAAGGCTAATTTATTGAGCGAAATATACATACAGAATATGCATTGTTACGGTGATTAAGGAAACAACATAAGGCCAATTGGACGGGAAACCTACCCGCCATATATGGCAATATCATTGTCTGCAACAACAGCTGTATGAGAAAATCTCCCTTGTGGCTGTTGACCATTTATATCAAGTTGAGTCCATAAACAAGTGTGTATGTCAAACACCCAAATGTCATTGCAGTAGCGTTTATCTCCAACCCCTCCTATGATGTATACCTGAAATAATCATTACGAGTTTAGAAACATATCATAGAAAACGGTTGTCATCCTCTCATGCCTTGTAGTCCGTCCAACCAGAGATCAACCGAGGAATCAATCCAAATAAAGACCTCTGGTTGGATGAACTATGTAACAAACATCACACTTATAAATGACTTTTGATCTATAAGAACTTGCCTTAGTTCCGATATTCACTGCTGCATGACCCGCCCTGACTCCTGGCGAAGAACCTTGATTTTTCATCTGTCATAAAAAAATAATAATAATAAATCAAACAACATTATCATTACATTGAAAGTAATGACTTTTGGTCACTAAGTTCCATTTCATACGAAAAACTTATCAGATTCAGAGAGAGAAAACCATCATACCCTAATCCAAGTCATTGTTTCCATATCAAGCAAACTAACATCACCATGATACATATCACCACTATCTCCACCATAAACAATAAGCTTATTTCCAACCGCAACACTGCAATGACTATCTCTAGGAACAGGTAAATCACCATTCACCTCAGCAAACTCACTCCACCTCATAGTTCTAAGGTCAAGAATATGCAAATCATTTAAATAATTTGCATCACCTTCTCCACTACCACCAAAAATCACTAGCCTCTCACCACCAACAAGAGTCGCCGTGTGACTTTCCCTCGGCGAAGGCGGCGTCCCTTCGCATTTAGGCCGAATCCATTCCTTGGTATAAAGATCAAGTATATGAGTTTCATTCACTTTCTTAAACCCATTTGTACCACCAAAAACTATCATTTTGTGTCCTACAAGAACTGCACTATGACTATCTCTAGGACCTGGTTTTTCACCTGTTGTAACAACTTTGTTCCATTCCATTTTGTCTAGGTCCAAACATAGAACATCACTAAAATGCAATCCACCACAACATCCCTGAAAATAAATCAAATAAAATTACTTGATCATTAAAACAAAGTGAGAATATTTTTCTATAATAAGTAAGAAAAAATATGAGTGAAAAAAAAAAACGTATTGTCGCACTAATTAGAGAAAGAAGTTGATTTGTCTAGAAGTAATATGTGTGCTGAGAGAAATTAGGAAAAAACTAAAATTCAGATAAGAAAGTGTTTTGGTTATTAACCAAACATAGCAGAGAGAAAAAAAACTAGTACTGTACTAAGAGTTTATGAAATAATTAAACACACAAAGAGAATGAAAAATCCCAGAATGACAGAAGTTGAGAAAACACCATAAAACAAAACAAAGTGTATAATGAAAAAATAATGATAATAATAATAATAGTTATATTATATTTATAATATACATACCCCAAAAACATACATGAGCCTTCCAGAGAAACAAGCAGAATGACCCCATCTTTGAGAAGGATTAAAACCTAAAAGCTTAGGATATAACCACATTGGTTTCATGTTTGGAGTTTCAGGAACGAGTGATGAATCCATATTGATGTTTTTTGTTGCTGTTGTTGTTGTTGTTCTCTCTCTTGGAGTGTGGTGAGTTTGAGGTAGTAAGAGAGATGAGTTGAATGTTGAATACTAGTTTCAAGAGTGCTTGACAACGATGAAATAATAAGAAGGAAGAGAGAGAGTCAAAAGAAAAGAAAAAGAAGAAATGAAGATTAACAAGGCAAGTGTAGTGATGTATGTATACTATCAACTATCAATGTCAATAGACATGAAAAGATGGGTGCTTTCAAGTCTAAATCACTGCCAACCAACAGCAACTGATGGTTGTTGTCAAAACAACATTATTATTATTATTGTAGTCATCGAAATAATAATAATAATACTATTTCTAACAAATAAATATAAATAATGTAATTTCTTCTACTAAGTTAAGATTTGAGAGATGTTTGGTTGGATAAGTTAGAACAACATTAAGTAGTGATGTAAAATCATGAAGGGAAAGAGAGAGAGGTTTTGATGGTAGAAATAGTAATAGTAGTTTAATGTATTGAAATGAAGAAGGTGGTGTGTGTGGGGTAGTAGGTTGTTGGAAATGATGAGGAAGATGTTTTGGGTTTGAGGTCCATTGACGCATGATAATGTGTGTATGTAGCTAGGTTTAGACAACAAAAGTGCTCTTCATTCTGTTCCCAAAAAATAGTCATACATTTCTTTTCTCTAATTACTCCATTTTAACACAACATTAAATACTAACACCACCTCTATTAGATTTTTTTTATTTGTTTATTTTTTGTGATCCAAAATATTACTACTATCTACTTTAGCATTTATATTTTGTTTAACAATGTTATTATTTGAGATAGTCTATAATATAAATTTCATATATTTTAAAAATTATTTTATAATTTTTTTACAAGCTTATAATTTCATTATTTTTCCTATTTTATAATTTTATTTCGTAATTATAAATAAATTTGACACAAGAAATGATATCAAGTTTCAAAATGATAACATTGATTTTATAAAAATAATCATATTAAATAATTAATTTAAATGACATATATTTCATTTAAGGGATACATGCACTCTTCGATTCACAAATTTATAATTATCAAATGCTTTGACAACAAACGTCAATGGACATAGAATCACACAAGTTAGTAATTGGTATTTTTTTAGTCAAAATTGAATTAAATGCAATACAAATAGAGTTTCAAAAGAAAATCTTGAAATATCAACTTGTGCTAACATATTTAGGAATAATTTAGTAACATTTGTAGGAGTTTTCTTATCTTATAAGAATGGAGTCTGCACTTCATTTCAAAATAAATTGCATGGAATCATATTTGTTATCAAATATGCTAACATTTTAATATTAATACCACTAATTAAGGCTAACACCATTTAATGCAAACCTAAACTAAATTCAAATCCAATTCTCACCGAACCACATGGCATGATCATGGTCACACACAATACACCATTGTGTGGATTGACTTGTCAATATTATGTCTTAGTTCAGAGTATTGATAAATGTCTTAGGGTTTAGGTTTTAGTAACTTATCTCTTATATAATTCATAATTTAGGTCACACGCTTTAATCATCAAATATTAAACTTACACAATTAATTATTTTTTACCTCATTATTTATAATATACCTTAAGAATGAATTAAAACATACATACCGATACCATAATATTGTTGACCCTCATCATAAGAAAGGTCAACGTGTTAGCTTTCCAATGCAAGTGAGTGTACCTCAAACGGACATACGAAATCCAAGTTATGCACGAAACAAAATAGCCAATGTCGGTTGGGACTTGACTACACTCTTGATATAAGACAAGAGAGTAGCTATTGATGTAGTGCTCCCAAACCCCATTTCTTTATTTCAATAGAAATATTATCGTGTTAGCTTTCTAACACAACTGACCGCGCCTCAAACAGACTTACGAAGCTCAAGTTATGCGCAAAACATGGCGACCAATAAAGAAAGTCGACAACGACACAGCCCGACCCTGTCAGCTGACACGGGTCATGTCTCGTACGAGTCCAAAACATGATTTTTCTTTTCTTTCACATGATTTTTACTCCTAAACTTAATTTCTTCTATCTTGATCCATCCTAATTCATTTTTAACCACTTATTATCATAGTTATGTATCTTATATGATCGACTCGACATTCATTACTCTAAATACCATCTTCATCAATCAGCAAGACCATTAATACATCGATTAGTCAGAACATTATCGCATCTATCTCACCTCAATATTGAATATATTCATGCACAAAGTCTCAACATAACATCAACATTGTAGTAATTCTCATGAATTCACAACATCAATCATACTACAAAGATAGAATCTCAACATCACATAAAATTATCACATGAATTCATTTAACCAAACAAGGATTAAAGGAAACCTCAATATCACATTGCCAAAATATCAATTAAAGAACAATCTTCCATACCTTAATTATGTTGAAACTTCTTGGGTTCTTGGTGGTCCCCTCCTTGCAGTATTTGCTCATAAGGTTATCTATTTTCATTTTCTCTCTCGCTGATATGTGATTATATTCTTCCTTTTTCTCCCTTTCTAATGCTCCCCTTTTTATAACAACTAATTCTAATTTATTTTATTTTTACCCCATCTATCTCCCCTAATTTTTCAGTTATATCATCTTTTGGCTTCTCACTAAATTATAATTCTCCAATCCACTCATTATCCTTATTAATCTTCTACTAACTCTTAATATTCCAACTATTATTATTAATATTTTATTTACTAATAAATCCAAATGTGGAATATTGGATTGAACTCTGATACGAAAGAAGTTTAGCATGAAGTCGAAACTGGTTCACATGCTAGTGCAAAAGTTATACATACTATAGTTGAATTCAATTCTAGTATGTTGTCAAATTGGGTCTTGTGTTATAGATCCAATTGTTTAAGTTAGCTTGTACCCTAAGTTAGCTTGTAATGTGTAATTGTTAAAAAGCCCATTAGGTTAGAATGTTAGTTTTCTTATAAATAACATACTAGTCTATCATATTTGGTATAAGGAAAAATAAGAAGATAAAATCCTAATTCAAAAGTGAGAGAGGTTATTTGTTATTCTTGTATACCTGTAATCTTGTTTCAAGAGAAAGGAAAGAATAACAGTTTATAATCAATCCTTTTTGTTATCCTTGGTTACCCTAAATCTCAACCCTTATGGGTTTCTTGATCATAAGGAAATCTATTATACTTTGTTTCTAAGGTATCTGATTCACAACAAATTGGTGCAGTGAGCATGGAGAAGATGCCTTCAACAAAGTATGAGATTAAAAATTTCACCGAAGTGAACAATTTCAGTTTGTGGCGCATGAAGATGAAAGCCCTACTTGTTCAACAGGGTTGCTTGGAAGCGTTGAAAGGAGAGGAAACCATGAATGTTGTGTTAATGGCAGCTGAAAAGAAAACCATGATTGAGAAAGAACACAACACAATATTGTTGAGCCTTGGTGATAAGGTTCTTCGATAGGTATCAAAGGAGATGGCGACGTCATGGTTATGGTTGAAACTTGAAGGTTTGTACATGACCTAATCGTTGGTGAATCGACTCTATCTGAATCAAGCTTTGTATTCATTCAAAATAAGTGAAGACAAAGTGTTGGCTAAGTAGTTAAATATGTTCAATAAGTTGATTCTTGATCTTGAAAATATTGATGTGAAGATCGATGATGAAGATCAATCAATGTTGATGTTATGTGTTTTGCCCATAACACATGCTCACTTCAAATAAACCCTCTTGTATGGAAGAGAGTCTATAACTTCGAAGATGTTCGATCTGCCTTGTAATCTAAGGACTTGAATGAACTAAAGGAGCATAAACCTTCGACGGTTGGTGAATGTTTGGCCGTTAAGGTGAAATTCTTGCGAAAGGATGTTAAGTTCGACAAAAAGAAGGGTAAAAGTCAGCAGAAGTCTTATAGTGGTGAATCATTTAGTGTTCGATGTTATCATTGTAAGAAGGAGGTCACATTTGAAAGGTGTGCCCTGAATTCCTGAAAGATCATAGAGGTAAGGATAATGGAAATGCTGCCATTGTTCAAGATGATTTTGACTCATCTGATGTTCTTATGGTTTCAAGCAGCGACTCAAGAAAAGAGTGGATTATGGATTCAGGTTGCACTTGGCACATGACTCCAAACAAATATTTGTTCGAGGAACTATGTGATCAAGATGGTGGATTGGTGTTACTGGGAAACAACAAAGCATGAAAATTGCAGGTATCGAATATGTGAGATTCAAGCTTCATGATGAGTCAATAAGGTTATTGACTGAAGTTAGGTATGTATCTGACTTGAAGAGAAATTTGATTTCTCTTGGTGAATTCGACTAGAATGAATATGTTTTTCAAGGAGAGAAAAGTATCCTAAGAGTCATGAAGGGGTCAAAGGAAGTCTTGATAGGCGTGAAGAAACAAGGTTTGTATACCCTTGAGGCTGAAGTTGTAAGTGGTTCGACAAATGTTGCATCCACGAAACTATTGTTGAAGACAAAATTATGGCACATGAGATTGGGCCATGTCAGCAAGAGAGGCCTGGTCGAATTGGGGAAATAGAACCTGTTGGATGGTGATAAAGTCGAGAAGTTGGAGTTTTATGAAACTTTTGAGAATTTCAAGAGTTGGAAGGTTCTAGTCAAAACTTAAACTAACAGAAAGGTCAAGAGGTTGAGAACTAATAATGGACTCGAATTCTGCAATGAAGCTTTCGACAGTTACTGTGCCGAGTCTGGGATTGCAAGGTATAAGACTGTAGAAGGTACTCCTCAGTAAAATAGTCTAACTGAGAGATTCAATTGAACAATCCTCGAAAGGGTTAGATGCATGTTGGTAAGTGTTGGATTGAAGAAGGTGTTTTAGGATGAGGCTATTTTGACAGCAACATATATGATAAACATATGTCTTTCGACTGCATTAGATATGAAGACACCTGAAGAAGTTTGGTCGGGACATCCACCGGATCTCGACAAGCTGAGAGTATTTGGTTGCGTAGACTATGCTCATATTAGGAAAGACAATGTCGAACCTAGAGCTCTGAAATGCATGTTCATGGGATACCCTAAAGTAGTCAAAGCGTATAGGTTATGGTTCCTAGAGCCAGGTCATGGGAGGTGTATCACCATTTGAGATGTAGTTTTCAATGAAGTTGAGATGGATTTCAAGAAAATGGATGATGTTAACAAAGAGCTGGGACAGAGAGAACTTTATGTTGAGGTGAAGCATAATGATGTTGAATTGCATGACCCAGATGAAGTCGAATAAGAAGTTGAAACTGCTGTCGAAGATAAAGAGACTGATAATGACTACCTGATGGCAAGAGATAGGTCGAGAAGAGTCATCAAGCCACCTCAGAGACTTGTTTATGCAGATTTTATAGCTTATTCCTTAATCTCTTCGATTATCTCTCATCTCAAGGAGTTTTTTTTTAAATTTTCTTCCATATTCATGATCAATGAAGTGTGTTGAACACGAAACAACCATCATCTGAAGCTATAATCAAGGTTTTCATTGGGTTCGAATTTGGAAACCATTTCTGCAAATCTCAAGATCCAAGCCTCAATTAAGCTCTAATTGCATTTATTTTGCAATTAGAGGTGCTAAGGACTTGATCTACAGTTTCTAGAGGGTTTTCTTGGTGTATTTCAAGTTCTGCAAGTTTCAGGTTGGTGCAATTCTTGAACTATTGGATCTTGATTTTTATGTGTGCTTTAGACTCTCCTTAATATGTTGATCATGTGGATGTATTTAGATTTAAATTTTAACGTATATTATGGCTATTATGTTGATCTGAAAATTTTCAGATCAAACTTGTTGTGTTCAATTCTCTTTATTCATGCATGATATGTGAAAATAGACATGATTTTTGAACTCAAGAAGTCATTTAGAGTTGAACCATGGTATTAGTTTTGAATTCTGGGAAAAATTAGGGAGGAGCTCACTGGAGAAGATGACCGGAGCTAAGGCTCCTGTCACCTGAGTCAGTTACAGTTGGCCTGGGTCTGAAGGTAGGGGACGAAATCATGAGCGTCCATTTTTGTGATATGAGGGTTAAGAGTGTGCCAACACATTAGAAAGAGAGGGTGTGAGGCGCATGTTTCATTTTATAACATTAATATGATTATTTTCCATATCATAGTTGTTATCATGCGCATACAATCATAGGCTTAGATCTAGAATACCTTGTGATATCATTGACTTAGCTGAGCGCGTTGGATGATCCTAGGGCCCTAATTGAAGTTTTGTGTTGATTGTGCTTGTGACTGGGTTAGGCTCAGATTCCTATTCCCACCTCCTTTATCTGAGCTGATTTCATTTAAACGTGTAATTTTCTATGTTCATACCCCCTGGCTCATTTATCATTTTTTTTCATTTTATTTTACATAGTTTGCATTTTGATTTTTTAAAATCAATTCCAAGCACTCAAAAACCATACAAAAAATCATGGATCATGTTGAGACATTAAAATAATTTTTTGTATTTTTAATTTCTGATTTTTCTCATTTTTTTATCATAAACTCACAATTTTATTTTATTTTCTATTTAAATTGTTCCAATCTTAACACATCCAACTTCCAAGATTTATTTTGCACAAATTATTATTAAACATTTTCGAATGATTCTTTTTGAATTCATTCCATAACACATTAAACCTTATAAAAAATATGTTTCCATAGTTTTAAATCATTGGTAATTCCATTTTGGTCCTTCTTTTTTGCATATTTTCCATGTGATCCTTACAAGACTTTGACCAATTAATTGAACCAATTCTATTGTGAATTTTTGTGTGAACTTGTAACACACGATTAACCTCTTACTTAGGATCCCAGGGTTTTAATTTGACAATTTTTGAATGTTGTTTGATGCGTGTTTGATTTCTTGCAAATGAAGTTACTTTTTCATGAACTTTCTTCATCACTTCTAACCTTAATTGCTTGAAGGAATTTATACCATCATTAGAGGTCACTTGTAGGGGTTTGACATGTTTTCTTAGATGTTTATAGGTATTGTAGGATCAATTATGAGTCCTTTGACCAAGGTTTTCCTTTTGGTCTGTATGATGCATCTTTTGTACATGTTTGACCTAATTCATCATATCCTTCGTCTCATGCTTCTTATAATAACTTGTATGCTTCTAATAATGTTTATACCATTCATCTCACTTTCATTATACATCATGTATGCCTCTGACTTCATGCATGATCATTCATATTTGCATGATATGTTGCATCATTTGCCATTCATTTCAAGTATGAAGCATCCTTGCATTATGTGACAACTTTTTCATCTTTATGTGAATTGTTTGATTTTGTTTGCCATGTGAATTTAACTTGATTATATGTGCATCTTTAACATGTCATTCTCATCATGTACTACTGGTTTTCATCATCCACTACTATAAAATTTTCTTTTAATAGCACACCTTAGACAACACTTTTATACAAAAGCGTTGCTATAAGTTAAATAAAAAATAAAACACGGAAACTGTTCACGAAAAATAGTAAAAGCGCTGCTAAAAGTCCTACCTTAGACAACGCTTTTGGAAAAGCGCTGTCTAAGATAGACATTAGCCAACGCTTTCTGAAAGCGCTTTTAAAGGAATATATTAGACAACGTTTTTCTCAAAATCGATGTCTAAGGTCTTACTAATTAAAAATAATAATAATCTCAAAAGCGCTTTTAAAGGCCCATATTAGCCAGCACTTTTTAAGAACTATATTAGCCAGCGATTTTCTCAAAAGCGTTTTCTAAGGTCTTATTAAACTAAAATATTGAATAGTCTCAGTATTCTTTTTTCATATTTTTTTCTTTCCCTCTCTACGAACGAACGAAGACGACCTAATGAACAACTATCGTCCACCGTCCTCCACCGCCGTTGTGAAACCCTATTGCCTATTGTCTTTGTTCTGAGTTCATTATTCAAGCTTTCATTCTGATACAGTGTTATAATTTCTTTCGTTCTTGCATTGTCGTTGTTCAGGCTTTCATTTTTGCACTGTCGTTGTTCTGAAACCCCCATTGTCATCGTTTTGAGGTATATCATTTTTTGTGATGTTGTTGTTGTTGTATTACTTTACATTGTTGTTTCTGTGAAGAATAAGGTTTTGTTGTGAAGAATAGTGTTTGTAAACTGATTATGTTAGTTAAGGAATATGGTTTTGTTGTTGAATGTTTATAAACTGATTATGTTGATGTCCTCTGTATCATCTATACACTCACTCAACTTAACATATTTCACATAATTAATTGTCAGATAATGGTATGTTTAGTTAAATAGATTTTCTGTTTGAGGTTTCATTCATCGTTCTGAATTAATTAAATTGAATTGGAAAGGTGATGGCATTGATGGTTTCTGTTAGAAACATAAGCTATTGGGTGTTAAGCACTTGATATAACTTTTCTTCTATGATAAAATCTTTGCTAAAAGAGCTAACCTTTGTATTTAGCAAGGGGATAAGGTTGTTTTTAAGATTAAAAAAGAAAAATAACAACTATTTTATGATATTGTTTCTCTTTTTGTTTTTCAGAAAAGCTTTGAGAACTGTTCTTTTTTGTTGGAAAGGGGAGGTTGTTTGTATTTTTAAGAAACTTGTCTAATTCTATCAAAATATTTGGATTTTTTCTTATTGGGTTAAAAAGACACCACCAAAAAATAGGTTCTATCTCTAATTGCAATAATCAACTTTACAAATGGTATAACTTGATCGCAATTCGTCTCACTTAAACTTTTTTATTCCCTTTTTTAAATCTTGTTTAAAAATTTCCTGGTGTCAGTAGCAGTGAAAAAGGGTATACATATATAAGGTGGTGATATACCGTTGTCAGTCATAAGGTGGTGAGACATCGACGATGATATCATATTGAGGGGTTTATGATTTAAGAAAAATAGAGTAGTCTTATCCCTGGCTCATTTTCATGTGCAATATAGATATTAATTAGTTTGGATTAGATAGTTAGTGAAATGTAGAACTTGACGGTTAATTATTGTAGTTAACATTATGATTAATTATAAATATCTATTAGTTAAATTGTTTGAATTATTCGTAGCTGATGTTGTTTTGAAGTTGATATTGATTGCTTTCAATTGTGATTGTTCTTTTCAGATTGTTGTTTGAGGAGAATTTATTTTGAACCAAGTGCTACTACGAGAAATATATTTTATTCTTGCACTCAAATCTTCATATGGTATTTTATTTTAGGAAAACCATGGATAAAAAATGGATGTTTGTCGATCGATTGTCCAAAGAGTACGAGAATGGGGTTGTGGAATTTGTTAAGTTTGTTGTTCAACATGTAAAAGACCCCAGTCGAATCAAATGTCCTTGCTTAGGTTGTTGTTATGTGGGTAAGGTTGACTCAGATGGATTTGAAATCGCATTTACTGAGGCAGAGAATTGATCGAAGTTATAAGTGTTGGATATTTCATGGTGAGAAAATTAACGAGAATGTTGAACCGAGGGGGAAAAGTAATACGACCTATGCTTCAGACGACAAAGACACAGAAACATACAATTGTGATCAAGTCGAAGAGACTGCAGAAGCACTTGAGGAAGATCTTCATGATTGTCCTAAAAATTTTGAGAGGTTGGTAAGCGATGCAGAGAAACCGTTGTATAAAGGTTGAAATAAATTCACAAGACTGTCTGCGGTATTAAAGTTGTACAACTTAAAGATGGACAATGGATGGTCGGATAAAAGTTTCACAGAGTTGTTGGCCCTTATGAGAGAAATGCTACCGGAGGATAATGTTCTTCCTAATCAAACCTATGAGGCCAAAAAAATGTTGTGCTCTATTGGCATAAGCTATGATAAGATACATGCTTGTCCAAACGATTGCGTTTTGTTTCGAAATGAATATGCATCGTTAACTGAGTTGCCCTAAATGCGGGTTTTCTCGATATAAGAAAAAATTGTCTCCAACAAAAGTCTTATGGTATTTTCCTATAATTTCGAGATTTAGGCGCATGTTTCATAGTGAAACTGATGCAAGACACTTGACTTGGCATGCAGATGAAAGAATTATTGATGGAAAGTATCGACATTCGGTTGATTCACTACAGTGGTCGAAAATTGATAATGATTATCCTAACTTTGGTAAAGAAGCAATAAACCTTCGATTGACATTATCTACTGATGGAATGAACTCGCATGGTCTTCAAAGTATCTCACATACCACATTGGTTGTGATTCTTATGATTTATAACCTACCTCCATGGCTATGTATGTGTCGCTCCCGATAGATGGGACTGGCCCAGATAAAGGTACAGACGCGAACGGTCGGCGAGAGGAACAATGAGAACACACAGCAGTGAACTCACTGGAGATGAATAGAGTCGCCAGCTAGGCATTTTTATCCCGGAGGAAAGGCAATGCTGCATAGACCTGGAAAGACATGGATAAGACGGTTGCGAACCAGAGAGACTGAGAAAGGGGGTTGGTTACAACCTGGGAAGGTATTAGCACCCAGATTGTCCGCCGTACTCGACGGGATCCACGCTTAAAAGATTTGTGTTTTAAAGGGGTAGTGTCAGTGCAATTTGTGTGTAAAATAGCTGGAAAAGAATGTACAGGTGTCAGTGTAAGAAGTGTGAAGTGTAATATATACAGTGTCAGTGTAAGGACAGGAATGAAATGCTCAAGATCATGAGGCTTAAAGAATAATGCTAGAAGGGGGGGGGGGAATATACAGAGACTTTTGTTCGATAACTGTTAAGTTATGCCTACGTATCCTCTCGTGCAATGAGGAAGTCAGAACACCGTAGTTCGACCCAAAGAGACTGAAAGATGAATTGACTTGGTGAACTGCTTACTTGCCTATGCTCAAGTGTATGATCTGTCTGGCACAGATGCGAACTGTCTTGCATTAGACGGAAGAAGCAAGTTCTCGTTTGTGAGTGAATGAGATGAGAAAAGAATCCAGGAGGAGACGATTATTGTTTGTTTTTGAGTTTTCAGTCTTTTATTGCTTTTTGAAGTTTGTCATAAGTTAATGAGCTTAAGCCTAAAATAATGGGTTAGTAAACTCATCACATCTTCCCTCTGTTTAGGGGTAATGAGAATACCTTAAGTGTGAAGTCAGATTCTCACACTTAATCACCTTTGGTGTAGGGTTAAGATCATTAACCTACTTGTGATTATTTAAATGTTTTTGTGATTTTTGTTTAGTGTTGAGTAATGAGGTTAAGCCATAATCAAGGATTAAACAGACTCATTACACCATCCCAATAGAAGGATAATAGATGAGAATGTTTAAGTTGAGGAAAGCTCCTCAACTTAATCCATGATTAGGGATTAAACTTATGACAAAACAAGCCTTTGATTAAGTGGATTTTATTTAATGATATGATGATGAAGTGATTTTTAGGGTTTGTAAGACAACTTGAGGGGGACTTGTCCATTAACACTAGGGTTAGTCCTTCTTAACCAGTTAAGGAAGAATTAGAACCCTAATGCAAGGCCCAAGTTACAAGTGTGATGTCTTGATGATTATTAGATGGATTGATTAAAGGAGTTAAACACATTAAGGGTTTAACACTTAGGATTAAAGTTATACACTCCATCCTAAGAGAAGGATGCAGGCATAAGCTTAATCACAAAGCCTTAAAACCTTTAGGGTTTAGTCCCTGATTATGAGGTGAGAAGAGATGACTCAAAAGAGACACAAAGGTAAAACTAAAAGGGGGACTAATCAAAACCCTAATCATTGTCATGCTTGGTTGTTCCTAAGGTTTGTGAGGTTTACAAGAGCAATCTTCAAAGGAACCACCAGGAAGCAGATGAAAGGATCAAGAGAAGCAAAGTAACTTGCTTCATTTAAGAAGTCAAGTCATTTGAAGAAAGAAAGTAAGAAGAAGAAGAATGAGCAAGCTCAATCTCAAACACATATCAAAATGCAGCAAGGATGCAAGAGAGAGATGAGAAGAAAGTATGAGAAGTGAAGGCAAATTCACTTCTCAAAATCACTTACCACCTGAAAGGTTAGAAAAGAAATGCAATGCAATGCAAAATGGGATGGGATGACATGATGAAAACCAAAACCAGAAGCATATATGTGATGTTAATGATGCTATGTGATGTTACAAACCAGAAACAAAACATGTGGATGATCATACAAGTCCATGGATGCAAATGAAGCAAGTTAAGAACCAAGAACATACATGAAAAGTTATGGAATGCACATGGCATACAACATGACAAATGCAAGATGCAATTATCAAACATTCTTTCAATATGTCTTATGATGTTCAATGAATCAAATGGAGGCATGTAATGTCATGGCAAGTCAAGTTATGCAAGAAGATGCAAGATGGGTGCATATGGAAGCCCAAATTAGGGTTTATGTACAAAGCAACAAACACAAACCAAAATCAGAAGCAAACATCATTACAAAAAATTGAAAATGCACTCAAAGGATCCCTAATCCTATACTAACTCAATGCCCAAAGGAGAGGTTTCAACTCCTAACCAACTTCAAGTTATGATTTTTCTAAGTTTTCTAGGGTTTTAGGGTTCCTAAACAAGAAAATTATCAAACAAATTGAAAATGAAAGATCAAATCATGGCCATTTAATCTTACAAACTACATGCTAAACACAATGCAATGCAAAAAGAATCAAAGTCCAACTCTTTAGGGTTAGGCAGAAATGATTTTTTGAAGTTTGGATCAAAATAATGCATAAAAATGATTTTAATTCAATGAAAAATTCTCAAAATGCATCAAGATCAAAAAAGAAATTTGGTTTGAGGGTTGGACAATGTTTCTAAATGTCTTAGAACATTTCATGAATTTTTTGGTGATTTTTAAATACCTAAAAGTATTTTTAATTAATTAATTCTCATTAATTAATTAAAAATAAACTTTTAAATATTTAAAAATACTTTTTTAATGCTAAAAATGAAAATAAAAATATTTTTGTGTTTTAAAAATTAATGAAACTCTTGACAAAAAGTTTCATAATTTTTAAAGCATTTTTGCTATTTTAAATAAATTGTACAAATTAAATGAGATAATATGAAAATAAAATGAAATTTAAACTGAAAAAAGAAAAGTCAGCCAATCCAATGGTCCTCATTCAAACTGAAACACGCGCGCATTGACTTGGCGCCAGATCCCACGGCCAGCATTCAAACTCAGCTAAATAATGATTATGCCCTAATCCTGCCGTTAATCACTTTCAGATGACCGGAACAGTGTTCCGGTCATCTTCTCCGTTCACCTCAAAACCCAATCTCACTCCATACGCATCTAAAATGAATTCTAAAAACACAGGAATGATCCCCACTCACTCACGAACCAAAACCCCCAATCAAAACAAATTTATCTTTCCTAGAATGGCTGAATCGAAGCAAACAAAATCTAGGGCAAAAAGTTTCAGAGACTGATTAAACTCTCATCTCTCCACCATTTCCAAAACTAAGGACATATTTATGATCAGGGAAGCATGAATAACAACTTAAGAACTTAAAAAATGATTTCTGGAAAAAATGTTCTTGAGCTACCTGAGTTTCGAAGCTTTCAATCCTGTAACTTTCTGACCTCTCCTCTTGATGCAATCCACTCCACTTGATCCCCTGATGATGCCTGAATGCTTAGGAGGAGTTTATGTTGGCTGGTTGGAGAGTTTGAACAAGTTCTGTTCAAGCTCAGGTGGGAGTCGTGTTTGTGATTCAGGCAGTTTCAGGCAAGGGTGAGGGGTTCTTTGTGATCAGGATGATGATTTGAGAAGGTTTGTGAAGTTTGTTCAAGTGTTTGTGGCCTGCATGAAGAGTTTCGAAGGCTTTGGCTTTGAGAGTGAAAAATGGGGAAGTTGAGTTCTTGCTGGTTTCAGGCTTATGTCTTGTTGGTTTGGGTTCAGTGAAGCATGGTGAGAAGGCTGGTGAAACTTGTTTGAATGTTTGTGGCTTGTGGAATCAGATTCGAAGGAAAATGCAAGTTGGAGAGAGTTTGTGAATGGTGAGTTCTGGTGAGCTTCAGCCTTGCTTCTTGTTGTGTTTAGCTAGCATTTGATCCACATAAACAAATCTCATTGGTCAGATGATGTGACCTGCCCTTTATTGATTGGTATGGTGCTTTTTGCCAAAATGTCAACTTCTTGTAAGAGAGGCATGGGTTATGTTCTAGGCTAGTACAAGGGCTGTGGGCTGCGCAGCATGGTGTGAGGGAAAGGCTAGTGTGATTCAGTATCCAAGACAGCAAGTGGATGAGGTGTGATGATGGTTTTTGCAACTTGCTCACTTTTAGTTCACATGGAAATATCTTGCCTCACAAGCCATAAAACATGAGAAACTCTTGGTTCAATCTGAACTTTAGGACTTACATGATGCTTGTGTAATGGTTAGACATGAATTAGAAGTCACAAATGCCTTGGTACAAAGTTTTTGCAAGTTTCTCATTTGGTGCATATTTTGAAAATTAGTGATTTTTGCCAACTTTGACACACCATAACTTTTGATCCAAAATGAATTAGGTCATGTTCTTGTACTTTTTGAAAAGGGAAAGATCTAATCTACAACTTTCATGACCAAAGTTTTTCCATTTGAAGCATTTTTGGATCAAAAATCAAGGGTTGAAAAAGTTGCATAAAATGACATTTCATTAAAAGTCAACCATGCCCTAAAAAGTCAACTTTGCAAAAACTTGTAATTCTTGAATTTTGTGAACTTCAACCTTCTTCCATGATCAAATAAAGATCAAATACACTCAAAATGATGAAGATCACCCCTTTGTTGGGTCATTGGGGGCCTCAGATGCCCTGATTTTGCACTGACTTGTCCAGAAAGTCAACTCTTGATCAGATGACTTCCCCATGGAATTTCTTCATGAAAATTGATATGCATACTCCCTATACCATATAGAGACCAATGGAAACAAGAATGACCAAAAAATTTGGAGTTATGGCCTCTGAAACCAAAACCCTAATTTTAGGTCAACTGTGCAGTTAAGCCTGGCTCTGCATCCATACCAATCCCAGTTCTTGTGATTCTTTGGCATTCTTGACTTTGAGAGGATATAATATGATACTTGAACATACATAGACCCCTTTGAAGTGATTGTTGATCTTTGGAGTGGCTCAAGTGGCTCTTGGATGGCTCAGATCACAAACCCTAGATGCAGATGACCTAGAACCAATGCAAAGACTCAAAATTGTGGTATGAGATGTTTTGATTGTGTTTATGCATATGAAAAGATCACAAGCCATGGTGTGAATGGGTGAGGGCAAATTTGGGGTGTTTACAGCTGCCCCTATTCAAACATGAGTTAGCTGTGCAGGTTGTAAGCAACGGCTTAACAGGCCAACAAGATAACTTGTGATTGAATACCAAAGACAGTCCAAAATTTGCACTCACAGAATGAAGAAGAAAAGGGATATAGATTGTAAAGGAAAATAAAGTATATTGTAACGTACGTGCGACGGAGGACGACCGCCGAGCAGAGGACGACTGCTGGGTAAAGAGCAATGACGGGGACGGCCGACATGCTGGGAAAAGTGCGGAAAATAAAGCAATGACGGGGACGGCCGACATGCTGGGGATAAAAGAAAGACGGGGACGGCCGACTAGCTGGGGAAGATGCGGGAGATAAAGCCAAGACGGGGACGGCCGACTAGCTGGGGATAAAAAGAATTATGATAGGGACGGCCATCAAGATAAAGCTATAAAATTCTCTGGGGATTGATGAAGCATGACGGGGACGGCCATCAAGTTCATAAAGGTAAAGTAATCAACGATGGGGACGGCCACCGAGCTAAAAAGAAAAGGGACCACGACGGGGACGGCCATCGGGTTAAAGAATAAATGAAATAAACAGATGATGAGGTACGGTCATCAAAGGTGAAGGACGATCACCTAGCAGGGGACGACTGCTCTGTTGGGGGTAAGATGAGGGACGGTCATCTAAGGTGGAGGACGACCACCTGGCAGGGTACGGCTGCCGAAAATATCACGACATAGGACGAATGCCGGATAAAAGGTCAACGATGGGGACGGCCATCGGACGAGCATGATGGAGGACGACCATCAAGAGGTGGAGGACGACCACCTAGCAGGGGACGGCTGCTCTCAAGGTTTGTCATGACATAGGACGAATGTCAGATAACCAAAATCAACAATGGGGACGGCCATTGGATAAAATGATGAAGGACGATCATCAAAAGGTGGAGGACGACCACCTAGCAGGGGACGACTGCTGAATATCACGACATAGGACGAATGTCGGATAGAAAATCAACGATGGGGACGGCCATCGGATGAGCATGATGGAGGACGACCATCAAGAGGTGGAGGACGACCACCTAGCAGGGGACGGCTGCTCTCAAGGTTTATCATGACATAGGACGAATGTCAGATAAACGAAAAATTGCTTTGCTGGTGATCTACTAGGGAGTAGTAAACACGGACGAGTGTTTACATCCAAGGAATAAAAGGTATAAGTGTTTAGATATTTGTGTATAGATTAAAGATGCGGACGAGCATCCTTAAGACTGCGATACGGGCGAGTATCGGGTGGAAACAAATACTGACACGTGTTCAGAGATGATGATACGGACGAGTATCAACTGGTTAACAAGGAACACGGACAAGTGTTGAATCCGAGAGGATTCTTCTGGGAAATAGTAGACACAGGCGAGTGTCTATATTCAAGAAGACAAAAGTGTTTGACATAGTGTATGGATTAAAGATGCGGGCGAGCATCCTTAAGATTATGATACGGACGAGTATCATGTAGAAACAAACCCTTGACGCATGTTCTGAGATGATGGTACGGATGAGTACCATCTGGTTAACAAAGAACACGGACTAGTGTTGACTCTGAGGGGATTTGAGTGGTATATAAGATACGAACGAGTATCTGTATAAGTATGAGTAGTGTATAGACGAGTGTTTAACTGCTGGGGAGAGTGACACGGACGAGTGCCAAAAGGAGAAGTATAAACAAGTATATGATGTACAGAGTGTAGGCGACTGCGCTGGGGATATGACACGGACGGGTGTCAAAAAAATTATATATACAAGTATCTGTGAGTGCAAAGAGGATGTCTTTGGCTTTCTGCTGGGGATATGACACGGACGGGTGTCAAAAGTATCTGTAATACAGAGTGTTCAAGCGACTTTACTGGGGAGTACTGACACGGACGGGTGCCAAAGAGAGTATGCACTGGTGCTCGGGAATGTGAGGCAACTTTTTTTTGCTGGGGAATCTCCGCTGGGGATTTTGATGGATTGTTATTTACAAGTGTTTGATTCAAAACACGGCTTATGATTATGCTATATGTTTGATTTTTTGCCGTAATGCTCCGTATTAAGACGGAATGCTACGCTTTGTGGGGTGAATATGATGCGAAATGCTATGATTATGCAAAGATACCGATCCGGGATTCGGATCCCATTGCTACGAATATTTTGGGTCGATCTGTTTGAAGTGGACATCCCAGCTGGGGATGAGGTCATTTGATAGATCTGATGTGATGCTATTGCTTGGGGATTCAGGTCACTGATAGACCTGTCTCAGTAATGAGAGACCCAGCTGGGGTTTGCAGAAGCTTTCGTCGCTCTGTTGTGATCCCTCCGTGTGTTGCTCTTCTGGATAGAGGCTGAAGCTCTGTGGGGAGATGGTTCTTTGACTTTTGTATTTGGCTGAGGATGGCAACTCGGCTGGGGAGAAAGAGGGATCACCGAAAGATCTCCCTTGAGATTCCGTTGAGGAGGATTCTGACTCAGCCGGGGATGTGGGTGTCTTCTGGTACTGCCCTGTTGGAGAAGTGATGCCTGGCAACTCTGATGGGGAGAAGTGACAAGTGGCAACTCAGCTGGGGACCAGGCACTTTGGGTGCCAAGGCTGAGTGTCGATTTGTCAGCTTGTTGGAGTGAAGCCTTCATGCCCCAAGTTGCTTCCTGGATACCTGCAATCCTGAAAAGATAGAGAAACGCACAAGTAATCCCGAGGTATCCCTTACCGGATTCCGTCATAGGAGTTAGACACTTCTGAGAGTAAGTATATTTCCTGTAAGCACGTGTTTTTATTTTTGAAGATAAGCATCTGTACTTATGCAATTGGATTCTTTTAGGACATCATACATTTTTTGCAAATAAAATGTACAAGACGAGACATGACTGAAAATCTGATTTTATTGATTCGTATGCCCTGAATTGGCGAGATACAGTCAAAGAAACAAATCCCCTGAAATGAGGAGATTGTTACAAATTGAGAAACAAAATGCTGGCAATGTTGTTGACGCTTTCGAGGAGCTTCCCTCTTGCTATGACTTGTATGACATTTGACGTTCTTCTCGTCTTGCTTTCTGAAAAATGTTGATTCTGATTGAAGCTTGATCCTTTCGAAGCTTACCAAGTTGTAAACGATACGGACGAATTCAGACTGCAGCTGTTCGCTTATTCCCTTATTTTGCATGGATCGCCCTTTCGGGTTTTCAATCCATCGGGATACCCATTTTTGCCTGAGCTGTCCAATGCGGCTTTTCAACTCAGCGGGTGTACATTTTTTGTCTATTTTCCCTTATTTTTGCCCGAGTCTTCTATTCTGTTTTTGACTCGCCGGGATGCCCTATTTTTGCCTGGACTTACATTCTGTTTTTGTGTCCAGCGGGTCATTTTTCATGCGAAGTATTTTTTAACTGCATCTGAATTCACAGGGGACGGGAAGTCTTCACCATCCATAGTGCTGAGCATCAGTGCTCCACCAGAGAAAACTTTCTTTACTACAAATGGTCCTTCATAGTTCGGAGTCCACTTGCCCCTGTGGTCTGTATGAGGAGGGAGGATTCTTTTCAGCACAAGATCTCCTACTTGGTACTCTCGGTGCCTGACTTTCTGATCGAAGGCCTTCTTCATTCTCTTCTGATATAACTGCCCATGACAGATTGCAGCCAATCTTTTCTCTTCAATCAGACTCAGTTGTTCGTGTCGGGCCCGAACCCATTCTGCTTCACTCAGTTTAACATCCATTAATACCCGTAGGGAAGGTAATTCAACTTCGACAGGTAGGACCGCTTCCATACCATACACAAGTTGATACGGTGTTGCCCCAGTGGATGTTCTGATTGACGTGCGGTACCCATGCAAGGCAAACGGCAGCATTTCATGCCAGTCTTTGTAAGTGACTACCATCTTCTGCACAATCTTCTTGATATTTTTATTTGCTGCCTCAACAGCGCTATTCATCTTTGGCCTGTAAGGAGAAGAATTGTGATGTTGGATCTTGAAGTCCCGACACAGTTCAACCATCATCTTGTTGTTTAAATTGGAACCATTATCAGTAATGATTCGCTCGGGAACTCCGTATCGACAGATGATATCTCTCCTTAGAAATCTGGCTACCACTTGTCTTGTAACATTGGCATAGGAAGCTGCTTCGACCCACTTGGTGAAATAGTCAATGGCAACCAGGATGAATCTGTGGCCATTTGAAGCAGTCGGTTCAATCTTGCCAATCATGTCAATGCCCCACATAGCAAAGGGCCAGGGTGAAGACATCACATTCAAAGGATTGGGAGGCACATGCACCTTATCCGCATAAATCTGGCATTTATGGCATTTTCTGGCGTAGGCACAACAGTCTGCATCCATTGTGATCCAGTAATAGCCTGATCTTAACAACTTCTTAGCCATGGCATGCCCTCCAGCATGGGTACCAAAGGATCCTTCGTGCACTTCATGCATTAACAAGTCTGCTTCTGTCTTATCAACGCATCTGAGGAGTACCATATCAAAGTTCCTTTTGTACAAAGACCCATCAGTGTTCAGGAAGAAACTACCAGCAAGCCTTCTCAAAGTCTTCTTATCATTGGAAGATGCCCCAGGTGGGTATGTTTGATCCTCCAAGAAGCACTTGATGTCATGGAACCAAGGCTTATTATCTTTGACAATATCTGCTGCAAATACATATGCTGGTCTATCGAGTCTGGATACTGAAATCTGAGGCACAAAGTTGGCAGCTTGAACTTTGATCATTGATGAAATGGTAGCCAGAGCATCTGCAAACTGATTCTCGTCTCGAGGAATATACTCAAGCTTGACCGTTGTAAAGAAAGTCAATAACCTCCTTGTATAATCCCTGTAAGGTATCAGATGATCCTGGTGGGTGTACCATTTGCCGTTGGTCTGATTGATTACCAGAGCTGAATCTCCGAATACGGTCAATGTCTTGATCCTGAGGTCAATGGCCTCCTCAAGACCCATAATGCAAGCTTCGTATTCAGCTTCGTTATTAGTGCAGTTGAAAGTGAGTTTTGCCGAAAAAGGCATGTGAACTCCTTTAGGTGTAATGAGTACTGCACCAACACCACGACCATTCATATTGACAGCCCCATCAAACATCATAGTCCATTCTTCTTCCGAGTCAGGACCTTCAGTGTGAACAGGCTCTTCATGATCTTTTGCTTTTATGAACATGATGTCTTCATCAGGGAAGTCAAACCTCATAGGATGGTAATCGTCAATGGGTTTCTCAGTAAGATATTCAGACAATACACTGCCCTTGATGGCTTTCTGAGACGTGTATTGGATGTCATATTCTGTAAGGATCATTTGCCATCTTGCAACCCGTCCGGTAAGCGCTGGCTTCTCGAAAATATACTTGACTGGGTCCATCTTTGAGACCAACAAAGTAGTGTGGGTCAACATATACTGTCTCAGTCAGCGAGCAGCCCACGCTAAAGCACAGCAAGTTTTCTCGAGCAGTGAATAACGTTGTTCACAGTCGGTAAACTTTTTGCTTAGGTAGTATATTGCATACTCTTTTCGACCAGACTCGTCATGCTGGCCCAGCACACACCCCATTGACTCTTCTAATACTGTCAAGTACATTATCAGAGGTCTTCCCTCAATTGGAGGCATAAGGATTGGAGGCTCTTGTAAGTATTCCTTGATCTTGTCAAAAGCCTTCTGGAAGTCTTCGTTCCACCTGACCGTTTGCTCTTTCCTTAGTAGTTTGAACAAAGGTTCACAGGTTGCTGTAAGGTGAGATATGAACCGTGAAATGTAGTTCAATCGACCTAAGAACCCTCGAACTTCTTTCTCTGTCTTTGGTGCAGGCATCTCTTGAATGGCTTTGACTTTATTAGGGTCAACTTCAATCCCTTTCTCGCTCACAATAAAACCCAGCAGCTTACCGGATCGCACCCCGAATGTGCACTTGTTGGGGTTCAACTTCAATTGGTACTTCCTCAGACGCTTGAATAGCTTCAGCAGATTTACCAGGTGGTCTTCTTCAGTGAGGGACTTGGCGATCATATCATCCACATAACACTCGATTTCCTTATGGATCATATCGTGGAATAATGTCACCATAGCCCGTTGATATGTTGCACCAGCATTCTTCAGCCCAAATGGCATTACCTTGTAACAAAATGTGCCCCAGGGTGTGATGAAGGTTGTCTTCTCCATGTCTTCAGGTGACATTTTAATCTGATTGTATCCTGAAAATCCGTCCATGAAAGAGAATACCGAGAACTGAGCCGTATTATCAACCAATACATCAATGTGAGGTAATGGGAAATCATCTTTCGGGCTAGCTCTGTTCAGATCCCGGTAGTCAACACACATCCTTACTTTGCCGTCTTTCTTAGGCACAGGTACTATATTAGCAACCCACGGTGGATAGCTAGTCACAGCAAGGAACCCGACGTCCCACTGCTTTTGTACCTCTTCCTTGATTTTCATTGCCTTGTCCGGGCGAGTACGGCGCAGTTTCTGTTTGACCGGTGGGCATTCTTCTCTCAAAGGCAGCTTGTGCACAACAATGTCGGTGTCCAACCCTGGCATATCTTGATAAGACCAAGCAAACACGTCCACATACTCTTGAAGCAGGTCAATCAGTTGTCTCTTCACTGAGTCTTGCAAGCAGGCCCCGGTTTTAACTTCTTTCACGTCTTCATTTGTACCAAGATTGATCGTTTCAACCTCCTCCTGGTGAGGAGTAATAACCTTTTCCTCTTGTCTTAACAACCTGGCTAGCTCTTCAGGAAGCTCGTATTCTTCTTCAACCCCTTCATCAGCTTGATTGATTGGATTGTCAAAGTCATACGAAGTCATAGCCGTGCTGTTGTCGGTGCTGTCTGGAAGGCACACTCTGCAAGGGTTCAGTTTGTTCATTTTAGTGATTTGATTTTAATCTTGTTTAGAAAAGTGAAATAAAGTTGTCATTTTGAAAACACTGCCATTTATTTTTTGTACAAAAAGAAAAATGGAAAAAACAGTGAACGGAAAAGAGAAAAGACTCATTTGCAAAAAGATGTCTGATATTTCATTGATTAATCTTGTTGCACAAAAATTTCAGATGGCCCGATTACAAAATGAGTCTTGTCATCTTGGGCAAGATGCAAGACTTGATGCATGCTTAAAATATACAGGAAATAATAATTACTCTGCATGAGTAACTCTTATAATTTCCTGGGAAGACCAGTTTGAGATACTGCTCCCCGGGACCTTTGGACGAATCCAGGTTGCGCTCCTCTTCCGACTCATCTTCCAAGTTGTTGACAGCATCGGGGGTGAGCATCCCCCCACTAACAAAGTTGGGCTCCTTTGCAGCCTCTGCTTGATCTTGTTGAGTTGGTTTGTAACCCAACCCAAATCTATCTTCTTTCTTTTCCACAGGTAACAATTTGCCCCAGCCTTGGGCAGTTCCTTCTTCAACAACCTTCCGGGCTTGTTGATAAGATGTCATTGAGGTTCCAGGCACAGCAGATGCTTATTTATGTTCAAGGCTTCAAACCCTTGACTCATTGTTTCGTGGATCTCCCCATCCATCTCAATGTATTTGTAAGTAGCCAGATGGCTAACAAATATATCCTCCTCTCCACAGATAGTAACGACTTGACCCTCCCACTCGAATTTTAACTTCTGGTGAAGGGTTGAGGTCACGGCGCCAGCGGCGTGAATCCATGGCCTACCCAATAGACAGCTGTAGGCGGGCTGTATATCCATCACGTAGAAGGTCGTTTTGAAAGTTTGTGGGCCAATCGTTATAGGCAACTCAATTTCCCCCAGAACTGATCTCTTAGAGCCGTCAAAAGCTTTACTACTAAGTTACTGGGTCGCAATGCCAATCCTTCATATTCCAGCTTCACAAGAGCCTTTTTAGGTAAGACATTGAGGGATGATCCTGTGTCTACCAGCACATGGGAAAGAACTGCACCTTTACATTCCATGGTAATGTGCAAGGCCTTGTTGTGATTGCGGCCTTCCGAAGTCAAATCAGTGTTGGTGAACCCTAGTCCGTGACTAGCATTAACATTTCCAACCACAACTTCCAATTGATTGACTGTGATCTCTTCAGGCACATAAGCTGCGTGCAAGACTTTTAGTAGTGCGTTCCGATGAGCTTCGGAGCACATAAGCAATGATAGAATAGAGATCTTGGAAGGCGTCTGGTGAAGCTGGTCCACTATTTTGTAATCACTTTTCTTGATGATTCGCATGAACTCATCAACTTCTTGATCAAAGGGTGTTTTCAAAGCTTCTTTAACAATCTGCTCCTCCTGCACCAAGCTTTTCCCTTTTGCCTTGGAAGCAGCTTCTGCTTCGGCAGTGGGTCTTTGAATTTGTGGAGCAAAGAGACGTCCGCTTCGAGTGAAGCCTCCGCCTCCTCCCACATTGTCTATTTGTGGTGCGGGGGTTGATGATTCAAAAGTGATTTTCTGTCCTTCGCAGTATAGACCAGAGCCGTAATGCCAAGGGATGGCATTACTGCTTTCATAAGGTACTGGCCCAGGCACTATGATAGTGACCGGGCTGATTGCAGCTGCGGAAGGAATTGTGATAGTCTGTGGATCATAATATATTGTGACTGGTGCTCTGACGGGAGTAGCACTTTGTGAGTTGTAGGCAGAATCACTTTCTGGATCGTAATAAATCATAACTGTTGAGACATCTTCATGGTTTGTTGCTGATGTTGTAGGAGACATTGTTGGAAGGATGGGTGTTGTTGTTGTAGGAGATTCAAAATGAAGTGGTGCTGAAGTTGTAGAAGGAATGTTTGCTGATATTTGGTCAGTTGAAATGACAGATGGGACATTTGTTGATGAAGCCGAAGAGTTGTCGGGAACAATGGTTGTTGCAGTTGTAGGAGATACTGGAATTGTTGCTGATGGGGTTGCTGGATTTGTTGGAATTGACATTGTAATTTGAAGCAGGCCACTCTGGATGAGACCATCTATGCCATCCCTCAAGTTATCACAACCATTCACTGAAATGTTGCAGTAAGCACACCCTAACTCACACCCCGGGAACATTTGACATTCGAGGAGTTGAGCCTTAATCTCTACCAACGGTGTCCGAATCTGCCCCACACTAGTTATCAAGTAAGACGGCTTATCTTCTTCAATAGCATTGATTCTGGGACCTCCGTGGTTCGGCATAGGGTTCTTGTTAACATTTGGTGGTGGCGCAAAGTTTAGAGCTTTAGAGTCTACCAGGTCCTGTACCTTCATGTGCAAAGCTCTGCACTTTTCTGTACTATGACCAGGTGCATTTGAATGAAAAGCACATCTGGCGTTGGAGTCGTAATTTCTGGGCAGACTGTTAGGATCCGGAGGTGCCAACGTCCTTAGCTCCACCAGGTTGAGTTTCAGGAGTTGTGGCAGTAGTGTGGCATATGGCATAGGGATCGGATCGATCACCCTATTGGCTTGAGATGGCCTCTGCTGGAATGGCCTTTGCTGGTTGTTGTTGTTGGTCTTGTTGTAGTTTCTTGGAGGATACTGAGCTTGTTGATGGTACTGAGGTTGTTGCTGATAGTTTTGCTGCGGAGGTTGATAAGCTGGTTGTGGATGAGCTGGAGCGGGAATGGTGACTGCTGCCACAGACCTATGAACATATTGGGGTCTGCCCCCGTTGGCATGGATAGCATTGGTTTCACCAGTTCTTCTTGGGCCTGCAAAAGGCTTCCTTGTATTGCTGGACGAGCTGGCACCATTGTCAGAAATTTTGCCCATCTTTAACAGGCTCTCAATTCTTTCCCCAGCTATGACAACATCTGCAAAGCTAGTAGAAGAGAAAGCAGCCAGCCTGTCAATGTATGTTCCTTGGAGGGTGTTCATAAACATATCTGCCATTTCCCTATCTGACATAGGTGGTTGGACAGCAGCAGCCAATTGCCTCCATCTTTGGGCATACTCTCGGAAACTTTCTCTAGACGACTGTGACATTCCCATCAGGAGGGTCCTGTTGGGTGCCATATCTAAGTTGTACTGATACTGTCTGATAAAGGCCTCTGCCAGGTCTTTCCAACACCTGATAGTTGCTCTTGTCAGATGAGAGTACCATTCTCTTGAAGCTCCCGTCAAGCTGTCCTCAAAATAAAACATCCAGAGCTTTTCGTCCATGGTATAGGCCTTTAGCCTCCCCAGAAATGATTGTAAGTGGGTCCGAGGGCATGAAGTCCCGTTGTACTTTTCAAAACAAGGAGGCTTGAACTTATGGGGAATCCTGACCCCGTCTACCAAGCCCATGTCCATAACATCAAAGCCCAAAGAGTTTTGAGACTCTAAGGATCTTAATTTCTCAGCTATCTCATCCAGCCTTCTGTCATAAGCTTCCTCCCCAGCACCCATTACTGTGAACTGATCCTCTTGGGGGTCTTCTTGCAGTACCCTGCCTGCAGTGGCAGTCCCTTGAACATTTGCAGGAATGTTGACCTCTGGATGGAGGTGGGGTCCAAAGACTGGGGGATTGACATGAGGTTGGACCCTCTCATTGTTGCTTGTGCCAGCAGTCCCTATATGGGGATCTTCTTGATTCTGCCTTTCCACCATTGCTCTCAATCTTTCTTGGCTCTGAGCCATATTGTTCATCACTTCCATAAATTGCGTCATCTGGGTTCTCATTTCCAATCTTTCGTTTGTCATTTGATTTCTGACCTCTGCAAGGTCCTGCTGTACCTGATCCATTTGTATGCCCGGAAGGTTGCTACGGGTCGGGTATCGGTGTGGACGGTTGAGGGGAAATACCCGGCGTCGAGCAATAGTTCCTGAACACCGCAACAGAGTTAGCAACAATAAAACAAAAACCTACAAAACAAACAAAAGGTTAGCATGCAATGCAGTATGCTTATTTGTTCTCAAGGTATCCGGCTTGGTATTCAGTTTTGACCCTTCCAGACCCTTGAAGATGCTGTTGATGTGGCTTTTGCAGTAAACTCGGAGGGAACAAACTGATACATATATTACAAAAGGCAAATGGTACATAGTTTGTTTACAAATACAAGCCCTCAGAGAGGTCAAAATACATTACAAGAAATAAAAGTACATGGAATGAAAGCAACAACAAGCAAATGGTCAAACACCAAGACCAAACTTATCCTCCCGAACTTCCTTGAGAAGTGCTTCGGTCACAGGATTAGCTGGACGCTCCGCGAGATTCCTGATGAGGAGATTCCGGGTAGTGACAGCTGCAGTTAGCTTCTTGTGTTGACTTTGGTCTTTTGACCTCTTCACTCCAGCTTTGATCTTTAGCTCTGATATCTCCCTCTGGGCTGCTGCCAGGGCTTCCTGCTGCTCTTTTGCGTTAGCTTCCAGTTGCTCCATCTTGTCTTGGGTCCTCTTATCCTCTAGAGTACGAGCTTCGGTGATCCTGACCCACCTAGCTTGACTCTCTTTCAGATACAAGTCAGTCCTGGCTTTCTGGAACTGGGCTTCCTTGCAGGCATTCTTCAAGATCTGCTCTCCAGCCCTAGCCTTCTTGATGTAATCTTCAGACTTCTCTATTCTAGCTAAATGCTCTACTTTCAGCTTCTCTAACCTCTCAATATCCAGCCTACCATCACTCCTCTCCCAGAGGGTCTTCTGTAGAGCCTGAGTCAGCTTCTCATTTCTTTTCTTCAGTTTCTCAATTTCTTCCAGGCTGACAGTTGCTGCTGGAGTTTGTATGGTAGAGGTTCCGGGTGTGTCCTCGATGGTGAAAGGCATCCCAGAAATCTGAGCTCTGGCATGAGACCATTCATAGTACTGTGCTGATGCCACATTGTTGCACTTCCCCAGAATGGTTACTCCCTTAGTTTGAATATTGTCCCAGGCCCATGCTGCTTGCCTGACAATAACCAGATTAAGCTTGTTCTCACAGTAGAGAGCTTCAGTCAAGTCTTGTGCCCTAGGAGTGTGGACCAATGCATAGCCCAGTTGTCTTTTGAATAGCAGAGGGTTGTAATTAATGCAACCCTTAACTCCTATCAGTGGTACATTGGGAAACTGCCCGCAACTGGTAATGATATCCCTGCCCTTTGTGCTTTGAGTGCACCACCTGATGTCGGCTGAAGTTAGAGTAGTGAGTCTTCTAGCCCAGTTTCTCTGCTGATGAGGATTCAAAAATGCATTTGTCTTGGGCAGATGCCTGAGAAGCCAAGTATGGAACAAAGGGGCACAACACCTCACTAATCTTCCCCTCTGCTTTTCATTCCTTTGGTGCACTAAATAGTAGAGATCCCCCAATAAAGTGGGCACTGGGTTTCTCAGGATGAAAAGATGGATTGCATTCTTGCTAATGAATCGAGGCTCATCCGCAAATAATATGATCCCATATATGCTCAGGGCCAATAAAGCACAGACTGCTTTCCACTCTCCTAAAGAAGCTTTCAGGGTAGCTTGAGAGATCAAGAAATCCATATGCAGGCCAGGGATTCCAGCCTTAGAAGTCATATGCTGCCCAATCAGAACTGGTTCCAGATGTAAAGCCTTTGCTACCTCTTCATTACCAGGAAAGACCATCTCAGGGTTGAAGGGGACTCCACCCTTGATAGGTATACCAACTAATGATGAGTATTCTTCCAATAGAGGGCCCAACTGAAAGTCCTGAAAAGTGAAACACCTCAGTGGGGGATCATAAAATTGAAGGCAAGTGTGAATCAGGCTCCTCTGTGAAGGGTCCAAATCCATAACCACATCAAGTATATCTCCATAGTGTTCTCTGAAAAGTGGTATATGGTCTGGAGTAATCAGGGTCTGAATCCTCCTGATGTCAGCTAGCTCAGGCTGGAAGAAGTGGTAGGAAATGTTACTCTTTTTAGGTGCCATGATGCTGGGGAAGAGTTGAGACAGGTGCTGATGATAACACTGAAGAAATGGGCCACTGATTGGCTGGTGCAGGTGACTGAAGTAGATAGCTGATAGCTGAAGCAGATGCTGATGAAGATGGGTCAATACTGAAGATGGGGTCAAAACCAAAACCAAATGAAGATGGATACCCTGAAACACAAATAAGCAAATGTCAATATGATGCAATGATTATGTATGCAAATGATATGCAAGGGTTTGTGACTGAGCTGGATCTGATCAAATGCTCTGATATAAGTCCAGGTATGTTCAAGAAATCCAGATGGAGGTTCAAAAGTCCAGTAACCAAGGTGGGGGACTCAAATAAAGAGTCACATGTATAGGGTCTAGAATCACAAGAACTGTTCCAACATGGAGTATTCTTAATCAAATCAAAGTAACAGGGTATGCTGAGGTCAAGGGTACCTGCAAACCTGTAAACATCCCAACCCCCTCACAGGTGGTGTTCTAAAACAAGGATCCTCAGACTTGGATCAGTTATGAGAAGTGTAAACACTTCTAACCCGGAGGTACAGTGTTTACAATAACCATAAAAGTTCCTCCTCTAATTCACCTCAGTTTCTGAAGGTCAATACTAAAGGTCATCCAGACTTAGCAGGCTTCCCAGATAGCCCTAGCATTGCAGGAAATCTGCAACACAGAGTTCTCAAGAAGAAACCCATATCTGAACCGTGTTTCATATTCCCGCACCAGACCGAGATGGAATGGGAAAGAATATGAACCACTCTAGCCTAGGTGTCACTCAGGTCCCAGGTATAGGACCTTAACTCTCAATGGAACATCCACCCACCAAAGCAAACAAACAGATCCAGCCAGCAGCACAGTATGACAGTATATAATGCAAAGCTATAAAGGAAGCAGTAAAGCAACTGTACATAAACAAAATAAATATACAACACGAATAACACATAACACCCCAGTAAACACAAATCAAACGAGCGCTAGGAGGAACCCACAAAAAGAACCAGAAACCCTGGTTGCAGTATAAGGCTCCCCAGCAGAGTCGCCAAGCTGTCGCTCCCGATAGATGGGACTGGCCCAGATAAAGGTACAGACGCGAACGGTCGGCGAGAGGAACAATGAGAACACACAGCAGTGAACTCACTGGAGATGAATAGAGTCGCCAGCTAGGCATTTTTATCCCGGAGGAAAGGCAATGCTGCATAGACCTGGAAAGACATGGATAAGACGGTTGCGAACCAGAGAGACTGAGAAAGGGGGTTGGTTACAACCTGGGAAGGTATTAGCACCCAGATTGTCCGCCGTACTCGACGGGATCCACGCTTAAAAGATTTGTGTTTTAAAGGGGTAGTGTCAGTGCAATTTGTGTGTAAAATAGCTGGAAAAGAATGTACAGGTGTCAGTGTAAGAAGTGTGAAGTGTAATATATACAGTGTCAGTGTAAGGACATGAATGAAATGCTCAAGATCATGAGGCTTAAAGAATAATGCTAGAAGGGGGGGAATATACAGAGACTTTTGTTCGATAACTATTAAGTTATGCCTACGTATCCTCTCGTGCAATGAGGAAGTCAGAACACCGTAGTTCGACCCAAAGAGACTGAAAGATGAATTGACTTGGTGAACTGCTTACTTGCCTATGCTCAAGTGTATGATCTGTCTGGCACAGATGCAAACTGTCTTGCATTAGACGGAAGAAGCAAGTTCTCGTTTGTGAGTGAATGAGATGAGAAAAGAATCCCGGAGGAGACGATTATTGTTTGTTTTTGAGTT
The DNA here is from genome assembly GCA_963966055.1 of Lathyrus aphaca. Lineage (NCBI taxonomy): Eukaryota > Viridiplantae > Streptophyta > Magnoliopsida > Fabales > Fabaceae > Lathyrus > Lathyrus aphaca. The sequence goes on along the minus strand of OZ014520.1, from coordinate 130,798,963 downwards.
TTCAGTCTTTTATTGCTTTTTGAAGTTTGTCATAAGTTAATGAGCTTAAGCCTAAACCAATGGGTTAGTAAACTCATCACATCTTCCCTCTGTTTAGGGGTAATGAGAATACCTTAAGTGTGAAATCAGATTCTCACACTTAATCACCTTTGGTGTAGGGTTAAGATCATTAACCTACTTGTGATTATTTAAATGTTTTTGTGATTTTTGTTTAGTGTTGAGTAATGAGGTTAAGCCATAATCAAGGATTAAACAGACTCATTACACCATCCCAATAGAAGGATAATAGATGAGAATGTTTAAGTTGAGGAAAGCTCCTCAACTTAATCCATGATTAGGGATTAAACTTATGACAAAACAAGCCTTTGATTAAGTGGATTTTATTTAATGATATGATGATGAAGTGATTTTTAGGGTTTGTAAGACAACTTGAGGGGGACTTGTCCATTAACACCAGGGTTAGTCCTTCTTAACCAGTTAAGGAAGAATTAGAACCCTAATGCAAGGCCCAAGTTACAAGTGTGATGTCTTGATGATTATTAGATGGATTGATTAAAGGAGTTAAACACATTAAGGGTTTAACACTTAGGATTAAAGTTATACACTCCATCCTAAGAGAAGGATGCAGGCATAAGCTTAATCACAAAGCCTTAAAACCTTTAGGGTTTAGTCCCTGATTATGAGGTGAGAAGAGATGACTCAAAAGAGACACAAAGGTAAAACTAAAAGGGGGACTAATCAAAACCCTAATCATTGTCATGCTTGGTTGTTCCTAAGGTTTGTGAGGTTTACAAGAGCAATCTTCAAAGGAACCACCAGGAAGCAGATGAAAGGATCAAGAGAAGCAAAGTAACTTGCTTCATTTAAGAAGTCAAGTCATTTGAAGAAAGAAAGTAAGAAGAAGAAGAATGAGCAAGCTCAATCTCAAACACATATCAAAATGCATCAAGGATGCAAGAGAGAGATGAGAAGAAAGTATGATAAGTGAAGGCAAATTCACTTCTCAAAATCACTTACCACCTGAAAGGTTAGAAAAGAAATGCAATGCAATGCAAAATGGGATGGGATGACATGATGCAAACCAAAACCAGAAGCATATATGTGATGTTAATGATGCTATGTGATGTTACAAACCAGAAACAAAACATGTGGATGATCATACAAGTCCATGGATGCAAATGAAGAGAGTTAAGAACCAAGAACATACATGAAAAGTTATGGAATGCACATGGCATACAACATGACAAATGCAAGATGCAATGATCAAACATGCTTTCAATATGTCTTATGATGTTCAATGAATCAAATGGAGGCATGGAATGTCATGGCAAGTCAAGTTATGCAAGAAGATGCAAGATGGGTGCATATGGAAGCCCAAATTAGGGTTTATGTACAAAGCAACAAACACAAACCAAAATCAGAAGCAAACATCATTACAAAAAATTGAAAATGCACTCAAAGGATCCCTAATCCTATACTAACTCAATGCCCAAAGGAGAGGTTTCAACTCCTAACCAACTTCAAGTTATGATTTTTCTAAGTTTTCTAGGGTTTTAGGGTTCCTAAACAAGAAAATTATCAAACAAATTGAAAATGAAAGATCAAATCATGGCCATTTAATCTTACAAACTACATGCTAAACACAATGCAATGCAAAAAGAATCAAAGTCCAACTCTTTAGGGTTAGGCAGAAATGATTTTTTGAAGTTTGGATCAAAATAATGCATAAAAATGATTTTAATTCAATGAAAAATTCTCAAAATGTATCAAGATCAAAAAAGAAATTTGGTTTTAGGGTTGGACAATGTTTCTAAATGTCTTAGAACATTTCATGAATTTTTTGGTGATTTTTAAATACCTAAAAGTATTTTTAATTAATTAATTCTCATTAATTAATTAAAAATAAACTTTTAAATATTTAAAAATACTTTTTTAATGCTAAAAATGAAAATAAAAATATTTTTGTGTTTTAAAAATTAATGAAACTCTTGACAAAAAGTTTCATAATTTTTAAAGCATTTTTGCTATTTTAAATAAATTGTACAAATTAAATGAGATAATATGAAAATAAAATGAAATTTAAACTGAAAAAAGAAAAGTCAGCCAATCCAATGGTCCTCATTCAAACTGAAACACGCGCGCATTGACTTGGCGCCAGATCCCACGACCAGCATTCAAACTCAGCTAAATAATGATTATGCCCTAATCCTGCCGTTAATCACTTTCAGATGACCGGAACAGTGTTCCGGTCATCTTCTCCGTTCACCTCAAAACCCAATCTCACTCCATACGCATCTAAAATGAATTCTAAAAACACAGGAATGATCCCCACTCACTCACGAACCAAAACCCCCAATCAAAACAAATTTATCTTTCCTAGAATGGCTGAATCGAAGCAAACAAAATCTAGGGCAAAAAGTTTCAGAGACTGATTAAACTCTCATCTCTCCACCATTTCCAAAACTAAGGACATATTTATGATCAGGGAAGCATGAATAACAACTTAAGAACTTAAAAAATGATTTCTGGAAAAAATGTTCTTGAGCTACCTGAGTTTCGAAGCTTTCAATCCTGTAACTTTCTGACCTCTCCTCTTGATGCAATCCACTCCACTTGATCCCCTGATGATGCCTGAATGCTTAGGAGGAGTTTATGTTGGCTGGTTGGAGAGTTTGAACAAGTTCTGTTCAAGCTCAGGTGGGAGTCGTGTTTGTGATTCAGGCAGTTTCAGGCAAGGGTGAGGGGTTCTTTGTGATCAGGATGATGATTTGAGAAGGTTTGTGAAGTTTGTTCAAGTGTTTGTGGCCTGCATGAAGAGTTTCGAAGGCTTTGGCTTTGAGAGTGAAAAATGGGGAAGTTGAGTTCTTGCTGGTTTCAGGCTTATGTCTTGTTGGTTTGGGTTCAGTGAAGCATGGTGAGAAGGCTGGTGAAACTTGTTTGAATGTTTGTGGCTTGTGGAATCAGATTCGAAGGAAAATGCAAGTTGGAGAGAGTTTGTGAATGGTGAGTTCTGGTGAGCTTCAGCCTTGCTTCTTATTGTGTTTAGCTAGCATTTGATCCACATAAACAAATCTCATTGGTCAGATGATGTGACCTGCCCTTTATTGATTGGTATGGTGCTTTTTGCCAAAATGTCAACTTCTTGTAAGAGAGGCATGGGTTATGTTCTAGGCTAGTACAAGGGCTGTGGGCTGCGCAGCATGGTGTGAGGGAAAGGCTAGTGTGATTCAGTATCCAAGACAGCAAGTGGATGAGGTGTGATGATGGTTTTTGCAACTTGCTCACTTTTAGTTCACATGGAAATATCTTGCCTCACAAGCCATAAAACATGAGAAACTCTTGGTTCAATCTGAACTTTAGGACTTACATGATGCTTGTGTAATGGTTAGACATGAATTAGAAGTCACAAATGCCTTGGTACAAAGTTTTTGCAAGTTTCTCATTTGGTGCATATTTTGAAAATTAGTGATTTTTGCCAACTTTGACACACCATAACTTTTGATCCAAAATGAATTAGGTCATGTTCTTGTACTTTTTGAAAAGGGAAAGATCTAATCTACAACTTTCATGACCAAAGTTTTTCCATTTGAAGCATTTTTGGATCAAAAAGCAAGGGTTGAAAAAGTTGCATAAAATGACATTTCATTAAAAGTCAACCATGCCCTAAAAAGTCAACTTTGCAAAAACTTGTAATTCTTGAATTTTGTGAACTTCAACCTTCTTCCATGATCAAATAAATATCAAATACACTCAAAATGATGAAGATCACCCCTTTGTTGGGTCATTGGGGGCCTCAGATGCCCTGATTTTGCACTGACTTGTCCAGAAAGTCAACTCTTGATCAGATGACTTCCCCATGGAATTTCTTCATGAAAATTGATATGCATACTCCCTATACCATATAGAGACCAATGGAAACAAGAATGACCAAAAAATTTGGAGTTATGGCCTCTGAAACCAAAACCCTAATTTTAGGTCAACTGTGCAGTTAAGCCTGGCTCTGCATCCATACCAATCCCAGTTCTTGTGATTCTTTGGCATTCTTGACTTTGAGAGGATATAATATGATACTTGAACATACATAGACCCCTTTGAAGTGATTGCTGATCTTTGGAGTGGCTCAAGTGGCTCTTGGATGGCTCAGATCACAAACCCTAGATGCAGATGACCTAGAACCAATGCAAAGACTCAAAATTGTGGTATGAGATGTTATGATTGTGTTTATGCATATGAAAAGATCACAAGCCATGGTGTGAATGGGTGAGGGCAAATTTGGGGTGTTTACAGCTGCCCCTATTCAAACATGAGTTAGCTGTGCAGGTTGTAAGCAACGGCTTAACAGGCCAACAAGATAACTTGTGATTGAATACCAAAGACAGTCCAAAATTTGCACTCACAGAATGAAGAAGAAAAGGGATATAGATTGTAAAGGAAAATAAAGTATATTGTAACGTACGTGCGACGGAGGACGACCGCCGAGCAGAGGACGACTGCTGGGTAAAGAGCAATGACGGGGACGGCCGACATGCTGGGAAAAGTGCGGAAAATAAAGCAATGACGGGGACGGCCGACATGCTGGGGATAAAAGAAAGACGGGGACGGCCGACTAGCTGGGGAAGATGCGGGAGATAAAGCCAAGACGGGGACGGCCGACTAGCTGGGGATAAAAAGAATTATGATAGGGACGACCATCAAGATAAAGCTATAAAATTCTCTGGGGATTGATGAAGCATGACGGGGACGGCCATCAAGTTCATAAAGGTAAAGTAATCAACGATGGGGACGGCCACCGAGCTAAAAAGAAAAGGGACCACGACGGGGACGGCCATCGGGTTAAAGAATAAATGAAATAAACAGATGATGAGGTACGGTCATCAAAGGTGAAGGACGATCACCTAGCAGGGGACGACTGCTCTGTTGGGGGTAAGATGAGGGACGGTCATCTAAGGTGGAGGATGTAACACCCTTCTAAATACCCCAAATTATTATAATTAAAATAACAATATATTCATCAGAGTAATTATGCCTCGAAGGGTGTCACACAATCATTTCACAACAATTATCAAAACATCCTGTCATGCTCATTTATTTAATCAAAATAAGGTTCCTTTGCATAATTCGCAGCGGAATAAAATTCAACATCAATGTAAAACATGTAACACACTACATGTAAATCATTCAACAATCAATCTCAAATTAATTAAAACATCCCCTCCCGATGTTACATCTATCAGAGCATGACCCATAAGAAACTACCCTAGACTCCAAGCATTAGCTTCTACTCAACTCATTTCTCGTTACCTGAAAAATAGGTGTAAGGGTGAGTTCCTCAATCAATATAATAAGCATTATAAAACAACATGTAATGCCAAGTAATTAACACATTAATTCACCCTAATCAGGCTACGCCTTCAGCAACATCAATATCCGTTCAAACATCATACTCAACAGTAGATTCTCAACCATATTCAACATCAACAACACAACACACAACTCACATATAATACTGGAATACATCCATTCATATTATATGCCATACATTCATTATGCAATGAGACTCTATGCATGCGGTACCGACTATGTTGTGAACATATAGTTCAACCTCACCGTCCAAATCCAGGCACGGCTACCAAGCCCACTAGTCCCACTCATTTGAGACATAGTGACTCACTCACTAATTCCTCACCATGGGAATTAGCTACCACCCCAAATGGGCCATGCTATGCAAGCTACTCACCTAGCAAGCAACAATCAACAAAAATCAAAATGATTTACTCACTAATTCCTCACCATGGGAATTAGCTACCACCCGAAGGCCACAATATGCATGCTAATCACCTAGCAATGCAACATCAACAAAATCAAGAATAGACACATGCTCACACTCTAAGCCATAATACAGTCTATTCACAAATGTATACATTCACATCATCATGTATACTATCACACATTATCAACATAATTAATCACAAAAGCATATCCTATCATACCACAAAATCAAACACAGTATTAGCACACTCTACTTAATACCTTTACCACTCAAAACAACGGGAAATGATCCCTATCACATCATATCTCAGCTAAGTCGCATCACTCAGCCTAAACAACCAAAACTGCACAGCAGTAACACAGAAAAATCACAATTCTGCCCATACGCGTATTGCCCATGTCCATACGCGTATTGCCCAAACCTGACCAAGTCCATACGCGTAATGCCCACTCTCATACGCGTATTGCGCATTGCCTCGCTCATCTCATACGCGTATTACCTATCCCATACGCGTATGATACGCGTAACAATCTCCCATTACGCGTACCAACAGAGACCAATTTACGTTCAAAATACCATCTTTTCCACCCATACGCGTAAGGCTTCCTCCATACGCGTACCAGCCAGCTCATACGCGTATTGCCTAGTGCCATACGCGTATGACCAGAAACCAGAACTCTCAGATCTGCTGTGGTTTTCTCTGTTACGAAACCTATCCGATTCAACCTTCCACAGCCCAAATTACACAAAATAATCGTCCATCTCATCTACACGAATCATATCCTATTCATCTTCACCAATCCTAACATTATCCCTTCTAATTCCTACGAATTCTTTTCAATTATCATTCAATTTCATTCATCCAATATTTCACAAACTCATCATGCATCAATCAAATTAGAGATACAACCAATGGTTATCACTACCCAGTACATATTATCACATAATACCCTTTAACCGATGATAAACCCCCCTTACCTGAGTTAATCCGGTAGCCTCCGAGCTCTAAGCTTTTCCTTCCTTCAACCTTCGTCCTCTGGCTTTTTGCCCTTTCTGCCTCTTTTCCCTTTTTCACGTGAAATAACCTTTTTACCAAAAAATGGGATTTTTCTCATTTCCAACTTATATATTATTCCAATAAATAATTATCCCAATAATTATTATTCCAAAATAATAATAATAATAATAATAATAATTCAATTATTTAATTAAATCAATAAATATATTATTAACTTAATTTAAATAATTATTATATTATTATCGGGGTGTTACAACTCTCCCCCACTAAAAGAGTTTTCGTCCTCGAAAACATACCTCAATCGAACAACTCCGGATAAGACTCCTTCATCTGGCTCTCCAGTTCCCAAGTCACATTGCCACCTGCTGGTCCTCCCCAAGCTACCTTCACCAAGGCAATCTCTTTACCCCGCAACTGCTTCAACTCTCGATCCTCGATCCTCATAGGTGATGTTTCAACAGTCAAGTTATCTCTCACCTGTACATCATCTACTTGGACAACATGCGACGGATCATGAATGTATCTCCTCAACTGAGACACATGAAAAACATCATGCAAATTCGCAAGCGACGGCGGTAAAGCGATACGATAGGCTACCTCTCCTATCCTCTCCAAAATCTGATAAGGACCAATAAATCGAGGTGTCAACTTCTTCGACTTCAAGGCTCGACCAACACCAGTTATCGGAGTAACACGAAGAAACACATGATCTCCCTCTTGGAACTCAAGTGACTTCCTCCTCTTGTCATGATAACTCTTTTGACGACTCTGAGCAATTCTCATCTTATCCTGAATCATCTTAATCTTTCTCGTAGTTTGTTGAACAATCTCCGGTCCAACCACAGCACTCTCACCGGACTCATACCAACATAAAGGTGTCCGACATCTCCTACCATACAAAGCTTCAAACGGTGCCATACCAATGCTCGAATGAAAACTATTGTTGTAGGTAAACTCAATCAAAGGTAAATAACAATCCCAAGCACCTCCATTCTCCAAAACACAAGCCCTCAAAAGATCCTCTAGTGACTGAATCGTCCTCTCAGTCTGACCATCAGTCTGCGGATGATATGCAGAACTCAATCTCAGCTTAGTTCCCAAAGCCTTCTGCAAACCTTCCCAAAACTTCGATGTAAATCTAGGATCTCTGTCCGAAACAATACTAGACGGAATACCATGCAAACTTACAATCTTCTCAATATACAACTCAGCTAGCCTCTCTAACGGATAATCCATTCTGATCGGAATGAAATGAGCCGACTTCGTCAATCTATCCACAATCACCCAAATAGCCTCAAAATTCTTACTTGTTCTCTGCAAACCAGAAACAAAATCCATACTGATACTGTCCCACTTCCACTCTGGAATAGCCAACGGTTGCATTAGCCCAGACGGCTTCTGATGCTCAATCTTCGACTTCTGACAAGTCAAACAAGAATACACAAAACTTGCAATTTCTCTTTTCATTCCCGGCCACCAAAATAACCCTTTCAAATCATGGTACATCTTCGTAGCTCCAGGATGAATACTCAAGCCACTACGATGTCCTTCCTCAAGGATACTCTTCTTAAGTTCTGTAACATCCGGAATACACACCCGACTACCAAATTTCAAAATACCATTCTCATCAACTCTGAATTCACCACCTTGACCTTGATTCACTAAAGTCAACTTATCAACCAAAAGTGCATCGGATTTCTGACCCTCTCTGATCTCGTCCAGAATACCACTCGTTAACTTCAACATTCCCAGTTTAACACTATTGTGAGTACTCTCACACACCAAACTCAAGTCTCTAAACTGCTCAATTAAGTCCAATTCCTTAACCATTAACATAGACATATGTAATGATTTCCGACTCAATGCATCAGCTACTACATTTGCTTTACCCGGATGGTAGTTCAAACCAAAATCATAATCCTTCAGAAATTCTAACCATCTCCTCTGTCTCATATTCAGCTCTTTCTGATCAAACAAATACTTTAAACTCTTATGGTCACTGAAAACTTCAAATCTTGAACCGTACAAATAATGCCTCCATAACTTCAAAACAAATACCACAGCTGCCAGCTCTAAATCATGTGTCGGATAATTCCTCTCGTGAACCCTTAGCTGTCTCGAAGCATAAGCTATAACCTGCTTATTCTGCATCAACACACCACCTAAACCCAACAATGAAGCATCACAATAAACCTCAAATAGTTCCGACGAATTCGGTAATATCAGGATAGGAGCAGTAGTTAACCTTCTCTTTAACTCTTGGAAACCTTTTTCACATTTTGAGTCCCAAACAAACGCTTGCCCCTTTCTAGTCAACATTGTCAACGGTAACGCCAACTTAGAAAATCCCTCAATGAACTTCCTATAATACCCAGCCAAACCAAGGAAACTTCGAATCTCAGTAACAGACTTAGGAGTTTCCCACTTAGACACCGCTTCTATCTTAGAAGGATCAACAGCAACACCACCTCTGGAAATCACATGACCAAGAAAACTAACTTCTTCTAACCAAAATTCACACTTAGACAGTTTAGCAAATAACTTCTTTTCTCGCAGAACTCCTAAAACCTCTCTCAAATGTTCAGCATGCTCTTCTTCAGATTTCGAATACACCAAAATGTCATCGATAAACACCACAACAAACTGATCTAGGTACGGATGGAAAATCCTATTCATATACTCCATAAATACTCCAGGTGCATTAGTCACGCCAAAAGGCATTACAGAATACTCATAATGTCCATACCTTGTTCTGAAGGCAGTCTTCTGAATATCCTCAGTTTTCACACGTATCTGATGATATCCCGATCTCAAATCTATTTTGCTGAACACTCTCGCACCAACCAACTGATCCATTAAATCATCAATCCTTGGCAAAGGATACCGATTCTTGATCGTCACTTTATTCAGTTGCCTGTAATCTACACACAACCTCATAGTACCTTCTTTTTTCTTAACCAACAACACTGGTGCACCCCACGGTGACACACTCGGACGAATAAATTTCTTATCTAACAGATCTTCCAGCTGACTCTTCAATTCAGCTAGCTCAACAGCAGACATACGATAAGGAGCCATTGATATCGGTCTAGTACCAGGTACCAAATCAATCGAGAACTCAACTTCACGCTTTGGCGGCAATTCATTCACCTCTTCCGGAAACACATCAGGAAAATCACACACCACAGCTAGATCGCCAATCACCAGTTTATCTTTAGCCTCCAAGGTCGCTAACAGCATAAATAACTCTGCCCCATCTGCCACTTCCTCACTTACTTGTCTTGCTGATAGAAACAAACTCTTTCCTTCCTCATCCTCAGGAAATATCACAGTCTTATCAAAACAATTAATATAAACTCGGTTAAACACCAACCAGTTCATACCCAGAATAACATCAATCTGCACTAATGGAAGACACACAAGGTCTATCCCAAAGTCTCTACCAAAAATACTCAAAGGACACTTCAAACAAACCGAAGTGGTAGTCACTGAACCCTTCGCAGGAGTATCAATCACCATACTACCACGCATCTCAGATATCTCTAACTTAAGTTTCACAGCACAATCCAAGGATATAAAAGAATGAGTCGCACCTGTGTCAATAATAGCTACAATAGGAAAGCCGTTAATATAACACGTACCTCGGATCAAACGATCATCTGCAAAAGTCTCAGAACCCGATAGAGCAAAAACCTTGCCTCCTGACTGATTCTCTTTCTTCGGCTTAGGACACTGTGGGCTGATATGACCCACTTCTCCACAGTTGAAGCAAGTCACAGTCTTCAACCGGCAATCTGCAGCCAAATGACCACCTTTCCCACATTTGAAACACTTCTTCTCATTACTGGTACACTCATGGATACGATGTCCAGCCTGACCACATCTGTAACACTTAACAGGAGCACTAGAGTCTCCCCCACTAGGCCTCTTCATCCCACTCTGCCTCTGAAAACCTTTGCCAGCTGCATACGGTTTTCCACGATCAATCTGATTCTTACCTTTTCTATCAACCTTCTGCTGATAGCTCTCAGCTCTGGCCTTGGAATCCTGTTCGAAAATCCTGCAACAGTCAACCAAATCAGAAAACACTCTAATCCTTTGATATCCAATAGCCTGCTTGATCTCGGGACGCAACCCGTTCTCAAACTTCACACACTTTGAAAATTCCCCAGCAGCCTCAGCATAGGGAGTATAATACTTCGACAGTTCTGTGAACTTAGCAGCATACTCCGTAACAGACCTGTTACCCTGCTTCAATTCCAAGAACTCTATCTCCTTCTTTCCTCTGACATCCTCGGGAAAATACTTCCTCAGAAATCTCTCTCTGAACACCGCCCAAGAAATCTCAGCATTTCCAGCAGTTTCCAACTCAGTGCGGGTAGCAACCCACCAATCATCGGCTTCTTCTGACAGCATATGTGTACCGAACCTGACCTTCTGGTTATCAGCACACTCAGTTACTCTGAAGATCCTCTCTATCTCCTTCAACCACTTCTGAGCACCATCTGGATCGTATGCTCCTTTGAACATTGGAGGATTGTTCTTCTGGAACTCACTCAACTGACGAGCAGCTCCCATTCCCATAACATTCGGATTTCCTCCAAGTACTCCAGCTAGCATACCCAGAGCCTCAGCAATCGCAGCATCATCTCTACCTCTCCCAGCCATCTCTATTCTGAAACCCAACAACTAAAACAATAAGTACTGATAAGGTTACACAACACCTATACCGTACAGGGGAAACAGAAAAATTACGACTCGACACGACCGACTATGCTCTGATACCACTAATGTAACACCCTTCTAAATACCCCAAATTATTATAATTAAAATAACAATATATTCATCAGAGTAATTATGCCTCGAAGGGTGTCACACAATCATTTCACAACAATTATCAAAACATCCTGTCATGCTCATTTATTTAATCAAAATAAGGTTCCTTTGCATAATTCGCAGCGGAATAAAATTCAACATCAATGTAAAACATGTAACACACTACATGTAAATCATTCAACAATCAATCTCAAATTAATTAAAACATCCCCTCCCGATGTTACATCTATCAGAGCATGACCCATAAGAAACTACCCTAGACTCCAAGCATTAGCTTCTACTCAACTCATTTCTCGTTACCTGAAAAATAGGTGTAAGGGTGAGTTCCTCAATCAATATAATAAGCATTATAAAACAACATGTAATGCCAAGTAATTAACACATTAATTCACCCTAATCAGGCTACGCCTTCAGCAACATCAATATCCGTTCAAACATCATACTCAACAGTAGATTCTCAACCATATTCAACATCAACAACACAACACACAACTCACATATAATACTGGAATACATCCATTCATATTATATGCCATACATTCATTATGCAATGAGACTCTATGCATGCGGTACCGACTATGTTGTGAACATATAGTTCAACCTCACCGTCCAAATCCAGGCACGGCTACCAAGCCCACTAGTCCCACTCATTTGAGACATAGTGACTCACTCACTAATTCCTCACCATGGGAATTAGCTACCACCCCAAATGGGCCATGCTATGCAAGCTACTCACCTAGCAAGCAACAATCAACAAAAATCAAAATGATTTACTCACTAATTCCTCACCATGGGAATTAGCTACCACCCGAAGGCCACAATATGCATGCTAATCACCTAGCAATGCAACATCAACAAAATCAAGAATAGACACATGCTCACACTCTAAGCCATAATACAGTCTATTCACAAATGTATACATTCACATCATCATGTATACTATCACACATTATCAACATAATTAATCACAAAAGCATATCCTATCATACCACAAAATCAAACACAGTATTAGCACACTCTACTTAATACCTTTACCACTCAAAACAACGGGAAATGATCCCTATCACATCATATCTCAGCTAAGTCGCATCACTCAGCCTAAACAACCAAAACTGCACAGCAGTAACACAGAAAAATCACAATTCTGCCCATACGCGTATTGCCCATGTCCATACGCGTATTGCCCAAACCTGACCAAGTCCATACGCGTAATGCCCACTCTCATACGCGTATTGCGCATTGCCTCGCTCATCTCATACGCGTATTACCTATCCCATACGCGTATGATACGCGTAACAATCTCCCATTACGCGTACCAACAGAGACCAATTTACGTTCAAAATACCATCTTTTCCACCCATACGCGTAAGGCTTCCTCCATACGCGTACCAGCCAGCTCATACGCGTATTGCCTAGTGCCATACGCGTATGACCAGAAACCAGAACTCTCAGATCTGCTGTGGTTTTCTCTGTTACGAAACCTATCCGATTCAACCTTCCACAGCCCAAATTACACAAAATAATCGTCCATCTCATCTACACGAATCATATCCTATTCATCTTCACCAATCCTAACATTATCCCTTCTAATTCCTACGAATTCTTTTCAATTATCATTCAATTTCATTCATCCAATATTTCACAAACTCATCATGCATCAATCAAATTAGAGATACAACCAATGGTTATCACTACCCAGTACATATTATCACATAATACCCTTTAACCGATGATAAACCCCCCTTACCTGAGTTAATCCGGTAGCCTCCGAGCTCTAAGCTTTTCCTTCCTTCAACCTTCGTCCTCTGGCTTTTTGCCCTTTCTGCCTCTTTTCCCTTTTTCACGTGAAATAACCTTTTTACCAAAAAATGGGATTTTTCTCATTTCCAACTTATATATTATTCCAATAAATAATTATCCCAATAATTATTATTCCAAAATAATAATAATAATAATAATAATAATTCAATTATTTAATTAAATCAATAAATATATTATTAACTTAATTTAAATAATTATTATATTATTATCGGGGTGTTACAGAGGACGACCACCTGGCAGGGTACGGCTGCCGAAAATATCACGACATAGGACGAATGCCGGATAAAAGGTCAACGATGGGGACGGCCATCGGACGAGCATGATGGAGGACGACCATCAAGAGGTGGAGGACGACCACCTAGCAGGGGACGGCTGCTCTCAAGGTTTGTCATGACATAGGACGAATGTCAGATAACCAAAATCAACAATGGGGACGGCCATTGGATAAAATGATGAAGGACGATCATCAAAAGGTGGAGGACGACCACCTAGCAGGGGACGACTGCTGAATATCACGACATAGGACGAATGTCGGATAGAAAATCAACGATGGGGACGGCCATCGGATGAGCATGATGGAGGACGACCATCAAGAGGTGGAGGACGACCACCTAGCAGGGGACGGCTGCTCTCAAGGTTTATCATGACATAGGACGAATGTCAGATAAACGAAAAATTGCTTTGCTGGTGATCTACTAGGGAGTAGTAAACACGGACGAGTGTTTACATCCAAGGAATAAAAGGTATAAGTGTTTAGATATTTGTGTATAGATTAAAGATGCGGACGAGCATCCTTAAGACTGCGATACGGGCGAGTATCGGGTGGAAACAAATACTGACACGTGTTCAGAGATGATGATACGGACGAGTATCAACTGGTTAACAAGGAACACGGACAAGTGTTGAATCCGAGAGGATTCTTCTGGGAAATAGTAGACACAGGCGAGTGTCTATATTCAAGAAGACAAAAGTGTTTGACATAGTGTATGGATTAAAGATGCGGGCGAGCATCCTTAAGATTATGATACGGACGAGTATCATGTAGAAACAAACCCTTGACGCATGTTCTGAGATGATGGTACGGATGAGTACCATCTGGTTAACAAAGAACACGGACTAGTGTTGACTCTGAGGGGATTTGAGTGGTATATAAGATACGAACGAGTATCTGTATAAGTATGAGTAGTGTATAGACGAGTGTTTAACTACTGGGGAGAGTGACACGGACGAGTGCCAAAAGGAGAAGTATAAACAAGTATATGATGTACAGAGTGTAGGCGACTGCGCTGGGGATATGACACGGACGGGTGTCAAAAAAATTATATATACAAGTATCTGTGAGTGCAAAGAGGATGTCTTTGGCTTTCTGCTGGGGATATGACACGGACGGGTGTCAAAAGTATCTGTAATACAGAGTGTTCAAGCGACTTTACTGGGGAGTACTGACACGGACGGGTGCCAAAGAGAGTATGCACTGGTGCTCGGGAATGTGAGGCAACTTTTTTTTGCTGGGGAATCTCCGCTGGGGATTTTGATGGATTGTTATTTACAAGTGTTTGATTCAAAACACGGCTTATGATTATGCTATATGTTTGATTTTTTGCCGTAATGCTCCGTATTAAGACGGAATGCTACGCTTTGTGGGGTGAATATGATGCGAAATGCTATGATTATGCAAAGATACCGATCCGGGATTCGGATCCCATTGCTACGAATATTTTGGGTCGATCTGTTTGAAGTGGACATCCCAGCTGGGGATGAGGTCATTTGATAGATCTGATGTGATGCTATTGCTTGGGGATTCAGGTCACTGATAGACCTGTCTCAGTAATGAGAGACCCAGCTGGGGTTTGCAGAAGCTTTCGTCGCTCTGTTGTGATCCCTCCGTGTGTTGCTCTTCTGGATAGAGGCTGAAGCTCTGTGGGGAGATGGTTCTTTGACTTTTGTATTTGGCTGAGGATGGCAACTCGGCTGGGGAGAAAGAGGGATCACCGAAAGATCTCCCTTGAGATTCCGTTGAGGAGGATTCTGACTCAGCCGGGGATGTGGGTGTCTTCTGGTACTGCCCTGTTGGAGAAGTGATGCCTGGCAACTCTGATGGGGAGAAGTGACAAGTGGCAACTCAGCTGGGGACCAGGCACTTTGGGTGCCAAGGCTGAGTGTCGATTTGTCAGCTTGTTGGAGTGAAGCCTTCATGCCCCAAGTTGCTTCCTGGATACCTGCAATCCTGAAAAGATAGAGAAACGCACAAGTAATCCCGAGGTATCCCTTACCGGATTCCGTCATAGGAGTTAGACACTTCTGAGAGTAAGTATATTTCCTGTAAGCACGTGTTTTTATTTTTGAAGATAAGCATCTGTACTTATGCAATTGGATTCTTTTAGGACATCATACATTTTTTGCAAATAAAATGTACAAGACGAGACATGACTGAAAATCTGATTTTATTGATTCGTATGCCCTGAATTGGCGAGATACAGTCAAAGAAACAAATCCCCTGAAATGAGGAGATTGTTACAAATTGAGAAACAAAATGCTGGCAATGTTGTTGACGCTTTCGAGGAGCTTCCCTCTTGCTATGACTTGTATGACATTTGACGTTCTTCTCGTCTTGCTTTCTGAAAAATGTTGATTCTGATTGAAGCTTGATCCTTTCGAAGCTTACCAAGTTGTAAACGATACGGACGAATTCAGACTGCAGCTGTTCGCTTATTCCCTTATTTTGCATGGATCGCCCTTTCGGGTTTTCAATCCATCGGGATACCCATTTTTGCCTGAGCTGTCCAATGCGGCTTTTCAACTCAGCGGGTGTACATTTTTTGTCTATTTTCCCTTATTTTTGCCCGAGTCTTCTATTCTGTTTTTGACTCGCCGGGATGCCCTATTTTTGCCTGGACTTACATTCTGTTTTTGTGTCCAGCGGGTCATTTTTCATGCGAAGTATTTTTTAACTGCATCTGAATTCACAGGGGACGGGAAGTCTTCACCATCCATAGTGCTGAGCATCAGTGCTCCACCAGAGAAAACTTTCTTTACTACAAATGGTCCTTCATAGTTCGGAGTCCACTTGCCCCTGTGGTCTGTATGAGGAGGGAGGATTCTTTTCAGCACAAGATCTCCTACTTGGTACTCTCGGTGCCTGACTTTCTGATCGAAGGCCTTCTTCATTCTCTTCTGATATAACTGCCCATGACAGATTGCAGCCAATCTTTTCTCTTCAATCAGACTCAGTTGTTCGTGTCGGGCCCGAACCCATTCTGCTTCACTCAGTTTAACATCCATTAATACCCGTAGGGAAGGTAATTCAACTTCGACAGGTAGGACCGCTTCCATACCATACACAAGTTGATACGGTGTTGCCCCAGTGGATGTTCTGATTGACGTGCGGTACCCATGCAAGGCAAACGGCAGCATTTCATGCCAGTCTTTGTAAGTGACTACCATCTTCTGCACAATCTTCTTGATATTTTTATTTGCTGCCTCAACAGCGCTATTCATCTTTGGCCTGTAAGGAGAAGAATTGTGATGTTGGATCTTGAAGTCCCAGCACAGTTCAGCCATCATCTTGTTGTTTAAATTGGAACCATTATCAGTAATGATTCGCTCGGGAACTCCGTATCGACAGATGATATCTCTCCTTAGAAATCTGGCTACCACTTGTCTTGTAACATTGGCATAGGAAGCTGCTTCGACCCACTTGGTGAAATAGTCAATGGCAACCAGGATGAATCTGTGGCCATTCGAAGCAGTCGGTTCAATCTTGCCAATCATGTTAATGCCCCACATAGCAAAGGGCCAGGGTGAAGACATCACATTCAAAGGATTGGGAGGCACATGCACCTTATCCGCATAAATCTGGCATTTATGGCATTTTCTGGCGTAGGCACAACAGTCTGCATCCATTGTGATCCAGTAATAGCCTGATCTTAACAACTTCTTAGCCATGGCATGCCCTCCAGCATGGGTACCAAAGGATCCTTCGTGCACTTCATGCATTAACAAGTCTGCTTCTGTCTTATCAACGCATCTGAGGAGTACCATATCAAAGTTCCTTTTGTACAAAGACCCATCAGTGTTCAGGAAGAAACTACCAGCAAGCCTTCTCAAAGTCTTCTTATCATTGGAAGATGCCCCAGGTGGGTATGTTTGATCCTCCAAGAAGCACTTGATGTCATGGAACCAAGGCTTATTATCTTTGACAATATCTGCTGCAAATACATATGCTGGTCTATCGAGTCTGGATACTGAAATCTGAGGCACAAAGTTGGCAGCTTGAACTTTGATCATTGATGAAATGGTAGCCAGAGCATCTGCAAACTGATTCTCGTCCCGAGGAATATACTCAAGCTTGACCGTTGTAAAGAAAGTCAATAACCTCCTTGTATAATCCCTGTAAGGTATCAGATGATCCTGGTGGGTGTACCATTTGCCGTTGGTCTGATTGATTACCAGAGCTGAATCTCCGAATACGGTCAATGTCTTGATCCTGAGGTCAATGGCCTCCTCAAGACCCATAATGCAAGCTTCGTATTCAGCTTCGTTATTAGTGCAGTTGAAAGTGAGTTTTGCCGAAAAAGGCATGTGAACTCCTTTAGGTGTAATGAGTACTGCACCAACACCACGACCATTCATATTGACAGCCCCATCAAACATCATAGTCCATTCTTCTTCCGAGTCAGGCCCTTCAGTGTGAACAGGCTCTTCATGATCTTTTGCTTTTATGAACATGATGTCTTCATCAGGGAAGTCAAACCTCATAGGATGGTAATCGTCAATGGGTTGCTCAGCAAGATATTCAGACAATACACTGCCCTTGATGGCTTTCTGAGACGTGTATTGGATGTCATATTCTGTAAGGATCATTTGCCATCTTGCAACCCGTCCGGTAAGCGCTGGCTTCTCGAAAATATACTTGACTGGGTCCATCTTTGAGACCAACAAAGTAGTGTGGGTCAACATATACTGTCTCAGTCAGCGAGCAGCCCACGCTAAAGCACAACAAGTTTTCTCGAGCAGTGAATAACGTTGTTCACAGTCGGTAAACTTTTTGCTTAGGTAGTATATTGCATACTCTTTTCGACCAGACTCGTCATGCTGGCCCAGCACACACCCCATTGACTCTTCTAATACTGTCAAGTACATTATCAGAGGTCTTCCCTCAATTGGAGGCATAAGGATTGGAGGCTCTTGTAAGTATTCCTTGATCTTGTCAAAAGCCTTCTGGAAGTCTTCGTTCCACCTGACCGTTTGCTCTTTCCTTAGTAGTTTGAACAAAGGTTCACAGGTTGCTGTAAGGTGAGATATGAACCGTGAAATGTAGTTCAATCGACCTAAGAACCCTCGAACTTCTTTCTCTGTCTTTGGTGCAGGCATCTCTTGAATGGCTTTGACTTTATTAGGGTCAACTTCAATCCCTTTCTTGCTCACAATAAAACCCAGCAGCTTACCGGATCGCACCCCGAATGTGCACTTGTTGGGGTTCAACTTCAATTGGTACTTCCTCAGACGCTTGAATAGCTTCAGCAGATTTACCAGGTGGTCTTCTTCAGTGAGGGACTTGGCGATCATATCATCCACATAACACTCGATTTCCTTATGGATCATATCGTGGAATAATGTCACCATAGCCCGTTGATATGTTGCACCAGCATTCTTCAGCCTAAATGGCATTACCTTGTAACAAAATGTGCCCCAGGGTGTGATGAAGGTTGTCTTCTCCATGTCTTCAGGTGACATTTTAATCTGATTGTATCCTGAAAATCCGTCCATGAAAGAGAATACCGAGAACTGAGCCGTATTATCAACCAATACATCAATGTGAGGTAATGGGAAATCATCTTTCGGGCTAGCTCTGTTCAGATCCCGGTAGTCAACACACATCCTTACTTTGCCGTCTTTCTTAGGCACAGGTACTATATTAGCAACCCACGGTGGATAGCTAGTCACAGCAAGGAACCCGACGTCCCACTGCTTTTGTACCTCTTCCTTGATTTTCATTGCCATGTCCGGGCGAGTACGGCGCAGTTTCTGTTTGACCGGTGGGCATTCTTCTCTCAAAGGCAGCTTGTGCACAACAATGTCGGTGTCCAACCCTGGCATATCTTGATAAGACCAAGCAAACACGTCCACATACTCTTGAAGCAGGTCAATCAGTTGTCTCTTCACTGAGTCTTGCAAGCAGGCCCCGATTTTAACTTCTTTCACGTCTTCATTTGTACCAAGATTGATCGTTTCAACCTCCTCCTGGTGAGGAGTAATAACCTTTTCCTCTTGTCTTAACAACCTGGCTAGCTCTTCAGGAAGCTCGTATTCTTCTTCAACCCCTTCATCAGCTTGATTGATTGGATTGTCAAAGTCATACGAAGTCATAGCCGTGCTGTTGTCGGTGCTGTCTGGAAGGCACACTCTGCAAGGGTTCAGTTTGTTCATTTTAGTGATTTGATTTTAATCTTGTTTAGAAAAGTGAAATAAAGTTGTCATTTTGAAAACACTGCCATTTATTTTTTGTACAAAAAGAAAAATGGAAAAAACAGTGAACGGAAAAGAGAAAAGACTCATTTGCAAAAAGATGTCTGATATTTCATTGATTAATCTTGTTGCACAAAAATTTCAGATGGCCCGATTACAAAATGAGTCTTGTCATCTTGGGCAAGATGCAAGACTTGATGCATGCTTAAAATATACAGGAAATAATAATTACTCTGCATGAGTAACTCTTATAATTTCCTGGGAAGACCAGTTTGAGATACTGCTCCCCGGGACCTTTGGACGAATCCAGCTTTCCAGGTTGCGCTCCTCTTCCGACTCATCTTCCAAGTTGTTGACAGCATCGGGGGTGAGCATCCCCCCACTAACAAAGTTGGGCTCCTTTGCAGCCTCTGCTTAATCTTGTTGAGTTGGTTTGTAACCCAACCCAAATCTATCTTCTTTCTTCTCCACAGGTAACAATTTGCCCCAGCCTTGGGCAGTTCCTTCTTCAACAACCTTCCGGGCTTGTTGATAAGATGTCATTGAGGTTCCAGGCACAGCAGATGCTTCATTTATGTTCAAGGCTTCAAACCCTTGACTCATTGTTTCGTGGATCTCCCCATCCATCTCAATGTATTTGTAAGTAGCCAGATGGCTAACAAATATATCCTCCTCTCCACAGATAGTAACGACTTGACCCTCCCACTCGAATTTTAACTTCTGGTGAAGGGTTGAGGTCACGGCGCCAGCGGCGTGAATCCATGGCCTACCCAATAGACAGCTGTAGGCGGGCTGTATATCCATCACGTAGAAGGTCGTTTTGAAAGTTTGTGGGCCAATCGTTATAGGCAACTCAATTTCCCCCAGAACTGATCTCTTAGAGCCGTCAAAAGCTTTACTACTAAGTTACTGGGTCGCAATGCCAATCCTTCATATTCCAGCTTCACAAGAGCCTTTTTAGGTAAGACATTGAGGGATGATCCTGTGTCTACCAGCACATGGGAAAGAACTGCACCTTTACATTCCATGGTAATGTGCAAGGCCTTGTTGTGATTGCGGCCTTCCGAAGTCAAATCAGTGTTGGTGAACCCTAGTCCGTGACTAGCATTAACATTTCCAACCACAGCTTCCAACTGATTGACTGTGATCTCTTCAGGCACATAAGCTGCGTGCAAGACTTTTAGTAGTGCGTTCCGATGAGCTTCGAAGCACATAAGCAATGATAGAATAGAGATCTTGGAAGGCGTCTGGTGAAGCTGATCCACTATTTTGTAATCACTTTTCTTGATGATTCGCATGAACTCATCAACTTCTTGATCAAAGGGTGTTTTCAAAGCTTCTTTAACAATCTGCTCCTCCTGCACCAAGCTTTTCCCTTTTGCCTTGGAAGCAGCTTCTGCTTCGGCAGTGGGTCTTTGAATTTGTGGAGCAAAGAGACGTCCGCTTCGAGTGAAGCCTCCGCCTCCTCCCACATTGTCTATTTGTGGTGCGGGAGTTGATGATTCAAAAGTGATTTTCTGTCCTTCGCAGTATAGATCAGAGCCGTAATGCCAAGGGATGGCATTACTGCTTTCATAAGGTACTGGCCCAGGCACTGTGATAGTGACCGGGCTGATTGCAGCTGCGGAAGGAATTGTGATAGTCTGTGGATCATAATATATTGTGACTGGTGCTCTGACGGGAGTAGCACTTTGTGAGTTGTAGGCAGAATCACTTTCTGGATCGTAATAAATCATAACTGTTGAGACATCTTCATGGTTTGTTGCTGATGTTGTAGGAGACATTGTTGGAAGGATGGGTGTTGTTGTTGTAGGAGATTCAAAATGAAGTGGTGCTGAAGTTGTAGAAGGAATGTTTGCTGATATTTGGTCAGTTGAAATGACAGATGGGACATTTGTTGATGAAGCCGAAGAGTTGTCGGGAACAATGGTTGTTGCAGTTGTAGGAGATACTGGAATTGTTGCTGATGGGGTTGCTGGATTTGTTGGAATTGACATTGTAATTTGAAGCAGGCCACTCTGGATGAGACCATCTATGCCATCCCTCAAGTTATCACAACCATTCACTGAAATGTTGCAGTAAGCACACCCTAACTCACACCCCGGGAACATTTGACATTCGAGGAGTTGAGCCTTAATCTCTACCAACGGTGTCCGAATCTGCCCCACACTAGTTATCAAGTAAGACGGCTTATCTTCTTCAATAGCATTGATTCTGGGACCTCCGTGGTTCGGCATAGGGTTCTTGTTAACATTTGGTGGTGGCGCAAAGTTTAGAGCTTTAGAGTCTACCAGGTCCTGTACCTTCATGTGCAAAGCTCAGCACTTTTCTGTACTATGACCAGGTGCATTTGAATGAAAAGCACATCTGGCGTTGGAGTCGTAATTTCTGGGAAGACTGTTAGGATCCGGAGGTGCCAACGTCCTTAGCTCCACCAGGTTGAGTTTCAGGAGTTGTGGCAGTAGTGTGGCATATGGCATAGGGATCGGATCGATCACCCTATTGGCTTGAGATGGCCTCTGCTGGAATGGCCTTTGCTGGTTGTTGTTGTTGGTGTTGTTGTAGTTTCTTGGAGGATACTGAGCTTGTTGATGGTACTGAGGTTGTTGCTGATAGTTTTGCTGCGGAGGTTGATAAGCTGGTTGTGGATGAGCTGGAGCGGGAATGGTGACTGCTGCCACAGACCTATGAACATATTGGGGTCTGCCCCCGTTGGCATGGACAGCATTGGTTTCACCAGTTCTTCTTGGGCCTGCAAAAGGCTTCCTTGTATTGCTGGACGAGCTGGCACCATTGTCAGAAATTTTGCCCATCTTTAACAGGCTCTCAATTCTTTCCCCAGCTATGACAACATCTGCAAAGCTAGTAGAAGAGAAAGCAGCCAGCCTGTCAATGTATGTTCCTTGGAGGGTGTTCATAAACATATCTGCCATTTCCCTCTCTGACATAGGTGGTTGGACAGCAGCAGCCAATTGCCTCCATCTTTGGGCATACTCTCGGAAACTTTCTCTAGACGACTGTGACATTCCCATCAGGAGGGTCCTGTTGGGTGCCATATCTAAGTTGTACTGATACTGTCTGATAAAGGCCTCTGCCAGGTCTTTCCAACACCTGATAGTTGCTCTTGTCAGATGAGAGTACCATTCTCTTGAAGCTCCCGTCAAGCTGTCCTCAAAATAAAACATCCAGAGCTTTTCGTCCATGGTATAGGCCTTTAGCCTCCCCAGAAATGATTGTAAGTGGGTCCGAGGGCATGAAGTCCCGTTGTACTTTTCAAAACAAGGAGGCTTGAACTTATGGGGAATCCTGACCCCGTCTACCAAGCCCATGTCCATAACATCAAAGCCCAAAGAGTTTTGAGACTCTAAGGATCTTAATTTCTCAGCTATCTCATCCAGCCTTCTGTCATAAGCTTCCTCCCCAGCACCCATTACTGTGAACTGATCCTCTTGGGGGTCTTCTTGCAGTACCCTGCCTGCAGTGGCAGTCCCTTGAACATTTGCAGGAATGTTGACCTCTGGATGGAGGTGGGGTCCAAAGACTGGGGGATTGACATGAGGTTGGACCCTCTCATTGTTGCTTGTGCCAGCAGTCCCTATATGGGGATCTTCTTGATTCTGCCTTTCCACCATTGCTCTCAATCTTTCTTGGCTCTGAGCCATATTGTTCATCACTTCCATAAATTGCGTCATCTGGGTTCTCATTTCCAATCTTTCGTTTGTCATTTGATTTCTGACCTCTGCAAGGTCCTGCTGTACCTGATCCATTTGTATGCCCGGAAGGTTGCTACGGGTCGGGTATCGGTGTGGACGGTTGAGGGGAAATACCCGGCGTCGAGCAATAGTTCCTGAACACCGCAACAGAGTTAGCAACAATAAAACAAAAACCTACAAAACAAACAAAAGGTTAGCATGCAATGCAGTATGCTTATTTGTTCTCAAGGTATCCGGCTTGGTATTCAGTTTTGACCCTTCCAGACCCTTGAAGATGTTGTTGATGTGGCTTTTGCAGTAAACTCGGAGGGAACAAACTGATACATATATTACAAAAGGCAAATGGTACATAGTTTGTTTACAAATACAAGCCCTCAGAGAGGTCAAAATACATTACAAGAAATAAAAGTACATGGAATGAAAGCAACAACAAGCAAATGGTCAAACACCAAGACCAAACTTATCCTCCCGAACTTCCTTGAGAAGTGCTTCGGTCACAGGATTAGTTGGACGCTCCGCGAGATTCCTGATGAGGAGATTCCGGGTAGTGACAGCTGCAGTTAGCTTCTTGTGTTGACTTTGGTCTTTTGACCTCTTCACTCCAGCTTTGATCTTTAGCTCTGATATCTCCCTCTGGGCTGCTGCCAGGGCTTCCTGCTGCTCTTTTGCGTTAGCTTCCAGTTGCTCCATCTTGTCTTGGGTCCTCTTATCCTCTAGAGTACGAGCTTCGGTGATCCTGACCCACCTAGCTTGACTCTCTTTCAGATACAAGTCAGTCCTGGCTTTCTGGAACTGGGCTTCCTTGCAGGCATTCTTCAAGATCTGCTCTCCAGCCCTAGCCTTCTTGATGTAATCTTCAGACTTCTCTATTCTAGCTAAATGCTCTACTTTCAGCTTCTCTAACCTCTCAATATCCAGCCTACCATCACTCCTCTCCCAGAGGGTCTTCTGTAGAGCCTGAGTCAGCTTCTCATTTCTTTTCTTCAGTTTCTCAATTTCTTCCAGGCTGACAGTTGCTGCTGGAGTTTGTATGGTAGAGGGTCCGGGTGTGTCCTCGATGGTGAAAGGCATCCCAGAAATCTGAGCTCTGGCATGAGACCATTCATAGTACTGTGCTGATGCCACATTGTTGCACTTCCCCAGAATGGTTACTCCCTTAGTTTGAATATTGTCCCAGGCCCATGCTGCTTGCCTGACAATAACCAGATTAAGCTTGTTCTCACAGTAGAGAGCTTCAGTCAAGTCTTGTGCCCTAGGAGTGTGGACCAATGCATAGCCCAGTTGTCTTTTGAATAGCAGAGGGTTGTAATTAATGCAACCCTTAACTCCTATCAGTGGTACATTGGGAAACTGCCCGCAACTGGTAATGATATCCCTGCCCTTTGTGCTTTGAGTGCACCACCTGATGTCGGCTGAAGTTAGAGTAGTGAGTCTTCTAGCCCAGTTTCTCTGCTGATGAGGATTCAAAAATGCATTTGTCTTGGGCAGATGCCTGAGAAGCCAAGTATGGAACAAAGGGGCACAACACCTCACTAATCTTCCCCCCTGCTTTTCATTCCTTTGGTGCACTGAATAGTAGAGATCCCCCAATAAAGTGGGCACTGGGTTTCTCAGGATGAAAAGATGGATTGCATTCTTGCTAATGAATCGAGGCTCATCCGCAAATAATATGATCCCATATATGCTCAGGGCCAATAAAGCACAGACTGCTTTCCACTCTCCTAAAGAAGCTTTCAGGGTAGCTTGAGAGATCAAGAAATCCATATGCAGGCCAGGGATTCCAGCCTTAGAAGTCATATGCTGCCCAATCAGAACTGGTTCCAGATGTAAAGCCTTTGCTACCTCTTCATTACCAGGAAAGACCATCTCAGGGTTGAAGGGGACTCCACCCTTGATAGGTATACCAACTAATGATGAGTATTCTTCCAATAGAGGGCCCAACTGAAAGTCCTGAAAAGTGAAACACCTCAGTGGGGGATCATAAAATTGAAGGCAAGTGTGAATCAGGCTCCTCTGTGAAGGGTCCAAATCCATAACCACATCAAGTATATCTCCATAGTGTTCTCTGAAAAGTGGTATATGGTCTGGAGTAATCAGGGTCTGAATCCTCCTGATGTCAGCTAGCTCAGGCTGGAAGAAGTGGTAGGAAATGTTACTCTTTTTAGGTGCCATGATGCTGGGGAAGAGTTGAGACAGGTGCTGATGATAACACTGAAGAAATGGGCCACTGATTGGCTGGTGCAGGTGACTGAAGTAGATAGCTGATAGCTGAAGCAGATGCTGATGAAGATGGGTCAATACTGAAGATGGGGTCAAAACCAAAACCAAATGAAGATGGATACCCTGAAACACAAATAAGCAAATGTCAATATGATGCAATGATTATGTATGCAAATGATATGCAAGGGTTTGTGACTGAGCTGGATCTGATCAAATGCTCTGATATAAGTCCAGGTATGTTCAAGAAATCCAGATGGAGGTTCAAAAGTCCAGTAACCAAGGTGGGGGACTCAAATAAAGAGTCACATGTCTAGGGTCTAGAATCACAAGAACTGTTCCAACATGGAGTATTCTTAATCAAATCAAAGTAACAGGGTATGCTGAGGTCAAGGGTACCTGCAAACCTGTAAACATCCCAACCCCCTCACAGGTGGTGTTCTAAAACAAGGATCCTCAGACTTGGATCAGTTATGAGAAGTGTAAACACTTCTAACCCGGAGGTACAGTGTTTACAATAACCATAAAAGTTCCTCCTCTAATTCACCTCAGTTTCTGAAGGTCAATACTAAAGGTCATCCAGACTTAGCAGGCTTCCCAGATAGCCCTAGCATTGCAGGAAATCTGCAACACAGAGTTCTCAAGAAGAAACCCATATCTGAACCGTGTTTCATATTCCCGCACCAGACCGAGATGGAATGGGAAAGAATATGAACCACTCTAGCCTAGGTGTCACTCAGGTCCCAGGTATAGGACCTTAACTCTCAATGGAACATCCACCCACCAAAGCAAACAAACAGATCCAGCCAGCAGCACAGTATGACAGTATATAATGCAAAGCTATAAAGGAAGCAGTAAAGCAACTGTACATAAACAAAATAAATATACAACACAAATAACACATAACACCCCAGTAAACACAAATCAAACGAGCGCTAGGAGGAACCCACAAAAAGAACCAGAAACCCTGGTTGCAGTATAAGGCTCCCCAGCAGAGTCGCCAAGCTGTCGCTCCCGATAGATGGGACTGGCCCAGATAAAGGTACAGACGCGAACGGTCGGCGAGAGGAACAATGAGAACACACAGCAGTGAACTCACTGGAGATGAATAGAGTCGCCAGCTAGGCATTTTTATCCCGGAGGAAAGGCAATGCTGCATAGACCTGGAAAGACATGGATAAGACGGTTGCGAACCAGAGAGACTGAGAAAGGGGGTTGGTTACAACCTGGGAAGGTATTAGCACCCAGATTGTCCGCCGTACTCGACGGGATCCACGCTTAAAAGATTTGTGTTTTAAAGGGGTAGTGTCAGTGCAATTTGTGTGTAAAATAGCTGGAAAAGAATGTACAGGTGTCAGTGTAAGAAGTGTGAAGTGTAATATATACAGTGTTAGTGTAAGGACATGAATGAAATGCTCAAGATCATGAGGCTTAAAGAATAATGCTAGAAGGGGGGGAATATACAGAGACTTTTGTTCGATAACTATTAAGTTATGCCTACGTATCCTCTCGTGCAATGAGGAAGTCAGAACACCGTAGTTCGACCCAAAGAGACTGAAAGATGAATTGACTTGGTGAACTGCTTACTTGCCTATGCTCAAGTGTATGATCTGTCTGGCACAGATGCGAACTGTCTTGCATTAGACGGAAGAAGCAAGTTCTCGTTTGTGAGTGAATGAGATGAGAAAAGAATCCCGGAGGAGACGATTATTGTTTGTTTTTGAGTTTTCAGTCTTTTATTGCTTTTTGAAGTTTGTCATAAGTTAATGAGCTTAAGCCTAAACCAATGGGTTAGTAAACTCATCACATCTTCCCTCTGTTTAGGGGTAATGAGAATACCTTAAGTGTGAAATCAGATTCTCACACTTAATCACCTTTGGTGTAGGGTTAAGATCATTAACCTACTTGTGATTATTTAAATGTTTTTGTGATTTTTGTTTAGTGTTGAGTAATGAGGTTAAGCCATAATCAAGGATTAAACAGACTCATTACACCATCCCAATAGAAGGATAATAGATGAGAATGTTTAAGTTGAGGAAAGCTCCTCAACTTAATCCATGATTAGGGATTAAACTTATGACAAAACAAGCCTTTGATTAAGTGGATTTTATTTAATGATATGATGATGAAGTGATTTTTAGGGTTTGTAAGACAACTTGAGGGGGACTTGTCCATTAACACTAGGGTTAGTCCTTCTTAACCAGTTAAGGAAGAATTAGAACCCTAATGCAAGGCCCAAGTTACAAGTGTGATGTCTTGATGATTATTAGATGAATTGATTAAAGGAGTTAAACACATTAAGGGTTTAACACTTAGGATTAAAGTTATACACTCCATCCTAAGAGAAGGATGCAGGCATAAGCTTAATCACAAAGCCTTAAAACCTTTAGGGTTTAGTCCCTGATTATGAGGTGAGAAGAGATGACTCAAAAGAGACACAAAGGTAAAACTAAAAGGGGGACTAATCAAAACCCTAATCATTGTCATGCTTGGTTGTTCCTAAGGTTTGTGAGGTTTACAAGAGCAATCTTCAAAGGAACCACCAGGAAGCAGATGAAAGGATCAAGAGAAGCAAAGTAACTTGCTTCATTTAAGAAGTCAAGTCATTTGAAGAAAGAAAGTAAGAAGAAGAAGAATGAGCAAGCTCAATCTCAAACACATATCAAAATGCATCAAGGATGCAAGAGAGAGATGAGAAGAAAGTATGAGAAGTGAAGGCAAATTCACTTCTCAAAATCACTTACCACCTGAAAGGTTAGAAAAGAAATGCAATGCAATGCAAAATGGGATGGGATGACATGATGCAAACCAAAACCAGAAGCATATATGTGATGTTAATGATGCTATGTGATGTTACAAACCAGAAACAAAACATGTGGATGATCATACAAGTCCATGGATGCAAATGAAGCAAGTTAAGAACCAAGAACATACATGAAAAGTTATGGAATGCACATGGCATACAACATGACAAATGCAAGATGCAATGATCAAACATGCTTTCAATATGTCTTATGATGTTCAATGAATCAAATGGAGGCATGGAATGTCATGGCAAGTCAAGTTATGCAAGAAGATGCAAGATGGGTGCATATGGAAGCCCAAATTAGGGTTTATGTACAAAGCAACAAACACAAACCAAAATCAGAAGCAAACATCATTACAAAAAATTGAAAATGCACTCAAAGGATCCCTAATCCTATACTAACTCAATGCCCAAAGGAGAGGTTTCAACTCCTAACCAACTTCAAGTTATGATTTTTCTAAGTTTTCTAGGGTTTTAGGGTTCCTAAACAAGAAAATTATCAAACAAATTGAAAATGAAAGATCAAATCATGGCCATTTAATCTTACAAACTACATGCTAAACACAATGCAATGCAAAAAGAATCAAAGTCCAACTCTTTAGGGTTAGGCAGAAATGATTTTTTGAAGTTTGGATCAAAATAATGCATAAAAATGATTTTAATTCAATGAAAAATTCTCAAAATGCATCAAGATCAAAAAAGAAATTTGGTTTGAGGGTTGGACAATGTTTCTAAATGTCTTAGAACATTTCATGAATTTTTTGGTGATTTTTAAATACCTAAAAGTATTTTTAATTAATTAATTCTCATTAATTAATTAAAAATAAACTTTTAAATATTTAAAAATACTTTTTTAATGCTAAAAATGAAAATAAAAATATTTTTGTGTTTTAAAAATTAATAAAACTCTTGACAAAAAGTTTCATAATTTTTAAAGCATTTTTGCTATTTTAAATAAATTGTACAAATTAAATGAGATAATATGAAAATAAAATGAAATTTAAACTGAAAAAAGAAAAGTCAGCCAATCCAATGGTCCTCATTCAAACTGAAACACGCGCGCATTGACTTGGCGCCAGATCCCACGGCCAGCATTCAAACTCAGCTAAATAATGATTATGCCCTAATCCTGCCGTTAATCACTTTCAGATGACCGGAACAGTGTTCCGGTCATCTTCTCCGTTCACCTCAAAACCCAATCTCACTCCATACGCATCTAAAATGAATTCTAAAAACACAGGAATGATCCCCACTCACTCACGAACCAAAACCCCCAATCAAAACAAATTTATCTTTCCTAGAATGGCTGAATCGAAGCAAACAAAATCTAGGGCAAAAAGTTTCAGAGACTGATTAAACTCTCATCTCTCCACCATTTCCAAAACTAAGGACATATTTATGATCAGGGAAGCATGAATAACAACTTAAGAACTTAAAAAATGATTTCTGGAAAAAATGTTCTTGAGCTACCTGAGTTACGAAGCTTTCAATCCTGTAACTTTCTGACCTCTCCTCTTGATGCAATCCACTCCACTTGATCCCCTGATGATGCCTGAATGCTTAGGAGGAGTTTATGTTGGCTGGTTGGAGAGTTTGAACAAGTTCTGTTCAAGCTCAGGTGGGAGTCGTGTTTGTGATTCAGGCAGTTTCAGGCAAGGGTGAGGGGTTCTTTGTGATTGGGATGATGATTTGAGAAGGTTTGTGAAGTTTGTTCAAGTGTTTGTGGCCTGCATGAAGAGTTTCGAAGGCTTTGGCTTTGAGAGTGAAAAATGGGGAAGTTGAGTTCTTGCTGGTTTCAGGCTTATGTCTTGTTGGTTTGGGTTCAGTGAAGCATGGTGAGAAGGCTGGTGAAACTTGTTTGAATGTTTGTGGCTTGTGGAATCAGATTCGAAGGAAAATGCAAGTTGGAGAGAGTTTGTGAATG
This sequence comes from Lathyrus aphaca, assembly GCA_963966055.1. NCBI lineage: Eukaryota > Viridiplantae > Streptophyta > Magnoliopsida > Fabales > Fabaceae > Lathyrus > Lathyrus aphaca. The sequence goes on along the minus strand of OZ014520.1, from coordinate 130,768,390 downwards.
GTGAGTTCTGGTGAGCTTCAGCCTTGCTTCTTGTTGTGTTTAGCTAGCATTTGATCCACATAAACAAATCTCATTGGTCAGATGATGTGACCTGCCCTTTATTGATTGGTATGGTGCTTTTTGCCAAAATGTCAACTTCTTGTAAGAGAGGCATGGGTTATGTTCTAGGCTAGTACAAGGGCTGTGGGCTGCGCAACATGGTGTGAGGGAAAGGCTAGTGTGATTCAGTATCCAAGACAGCAAGTGGATGAGGTGTGATGATGGTTTTTGCAACTTGCTCACTTTTAGTTCACATGGAAATATCTTGCCTCACAAGCCATAAAACATGAGAAACTCTTGGTTCAATCTGAACTTTAGGACTTACATGATGCTTGTGTAATGGTTAGACATGAATTAGAAGTCACAAATGCCTTGCTACAAAGTTTTTGCAAGTTTCTCATTTGGTGCATATTTTGAAAATTAGTGATTTTTGCCAACTTTGACACACCATAACTTTTGATCCAAAATGAATTAGGTCATGTTCTTGTACTTTTTGAAAAGGGAAAGATCTAATCTACAACTTTCATGACCAAAGTTTTTCCATTTGAAGCATTTTTGGATCAAAAAGCAAGGGTTGAAAAAGTTGCATAAAATGACATTTCATTAAAAGTCAACCATGCCCTAAAAAGTCAACTTTGCAAAAACTTGTAATTCTTGAATTTTGTGAACTTCAACCTTCTTCCATGATCAAATAAAGATCAAATACACTCAAAATGATGAAGATCACCCCTTGGTTGGGTCATTGGGGGCCTCAGATGCCCTGATTTTGCACTGACTTGTCCAGAAAGTCAACTCTTGATCAGATGACTTCCCCATGGAATTTCTTCATGAAAATTGATATGCATACTCCCTATACCATATAGAGACCAATGGAAACAAGAATGACCAAAAAATTTGGAGTTATGGCCTCTGAAACCAAAACCCTAATTTTAGGTCAACTGTGCAGTTAAGCCTGACTCTGCATCCATACCAATCCCAGTTCTTGTGATTCTTTGGCATTCTTGACTTTGAGAGGATATAATATGATACTTGAACATACATAGACCCCTTTGAAGTGATTGCTGATCTTTGGAGTGGCTCAAGTGGCTCTTGGATGGCTCAGATCACAAACCCTAGATGCAGATGACCTAGAACCAATGCAAAGACTCAAAATTGTGGTATGAGATGTTATGATTGTGTTTATGCATATGAAAAGATCACAAGCCATGGTGTGAATGGGTGAGGGAAAATTTGGGGTGTTTACAGTATGAAGCGTAAGTACATGATGTTATCTATGTTAATTTTTGGGCCTAAACAACTAAGGAATTACATAGACGTATACTTGACACCTTTGATCAAAGATTTAAAGATTTTGTGGGAGAATGGTGTGGAGGTTTATGATGGATATAGGAAATAAAGTTTCAATTTGAGGGCGATGTTGTTTGGCACAATTAATGATTTTCCAGCATATGAGAATCTATCTGGGTATAGCATTAAAGGTCAAGGTGTGTGTCCTGTTTGTGAAGATGGAACCAATATGACGCGATTGGAACTTTGTCAGAAGAATGTGTTTCTCGATCATCGTAGATTCTTAAATTCTAAACATCGCTATTGTGGGTGGAGAAAAACATTCAATGGAGACACCGAATAGTGTAAAGCTCCACTTGTATTGTCAGGTGACCAAGTTTTTGAAAAGGTGAAAGATGTGCGTACTGAGTTTGGCAAGCCTTTTGCACATAAGGTTGTCAAAGGTGGGTGGAAGAAGAGCTCGATATTTTTTGAATTTACATATTGGAAGTCTTTGTACATGAGAAATTTTCTCGATGTTATGCATATTGAAAAAAAATTATTTGAAAGTGTTATTGGTACGTTACTAAATATAAAAGGAAAGTCTAAGGATGGCCTTACAGCAAGGAAGGACATGTTAAAATGGGAATAAGAACTTAATTAGCATCTGTGAAGAAAGGAAGATGAACATATCTACCACATGTTGCTTTTACTCTATCTAGAAAGGAGAAAAAATATTGTGTAAGTTTTTGAGTTAAGTTAAAGTTCTAGAAGGATACTCTTCAGATATTAGAAGACTTGTGTTTATGAAAGACCTCAAGTTGAAGAGTTTAAAGACACATGTTTTCCATGTTATAATGGAACATTTTCTACCAATAGGTATACGTTCTATTTTTCCAGAAAAAGTAAGAAGCACCATAACTAAATTGTGTTTTTTCTTTAGGTCAATTTTTAGTAAGGTGATCGATCCTGATATCTTATCAACACTACAAAAGAGATAGTTATTACCTTGTGTAAGCTTGAAATGTATTTTCCTCCCTCTTTTTTTACATAATGATGCATCTAGATGTTCATAATGTGAAAGAGACACAGTTGCATGGACCAATTTATAAGAGATGGATGTACCCTGCTGAACGTTATATGAAAATATTAAAAGGGTACGTGAAGAAGTTGACCAGAGGGTTGTATTATTGAACGATACATTGTTGAAGAAGCGGTTGAGTTTTATAATGAATATTTGTCCAATGTTCAATCGATTGGACTCCCCAAAGCTCATATTTTCGGGAAAAAGGAAGGTAAAAAATTAATTGGAAATAAAATTGTGACAATATCAAGGGATGAACGAGATCAAGTGCATTTGTATGTTCTGTGTAATACCCTTTCTACCCCATTACAAGTTAAGCAATTTAAATAAAATATCAGAGTAAAACTCATGAAAAAGGGCATCACATTACTTCTTAAATCAAAAATCATAAACATCACATTGAGTCATGTCCCGTAACACGGGTTATGAAAACACTTTAAATCTTTTCTCAATAAATATGCAGTGGAAAAACAATACGTCATAAATTCCTCTTAAATAAAATAAACCTCATAAACTATCCCAAACATCATTTTATCAAAGTACTTAAATAAATTAACATCTTAATCCAAATAAAGCAAAATCAACTTAAGCAAGAACCCATCCCGATGTTACTGGACACAGAGCATGACTCCACTTCTAACTAACTCGACAACTCACTACCTCGGAGTTAAGCGCGCACCGATCTAACCTTTGATTATCTGCAGGATGGCATAATAGACCATCACCAGAAGGTAGACAGGGTGAGTAAAATTCACATTCAATAAAATAATATAGAAAATGAGAATTTAAAAACATAACAACCATATCAATCTATCATCACTAGCTCAATTATACATAACATCATTATCATCACATCATAATAACATTCATTATAACTCATTTATACACAACCTCAAGTACATATCATCATGACACAATTCCATGCAACTCATGATATGTCATTTAAAATGATATGCAACCTCTTAATAATGCATGTGGTACCGAAACATCTTCATGGATGGACACTAGGCCATCAACCCTCCCATAAGGGAGAACATTATAACATCACATCACTTCAATCCTCACAATGGAATTGAAGCTACCAATGGACCGAAGTCCCCTCATAATTTAATGCCATGAATGCAAGACACAATATACATACATCATCCTCAAAACATCATAACATTGCATCCGCATTCATTATTAATCATCATTCCTCATATTCATTCATGTCATCATATTACATACTCATAGAACATCATACTACGCACTCATCCAACAGTATATTTTTATATCATATACTCAGATTTCATAACTCAAGGAAAATCAAATAAACACATACATCACATAATCACTAATTCTCCTCATAAATCCCCAAAACACATCATACAAAAATTCTATAACATCATAGCAGGCTAAAACCTAAACCACCTCAAGAAAATAGTCTTTGGAACACACAAAATCATGTTTCAAACTTTCCAGGGCTCGCTAAGTGAGGCATCTTGCTCTCTAAGCGCCCAACTCCCTATTTGTGCTCGTTATGCGAGTTGTAACTCACTAAGTGGGCTTCACGAATTATGCAGATTTCTCTATGATTTCCAGAATTCCTCTTCTGTGATAAACTCAATAAAAACTCACTTTTCACATCAACATAGCAACAAAATCACATTTAACATGAACATTCTTTACCATAACATCAAATATATCATATAACATCATTATATTCATCAATTATCATGTAATCGTCATCAAAACACAAAATTATCAATCAAAACCCTATACCCTAAAACTACACCACAAAACCCCCAATTTTATTCCCATATTATAATACCGAAAGGAAAATACTCCCCATCCCTTAAGTTCCGTAAGCTTTTCAATAATCTCCTAAAAAATCCTTCCAACCTTCAAGTCCTAGCTTCTCCTCTTCTCCAGAGCTCTTCTCCCAAAAGTGCAATCTTTCAATTGATTGTACAAAACCCCACTTATTCTCTTTTGTCACTCCTGCCCTTAAGACCTCAATAGACCTTTTCCAAAATACCTCACTAATTCTCCATCAAATGACCCCATTTCCCTTATCCTCTAATTCCTCTTATTTAATTTAATTTAATCTCAAATAATAAACTAAACACACTAAACTTAATATTTTTAATATTAATAATATATTAAGCCATCCCCAAAAATCCTCAAAACATTAAATAACATCATAAACATCATAATTCACAAGAAAACACATCAATTAGTTTAAAATCGACTTTGGGGTGTTACATTCTGCACAATGATAATGAGGTTGAGCCATATGTTGAAATGTACAAGGATGTACTCCAAAGGTTAAATCAGAACATAAATGAAAATTGGATAGTACGAGAGCATAATCAAAGTTTTATACAATGGTTAAAGGATCATATTTATTTGAAGCGCTCTTCAGATACTGCTCAGTAACAGAAAGGTTGAGATGTTTGGAATATGGTCCAAGTTTGCATGTATTTTCTCATAGCGCATACATAATTAATGGATTCACATTTTATAAGAAAGAACAAGATGATAAAAGTACTATACAAAATAGTGGTGTCACCGTGCTACCTGAAGAAATGCATATATCAAGTATGAATGACTTAAACCCCAAATATGAAAATCTGTCATATTTTGGAGTTATTGAGCACATTTGGGTGTTTGATTATGAGAAGTTTCAGATTCCTATCTTTGGTTGCAAGTGGGTAAATAGTAATGGCATATGAATGGATAAGTTAGGATTTTTGCAAGTAGATCTTAATAGGGTGGGGTATAAAGATGAGCCTTTTATTCTAGCATCTCAAGATAAACAAGTGTTCTATATCACTGATCCGACGAGTACAAAATGGTCTATAGTTCTTTTATCTAACAAAGTGTTTGATGATAGCGGTGTAGATCAATGTTATATTGATGTTGAGAATGAGTCATACATTAGACAAAATGAGTTGAATATAAATGATCAAGATAAGGATCTTATAGCGGATGAGTCATATATCAGAAATGATCATAACGAGGGAATTTGGATCAATCCATCCGTCCGCATTGCTAAGAAATAAGTAATTCATATTCCAACCAAGAAAAGAAAGAGATGTTAGTGAAAGAGGTAATATCATAAAATGTTATATATTATGCCATTTTCAATAAATTTATATGCTCTTCTTTATTTTTCATTATATATATATATATATATATATATATATATATATATATATATATCATTTGGTATCATAATTTATAGCTTAGACAAGTACTTTCATTATAATTTATATTTGATATCCTTGTTTTCTTTATTACAGGATAGATGGCTACTAACGAGGATCACCCACATGATAATGATTCTATTCATGATGAAGGTAAGAAGGTATCTAATGTGAAAGAGGAAATTAAAAGAGGAATAATAGTTATGAAGAAAGTGATTCGTGATAGAGACCGAGGCATCATATTAGATGTGAATTGGAGCCCACAAGGCCAGCGCATTGAGCCTAACGGTTATACGTTGACAATTTTCATTGGTGAACTTTTAAGGAATGAGGTTCTAATTACTTGTGATGATTGGAGAAATAAACTGTTGAACGAAGCTAAAGAAAAAATTTAAACTGAGATAAAGGTACCATAATTATGTCTTTAACTATGCCAACTAATTATGTCTTTTAAATTACTTGTACTAATGCACAATGTGTATGTTTTTCTTAGAGGTGTTTCAACATTGATGATGATAGAAGACCTTTTTGTCTTAAATTGGCCGGAAAACTACTAAGAGGGTTTAGAACATTTTTATCAACCAAGTTTCTTAGGGATGCAGAACATAATTTTGTTGATGCAGAGCTTCCATCTAAATATGGAAGTTTTATTTCACAAAAATAATGGGACACGTTTAAATCCAAACGAAAAACCCCAGAATTTAAAAGTGTAAGTGAAACAAATTGGGAAAGAGCATCAAGTCCCGCGTATCCATACAGAAAAGGACATGTTGGATATGGACGCTTAGAACAATTTATGGTAAGTATCTATAAATTGCAATGATATACTTGTTCATCATTAGTTATATTTGATCATAATATTTGGCTTAATGTGTAGTTACAAAATGAGAATAGTTCTAAAACATCTCTTCCGACACATGTTTTGTGGAAGGAAGCCCGTGTGGGCAAGTCTGGAGTTGTTAAAGAAGATGTTCAACAAGTATTTGAGAAATGTGTAAGTATAACATTATTTATTTAATTAAATCAAAACTTTATTAACAAATATTTGACAAATATTCGATATTCATCTGATTTTCAGGAGGCTCTATCTCAGTCTTTATCTCCAGATGATTCCAGGAGCATACTTAGTCGGGCATTAGATGCCCGTGAGTATTCTGGTCGGGTGAGGGGTAAGGGATTTGGGATCACTCTGACATCCTTGAATATTAAAAAAATAAAGGCTCCTAGTAATAAAGAACTTCATCAAACATTGGAAGCACTACAAGCTGAAGTTTGTGAATTAAGAAAGGAAAAAGAAAGAGATATCGCTTCAGGTTTTATAGATGCTTCAGACAAAGATAATATCAACTGTAACTTTCAACCGAATATTCCAGAGGTAATTATATATATTTTTATGAAATTAAATTATTAGCTTAAATTATTTAATTGACATATATACACATTAACAATGTCATATTTATTATTGGTTTTAGGGCATTTCCCATTGTCACCTCTACTTATCGTCACCAACTTATCGAATGGTTGGCAAGGGAAAAGTGTATAACAATTTTGGAGAATTACTTCACACTAACTCGCTCCCTACTGGATGTTTGAAAGTATCGATTGATATTGCTTTAGAGATGGATGCATTATTACCATATCCTGACGATGTTTCAGATGCAATATTGGTGGGAGAAGCAATATGTTCATTTGTTGCAATGTCGTCAGGCCTATTAGCTTAGGATATGAGGTATGCTTAAAACCATTATGAACCTTTGAGTATTCAATGTTTTTACGCGCATTTTACGTATATCTTTTACATGGTAATGTTAATTAGACCCCAACAAGATCCAAAGCAAAAGATAAGGGTATTCCGCAGCATACTGACTCCGTTGTTTCAAAAAAAGAGGTACATCACAATTAAATGGAAAATGTTAAATTTGTGATATTATACTTCATCTAACTAATTATATGATATATAGCTTCATGGTAAAGATATTAGCAATGTTTCCACACAAAAAAGATTGTTGCTATGAAGAACGCGTCTAGAAAAAAACCTACCTCCAAGTATAGGTTGTGCCTTCAGACGTTTCTAGATTTGACAGATATTCTGAACGGAGGTACTCGTCTTGTACCTATGGAGGAATGTATTTATGCCTTTCAATATGAACAACCAATTGGTAATGAGGAATTTGAGCAAGTTTTTCGTCATGAAGAATTATGCGTTAGTGTTATCAATACATACGTGAGGTATATCCGATCTACTTTGTTATATTAATTGAACAACTTATTTACTTTATGTTTCAAATGAATAGCCTAATGTTAATGATGTTTTTATTTCAGGTTTATGTATGACAAAGTGATACGCCCACGTGGATTGGAGCAAAGATTTGCATTCTTAAGCCCTACGTGTGTCAACTTATCTTTAATCATAAATAAACCAGATGATGTCATGGTGTATGTATGCAACCTCTTTCTTGCCGACAAAGATACGGAAAAGTTATTCTTTTTATCGTTTAATAGTGGGTTATATTTTCATTTTAAATTCATCTATTGTAATTTTTATGTATTTTGACGTCGTGTAGAAAGTTTTCATCTAACATTTGTTTAATCTTATAGTGGACATTGGTAGTTGGTCGTAATTAATCCTATCAGAGAATTTGTGTATTATTTGGATTGTTAGAAAATGATTGGACAACATACACGGATATGAAGAATATGATTGATACGTAAGTGATATTGTTCTAAATATTCATGTGTATATTTATTTATGTGAATTTTTCTAAATATTCATTTATATTTTATTAGCATTATACAAGCTTTTCGAGCATAAAGAAATATCCAAGTACCAAAGAGGAGAGCCAACAACATTACATGGATAAGAGTGGAGGTATATTAATTATCACATTTTTTATTATATTAGTGATGATACTTGATAAAACTTAGGATTTATCCATATTTTCTTTTCATGTGTAGTGTCCTCAGCAACATAATGGTATAGATTGTGGATATTTCATGTTGAGGTTTATGAGAGAAACTCTTTTTTTTTGGATCGAATAGAGATTCCATCTGATGTATGTATTTCTAACTTATGAGTTATTTTAATATTTAACACATATTTCTCAGATAATTAAATAGTTGAAACTAAATCAAACTATGTTATATTATTATGTAGTACTTTGTTGAATTCAAGTGTGCGTATTACTTAAGAGATCATTTGGATAAAATTAAAAAAGGACCGGTGTCAATTCATTATGGAGCTCAGAGTTTTATAAGGTATATTGTACTCTTACTTTAATTGATGAGAATTTTGAGTGTGTATAACTTTATAAGTATAGATATTGTTTATGTCTTGTTTTAATTGAATTACAATCTTTTTGTGTTGTTTCAGGTTATATGTATAAAGTAAAAGATAGATTGTTTCAGGTTATATGTGAAAAGTATAAGTAATATGTAGATTTGAAGCAAAATATTTTTTTGTATAAATTGTTTTGTATATATAAATTGGTGCGTATATATTGGTTTGAAGCTCCAATTGTTTTTTATATATAAATTGGTGTGTAAATTGGTACGTTTAAATAGGCAAAATTGGTGCGTATATATTGGTTTGAAGCTCCAATTTATGATATTTTTCTGCAAAATATGGTTGAAAAACAGGTACAAATTGTGGTTGAAAACCTGGTGAAAATTGTGGTTTAAAACAGGTGCATATAAACTGTATAAAACAGACAACGATTTTTTAAGTAATTTATTTTAAAAAATTCGTATACCTTAGACATCGCTTTACACTAAAAGCGCTGTCTAAGGTTGGGTTTAGAAAGCGCTTTCGCAAAAAGTGCTGACTAAAATGGGGTTTAGACAACGTTTTGACCAAAAAGCATTGTCTAAGGTATACCAAAAAAATGTCAAAAGCGTTGTCTAAGGTATACTAAAAAAAGGAAAAAAGCGAGTCTAATGGTAGTCTGAAAAAACAAAAAGCGTTATCTAAAGCACCATTTAGACAGCGCTTTTACAATAAAAGCGCAGTCTACAATATAAGCAAAAGCGTTGTCTATTGTAAAAGCGCTGTCTAAATGGTGCTTTAGACAATGCTTTTTCAGTCAAAGCACCCCTTTAGACAACGCTTTTGACATTAACCAAAATGTTGTCTAATCTTTTAGCATCGCCAGTTTAGACAGCGCTTTTAAGCGTTGTGTAATGCCAAAAAAAAGCATTGTCTAAGGTCTTTTATGGCGTAGTGATCTTAGGGTCATCTTAGTTCACTTGACTTTCATCTTAGCTTGTGTTCATCCTTACATGGTTATATGCTTACTTCTTCTCCATCTTAATCCCTCAATCACTTGAATACTTTATCACATGGTTTGTATGTTCATTCATAGACATTATAGGACACTAATAAGTTATGTATGCTGCTGACTTTTAGCATTTCAAGTCATCCATTCATGTTTGACTTGGACTTTGACTTACTTATTTATTCTCTTATGAACATGTGAATGCTTTCTCCTCTTCATCTCTCACTCTACCATGAATTAACCCATGCAATTTGGTATGATCATTTAGGATAACATTAGACATTCTAATTTGACATTACATTCTGACTTTGGTGTTTTTCATGTGCCTTCATCCATGTTTACTCTTTTTTTCTTCTTTACTTCTTCATTTGCAATTCCTTAGAACTTCCTTGCCACTTTGGTGTTTCCTTGCACTTGTTTGGTTTAGTTTGATTCCTTGAGCTTCTTAAGTTCATTTAGGATTAGGTTCTGACTTGTGAGGTTTGTGAACCTTAAGATGCATTCACCTTGTTCCCATTGTGTGTGTAGCTTTCATTTTATGTCTTATGATGTCTTTTGACCTATTAGAAACTGCTTAGAACTCGACTTGATATGGAAATAAAGATCAAGGAAGGGGTTCAGAAACAATTTGATGCTGGGTTTTTGGTTATTACGAGTTATCCACCATGGGTTTCCAACATTGTTCCAGTGCCGAAGAAGGATGGAAAAGTTCGGATGTGTGTTGACTATCGAGATTTAAATAGAACTAGTCCCAAGGATGAGTTCCCGTTGCCTCACATTGATGTGTTGGTTGACAACACATCTTAGTACTCGGTGTTTTCATTCATGGATGGCTTTTCAGGATACAATCAAATTAAAATGGCGCCATATGATATGGAGAAAACTACATTCATCACCCCTTGGGGAACTTTCTGCTATAAAGTGATGTCGTTCGGTCTTAAGAATGACGGGGAAACTTACCAACGGGTAATGGTGACTCTATTTCATGATATGATTCATCATGAGAATGAAGTTTATGACGATGAAATGATTGTGAAGTCACAAACAGAGGAAGAGCACCTAGTCAACTTAGCCAAGTTGTTTGACAGGTTACGAAACTTCAGACTGGGGCTTAATCCAAACAAATGCACCTTCAAAGTGCGCTCTGGTAAACTGCTGGGTTTCATTATAAGCGAAAAGGGGATTAAGGCTGATCCTGAAAAGGTGAAAGCTATTCAAGAAATGCCTGAGCCTAAAACTGAAAAAGAAGTGTGTGGCTTCTTAGGAAGATTGAACTACGTTTCACAGTTCATATCTCACGTAACAGCTACATGCGAACCAATATTCAAACTCTTGAGAAAGAATCAGGCTTCAGGTGGAACGACGATTGTCAAATGGCTTTTGACAGAATAAAAAAGTATTTACAAGAACCTCCAACCCTCATGCCTCCGGTCCCGGGGAGGCCATTGATTATGTATCTTACAGTACTTGAAGGGTCAATGGGTTACATTCTCGATCAACATGACGAGACATGTAGGAAAGAGCACGCCATCTACTACCTAAGCAAGAAGTTCATAGACTGTGAGTCTCGATACTCAATGCTTAAGAAGACATGCTACACACTAGCATGGGCCACTAATAAATTGAGGCAATACATGCTTACTCACACGACCTTATTGATTTCCAATATGGATCATGTCAAGTACATTTTCGAGAAACCAACTTTAATTGGAAGGGTTTCCCGTTGGCAGATGGTCTTGACTGAATATGACATCCGATATACTTCCCAGAAAGCCATCAAGGGAAGCTTATTGTTAGACTACCTGACCTAAAAAGCAATTGATAACTATCATCCAATGAAGTTTGAGTTCCCTGATGAAGACATCATGTTCCTCAAATTGAAATATTGTGAAGAACCACTCCCGGAAGAGGGGCCATACCCTGAATCCAAATGAGATCGGATGTTCGAAGGGGCTGTTAACATGAATGGCAGCGGAGTTGGTTCCGTCATTATCACACCGGAAGGAGTTCACATACCCTTCACTGCCCATTTGACTTTTGAATGCACCAACAATAAGGTAGAATACGAAGCTTGCATAATGGGGATTGAGGAAGCGATTAATTTATGAGTTAAGACCCTCAATATCTTCGGTGATTCAACCTTGGTAATTAATCAAGTTAACAAAAATTGGCTTGTTCATCAACCACATTTGATTCCATACATGGATTACACAAGGAGGTTGTTGACATTCTTCACGATGGTAAAGCTTCATTATATGCCTCATGACGAGAATTAGTTCGCTGATGCCATAACAACCTTGTCCTATATGATTAAATCCAACAATGGAACTATGTGCCCAGAATTATGGTGTCTTGTCTCGAAGGGCCTGCTTATGTGTTTGCAGGTGATGTCACCGACGATGATAAGCCTTGGTACTACGATATCAAACGTTTCCTGAAATTCCAAGAATACCCGACAGGGGCATCCAACAAAGATAAGAAAACCCTAAGGAGGTTGGCAGGGGGTTCTTCTTAAATCATGATGATATGCTATACAAAAGGAACTTCGACATGGTTCTGCTCATATGCATGGATAGACACGAAGCAAACATGTTAATGCAGGAAGCTCATGAAGGATCCCTCGGTACCCACGCTGGAGGACATGCCATGGCGAAGAAAATTTCAAGGTCAGGGTATTATTGGATAACCATGGAATCCAATTGCTGCAAATACTCCAGTAACTTCCATAAATGTCAAATCTATGCTAATAAGGTGCATGTGCCTCCCAATCCGTTGAATGTCATGTATTCACCTTGGCCCTTTGCCATGTGGGGCATCGACGTGATTGGAAGGATCGAGCCCATCGCTTCAAATAGTCATCGCTTCATTCTGGTTACCATCGACTACTTCACGAAGTGGGTGGAAGCGGCGTCTTATGTTAATATCAACAAGAAGGTTATAGTCTGATTCATAAAGAAGGACATCATTTATCGATACAGAATACCCGAGAGAATCATTACTGATAATGGTTCCAATCTCAACAACAAGATGATGGCAGATTTATGTCGGGATTTTAAAATAAAACATCATAACTCTTCTCCGTACCGCCCAAAGATGAATGGCGCTGTCGAGGCGGCCAACAAGAACATCAAGAAGATAGTACATAAGATGGTTGTGATGTATAAAGATTGGCATAAGATATTTCCATATATATTGCATGGGTACCGAACATCCGTACGCACATCAACCGAGGCAACACCATTCTCACTAGTATATGGTATGGAGGGAGTACTACAAGTTGAAGTTGAGATTCCCTCCTTAAGGATAATGATGGATGTCAAGCTTGATGAAGCTGGGTGGCTTCAATCCAGATTCAACCAATTGAGCCTCATCGAGGAGAAACGTCTAGCAGTTGTATACCATGGATAATTGTATCAACGGAGAATGAAATATGCATTTGATCAGAAGGTACTGCCTCAATGTTACATACCTGGTGACTTGGTGTTGAAAAGGATCCTTCCTCCTCAAACAGATCACAGGGGAAAATTGACTCCCAATTATGAAGGTTCATTCGTGGTTAAAAAGGTCTTCTCGAGAGGAGCCCTAATGCTAAAAACCATGGATGGAGAAGACTTTCCCTCCCTTATCAATGCAGACATAGTTAAAAAATACTTTGAATAAAAGAGACCCGTTGGACAAAAACAGAATGAAGAGTCCAGGCAAAAAAGGGCATCCCGACAAGCCAAAAATAGAATAAAAGGCTCGGGCAAAAGTTAGGGATATAAACAAAAAATGTACACCCGCTGAGTTGAAAAGCCATATTGGACAACTCAGACAAAAAAGGGTATCCCATTGGATTGAAAACCCTAAAGGGTGATCCACGCAAAAGAGGGATTGAAACGAACAACTTTGATCTGCATGATCTATGTTTCGTCATCTACATCGATGTATAATCTAAGGGTTAAGAATCAGTCCAATCATCTTCCTCAAAAAAGAGAAGTATACGAAGAGTTTCGTGGACATACGGGTCATAGCCAGGTTGGAACTTGATGAGATCCAATTTCACATTGCCATTAGGATAGTTTATTTTTCGTTTTGTTCAATTTCCTCTTTCTAGGGATTTCTTCCCGGTGTAACGCCAATTCACAACCATTTTTTAATCAATAAACTTCATTTTCATTAAAATAGATTTTGTTTGTTTTTGTTTTCATCTACCATTGTTGATTGCAAAAACGTCCAGAAATTGTGATAAATATTGCATTGCGAAGACATTGATGCTTCATAATACATTCTTAAGAGTAAAACATTTGATGTACATCTTAATTGCTGAGTAACAAGGATGGTGAATTTAGACCATGAACCTAGAGCATGCATGCTTGTCTAATTTTCTTTTTTGCAGGAACTATCAGTTGCGTTCACTAATCCGCAGGTACGGAGTAAAGCAGAGTCATTTCCAGCACGAGGCATCAAAGAGTTTCTTCCTCAACATTCTTTATTAATCATGATTCCTTAGCAGGTCTCATCAGATTACTTTTCCTCCAACAGAGTAATAAAAGGGGTTGCTACTTCCTTGGCAGAGGGTATAATTATTAAAAGATGTTCTATATCTCTCATCCCAGCATGAGACGCTTTATACCTCTTATCCCCAGTAAGAGACGATTTGAAACTCTCATATTTAGCTGGAATATTTCTCATTGACTTTCTCCATCATCCCCAGTAAAGTTGGAAATTGAAATCTTTCCCAACAGGGCAACAAAAGGTTGATATCTCCAAGAAGAGAGTCCTCCTTCAACAGAGAGATATTCTTCACAAGAGTCTTCTTGTCCCCCAGCAGATTCTCCCTCAGTAGAGTGTCAATAAACCCTTTCCTCATCCAGGTCAGAAGGTTATTACTTCCCCAATGGAGTTCTATGGATGGTGTACCTCCCAATCAAATTCTTGTCAATTGAGACTTTCCCCAGCAAGGTCATCATTCTTCAACTTCTCAAAGTTCAATTTATTTTTGGAAAATGTGGCAATTTAGAGCCGGTATATTATTAGCATCCTTACCAGCAGAGATGTTATTCCCTACAGGGATTCATGAAATCATATCAGTGATTATCTTCCCTAGTGAAGTCGCCTGGGTTACCTGTTACCTCCTTATCAGGAGATCCCCTTCAATTTGCATTTAGTAATCATCATTACATTTGCATCCTCTAAAGCGTAGAATTTACGTCATTATGGAGCATTATGCCATGGTAAAATTCGAACATATGCATACAAAACATAAGTTAGTTGTGGTACATTGCACAAAAGCCTGAAACATTATTTCTTCAATCAGGCCGAAGTAATCCCACAAAGAATGCCAAGTTCATTCCCAAACACTATTACTCTTATAATTCAATGCTTATTATCCCCAATCGATTTTATCATCTAAGTACGATGGTCTCTTTTCAAGCTCACTCACGGCATGCCTTGTTTGTTTTATCACCCAAGTGTGATAAATGCCTTTCGATTTCGTCCAAGTCCGACTTCGTTCCTTCGAGTTATCATCTGAGTACGATGGTCTCTTTTCAAGATCACTCATGGGGTGTCTTGTTTGCTTTATCACCCAAGTGTGATAAATTCCTTTCGATTCCGTCCAAGTCCTGTTTCGTTTCTTCAAGTTATCATCTAAGTACAATGGTCTATTTTCAAGCTCACTCACAGTGTGTCTTATTTTCTTTATCATCCAAGTGTGATAAATTCCCTTCGATTCCGTCCAAGTCCGGTTTCATTCCTTCGAGTCATCATCTAAGTACGATGGTCTCTTTTCAAGCTCACTCACGGGGTATCTTGTTTGTTTTATTACCCAAGTGTGATAAATGCCTTTCGATTCCGTCCAAGTTCGGTTTCATTTCTTCGAGTTATCATTTAAGTACAATGGTCTCTTTTTAAGCTCACTCACGGTGTGTCTTGTTCTCTTTATCACCCAAGTGTGATAAATGCCTTTTGATTCCATCCAAGTCCAGTTTCGTTCCTTAGAGTTATCATCCAAGTACGATGGTATCTTTTCAAGCTCATTCATGGTGTGTCTTGTTTGCTTTATCACCCAAGAGTGAAACACCAATTTTATAGAAAACCTAAATGAATATGGTCCAAGCATTTTTCTGTTATCTACTTCCAGAGTTGTAGCTGGAAAATGAGTCTTAATGAGATCCCTTCGCATGTATATCTGCAAAACATGTAAACGTTTAATGTTTTCGTAGATATACAAGCGAAATTTTCGTTGATACAATTTAACGGTATTCCAGCAGCATTATAGCATTTTGTGTGAATGAGTAATTTTGCATTACAATATATATATATATATATATATATATATATATATATATATATATATATATATATATATATATATATATATATATAAGTGTATGGAAGACGCATAAACAATAGATGTGAACCTAAATTGACTATTATATATCACTTTAAAAATTACATTGAATTGTTCGATTATACAAAAGAGTTAAAACAAATGTCTCCGGCTAAATCTATCGGTGCTTGACCTTTGGAATTTTCTGCATTTGATTCCGTCTCAATTTCGTTCAATCTTTCGAATTCGAACATCCTTTCAACAAAACTATTCGGCCACGAATCGACTTTATCGGTTGCATGAGTCTCCCATTGTCGGGTTTTAGGTGGTATTGGGCATCCCAATTTCAAAAGAACTTGTACAAAATGACTTGATTTCGCAGGCCATTTGATACACATGATGCGGTCATTTGAATTTGATGGTGGTGTGGTGCGGAGTGGAAAAAAGGTTATTGAAAATCCGTACCACGTCAAGTCAATCCATACCATATCATACACACATGCGATAAGATGACCCACCTCGGTGAAACTCATCTATTTCAACTGCGGGGTCGGACCACTTAAGCATGGAACAAGTGATTTGTAAGTGTAAACACCCCAAATTTGCCCTCACCCATTCACACCATGGCTTGTGATCTTTTCATATGCATAAGTTCAATTACATCATCTCATATTGCATTTTTGCTTCACTACATTGTTTCTAAGTCATCTGCATCTAGGGTTTGTGATCTGAGCAATCCCAGAGCCATTTGAGCCACTCCAAAGGTCTTCAATCATTTCAAAGGGGTCCATGTATGTTCAAGCATCATATTGTATCTTCACAAAGTCAAGAATGTCAAAGAATCACAAGAACTGAGGATGGCATGGAGCAGAGCCAGGTTTGACTGCACAGATGACCTAAAATTAGGGTTTTGGTTTCAAAGGCCATAACTCCAAATTTTTTGGTCATTCTTGTTTCTATTGGTCTCTATATGGTATAGGGATCATGCATATCAATTTTCATGAATAGATTCAATGGGGAAGTCATCTGATCAATAGTTGACTTTTTGAGCAAGTCAGTGCAAAATCAGGGCATCTGAGGCCCCCAATGACCCAACCAAAGGGTGTTCTTCATCATTTTGATGGTTTATGATCTTTATTTGATCATAGAAGATGTTAGAAGTTCATAAAATTGAAGAATTTCAAGCCATTTGCAAAGTTGACTTTTTGGGAAAATGACTTGTAATGGAAACTTGCCATTTTGGGAAACTTTTTCAACCCTTGCTTTTTGATTCAAAAATGCTTCAAATGAGAAAACTTTGGTCATGAAAGTTGTATAATGGATCATTCCCTTTTCAAAAAGTACAAGAACTCATTCTAATTCATTTTGGATCAAAAGTTGTGGCTTGTCAAAGTTGGCCAAAATCACATAATTTCAAGTTTTCTACCAAAGAAGCATTTTGCAAAATGGTATGATCAAGCATTCTAAAGGCTTCAAGTGTACACAAACACTTCATAACATGTCAAATGGACCTCTAAGGATCAGAATGGTACTTTGAATTATTCCATTTCATGCCTTAAACTTGAAGAATTTCCAAAGGGGGCAAAGTTGTGACAATTTGCAAAAGGGATCAAAGCTTCTCATCCACTTGCCTCAGTTCACAAAATATGATCCACAAGCATTCCATGATCTCAGCTGAACCAAGCCATGCCCCTAAACCAGCCTGCCATGACCCATACCTCAAGTACACCAACTTTTGACATTTTGGCAACTTGCCCATACCAATCAACATAGGCCAACACCCACTCTCTGACCTATCACACTTCTTTATGTGGATCAAATGCAAGCAAAAGCACATAACAACTAAGCCTGAAGCTCCAAGAACACAGCATACTCAAAAATCCCCAAACTTGCAAAAGCTTTCGAATCTCTTGATTCAGTCATCAAACCTTCAAACTTTTTCCACCATTCAACTTCATAAACCTCACTGATCATTTCCCACCCTCCATCTTGCCCTGAAACCTCCATAATCAAAAACACGATTTTCACATTTCATGAACTGAGATTCTGCAAACTCTCTCTAGAGGCCATTTAAACTCCAACTAAGCATCACAAACACTTGGAGGGAATCATTGGAGTGGATTTGAAGCAAAGAACTGGCCATAAAGTCCCTGATTCGAAAGCTCAAGCTCAGGTATCCATGGCATTTATTTTTCCAGAACTCTCATTTTATGTTATAGAATGATTCTACATGTTTCACTGATTGCCATGATGTGTTTAGTTTTGAAAATAGTTGAGAATTAAGCATTTCATGAGCTTCTGAAATTTCTGAGTTCTTTTCCGTTTTGCTTTGATTCACGAATTTGATGATGAATAAATGGATTTTGATGACTGATTCTTGTTGGTGTTGGGGAGAGGATCATTTCTGGAGAGTTTTAGGGCTTAGGGATGCGTATTAAGAGAGATAGCATGAATGGTTGGCCGAAGAAGATGACCGGAACACTGTTCCGGTCATCTGAAAGTGATTAGGGTTTTGGATTAGGGTTTAATCATAATTAGGCCAGTTTGAATTCTAGCCGTCCATTAGCGCGCCAAGTCAATTCCCGCCCCTGTGACTTTGAATCTGGACCCTTGGATTTGCATACTTTCTCATTTTTCATTTAAAATCCATTTTATTTTCATTTGTTTTGATTTATTTTGCACGAATTTTTAAAAATAGCAAAAAATGTTGAAAAATTATGAAAATTTTTGTCAAGATTTTCATTATTTTTCAGAACACAAAATATTTTTATTTTTATTTTTTGCATTAAAAATTATTTTTAAATCATTTAGAAGTTTATTTTTAATTAGTTAATGAAAATTAATTAATTAAAAATACTTTTAGGTATTTAAAAATCACAAAAAAATTCATGTAACATTTAAAAACATTTAGAAATATTGTCCAACTCTCAAACCAAATTTATTTTTTGTTCTTGATGCCTTTTGATTATTTTCTTTGGAATTAAATTCATTTTGAGGTAATATTTTGGTTCAAACTTTGAAAATTCATTTCTGCCTAACCATTGAGAGTTGGATGATGATTCTTTTTGCATTGCATCTTGTATAGCATGTAGTTTATAGGATAAAATTGGCATGAATTGATCTTGAATTTTCAATTTGTTTTGCATTTTTCTTGTCAAGGTACCTTAAAACCCTAGCAATCTTAGGAAATTCATAACTCTCACTAGGTTAAGAGTTGGATCCCCTCCTTTGGGCAGTGAGTTTGTATAGGTTTAGGGTTCCTTTGATTGCATTTTCAAATTTTTATCATGTCATTTGCTTCTGGTTTTGGATTTTTGCTTTGTATGTTGCATATAACCCTAATTCATGCTTTCCTTTGCATCCATCTTCCATTTGCTTGCATACCATGACTTGCCATGACATTTTGTGCATCCATTTGATTCATAATACATCTTAAGACATATTAGAACCATGTTTGATCATTGCATCTTTCATTTTCCATGTTATATGTCTTTTGCATTTCATAACTTTTCATGTATGTCCATGGTTCAAAGCATGCTTCTCTTGAATCCATATGTTTGTATGATCATTCTAATG
Source organism: Lathyrus aphaca (assembly GCA_963966055.1). NCBI lineage: Eukaryota > Viridiplantae > Streptophyta > Magnoliopsida > Fabales > Fabaceae > Lathyrus > Lathyrus aphaca. The sequence goes on along the minus strand of OZ014520.1, from coordinate 130,748,653 downwards.
CCTTGCCTCATGTTTGCATCATCTATTAGCATCATTAACATCATACTCATGCTTCTGGTTTTGGTTTGAATCATCACATTTCATCTCATTTTGCATTGCATTTCATTTCTTTTGCTAACTTTTCAGGTGGTAAGTTGTCTTGAGAAGTGGATTTGCCTTCACTTCTCACAATTTCTTTTCATATCTTTCATACATCATTGCTGTATTTTATCTTGTGCTTTGGATTGAGCTTGCTCACTCTTGTTCATCTTACTTTCTTTCTTCAAGCAACTTGACTTCTTAAGTGAAGCAAGTTGTTTTGCTTCTCTTTGTTTCTGGATCCTTTCATCTGATTCCTCCTTGATGGCCTTTGAAGATTTCTTTCTCTCTTAAGCCTCACAAACCCTAGGATCTCCAAGCATGATAACAATTAGGGTTGATTAGTCCCCCACTTAGCTTTTACCTTTGTGTCTCTTTGAGTCTTCTCCTCTCATCTCATAATCAAGGACTAAACCCTAAAGGCTTTAAGGCTTTGTGATTAAGCTTGTGCCTGCATCCTTCTATTAGGATGTATAACTTTAATCCTAAGTGTTAAACCCTTATTGTGTTTAAACCCTTTAATCAATTCACTTAATAATCACTAAGACATCAAACTTGTAACTTGGGCCTTGCATTAGGGTTCTAATTCTTCCTTAATTGGTTAAGAAGGACTAACCCTAGTGTTAATGGACAAGTCCCCCTCAAGTTGTCTTACAAACCATAAAACTCACTTCTTCATCTTATAATTAGCTAAAATCCATCTAATAAAGGCTTTGTTTTGTCATGAGGTTAATCCCTAATCATGGATTAAGTTGAGGAGTCTTCCTCAGCTTAAACATTCTCATCTATTATCCTTCTATTAGGATGGTGTAATGAGTCTGTTTAATCCCTGATTATGGATTAAACTCATTACTTAACACTAAACAAAAACAACAAAAACATCTAAATAATTGCAAGTAGGTTAATAATCTTAATCCTACACCATGGTGATTAAGTGTGAGATGCTGACTTCACACTTAAGGTACTCTCATTACCCCTAATCAGAGGGAGGATGTGATGAGTTTATTGACCCATTGGTTTAGGCTTAAGCTCATTAACTTATGACAAACTTCAAAAAGCAATAAAAGATTGAAAACTCAAAAACAAACAATAATCGTCTCCTCCGGGATTCTTTTCTCATCTCATTCACTCACAAACGAGAACTTGCTTCTTCCGTCTAATGCAAGACAGTTTGCACCTGAGCCAGACAGGTCATACACTTGAGCATAAACAAGTAAGCAGTTCACAAGTCAATTTATCTTTCAGTCTCTTTGGGTCGAACTACGGTGTTCTGACTTCCTCATTGCACGAGAGGATACGTAGGCATAACTTAACAGTTATCGAACAAAAGTCTCTGTATATCCCCCCTCCTTCCAGCTTTATTCTTTTAGCCTCATTATCATGAGCACTTCATTCTTTCTTACACTGACACTTCATTTATACACTTCACTTTGCTTTCACACTGACACTTGCATTCTTTCCAGCTATGATACATAAATTGCACTAACACTACCCCTTTAAAGCACAAATCTTTTAAGCGTGGATCCCGTCGAGTACGGCGAACAATCTGGGTGCTAATACCTTCCCAGGTTGTAACCAACCCCCTTTCTCAGTCTCTCTGGTTCGCAACCGTCTTATCCATATCCTTTCTAGGTCTATGCAGCATTACCTTTCCTCCGGGATAAAAATGCCTAGCCGGCGACTCTTGTCTTTCTGAGTTCACACTTGTGTGTTCTCATCTCCTTTCGCCGACCGTTCGCGTCTGTACCCCTTCTGACCTGAGGTGTCATTTTGTTGGGAGCGACAGCTTGGCGACTCTGCTGGGGACCCTTATACTGTAACCATGGCTTTTGGTTTTTTTTGTGGGTTCCTCCTAGCGCTTGATTGATTTGTGTTTACTGGGGTGTTATGTGCTAATTGTGTTTATATAGTTGCTTTATTTATTGCTTTATGTACATCTTTATTTACTGCTTTCTTTACAGTTTTACATTTTTCATACTGTCATATTGTTATCTGGCTGGATCTGGTTTTCTGTTTTGGTGGGTGGGGTTTCATTGAGAGATAAGGTCCTATACCTGGGACCTGAGTGACACCTAGGCTAGAGTGGTTCATGTTCTTTCCCATTCCATTTCGGTCTGGTGCGGGAATATGAAACACGGTTCAGATGTGGGTTTCTTCTTGAGAACTCTGTGCTACAGATTTCCTGTAGTGCTAGGGCTATCTGGGAAGCCTGCTAAGTCTGGATGACCTTTATTATGACCTTCAGAAACTGAGGTGAATTAGAGGAGGGTCTTTTATGGTTATTGTAAACACTGTACCTCCGGGTTAGAAGTGTTTACACTTCTCATAACTGATCCAAGTCTGAGGATCCTTGTTTTAGAACACTACCTGTGAGGGGGTTGGGCTGTTTACAGGTTTGCAGGAACCCTTGGCCACATCATACCTTGATACTTGTTTTGTTTAAGAATGCTTCACTTTGGACAGTTCTTGTGATTTAACCCTGGACATGTGACTCTTTATTTGAGTCCCCCACCTTGGTTACTGGACTTCTAGACCTTCATCTGGACTTCTTAAACACACATGGACCTTTATATCAAGACAGTAATCAGATCCAGCTTGATCACAAACCCTTGCATATCATTTGCATACTCATCATTTGCATCATTTAACATTTTTTTATTTGTTTTTCAGGGTATCCATATTCCATCTGGCTTGGTTTTGACCCCTTCATCTGCATAGACCCCTGTTCACCAGTTATCTGCTTCAGCTCTCTTCATCAGTTGCCTGCTTCAGCTACCTCCATCATCAGCATCTGTTCTCAGCTCTTCATCAGCAGTCATGGCACCCAAGAAGAGCAACATTTCATACCATTTCTTTGAGCCTGTGCTGGCTGGCATCAGACAGGTCCAGGCACTTATCACTCCAGACCATATCCCATTATTCAGAGAACATTATGGAGGCATCCTTGATATGGTTTTGGACTTGGACCCTTCTCAGAGGAGTTTGATTCACACTTGCCTACAGTTCTATGATCCTCCTTTGAGATGCTTCACTTTCCAGAATTTTCAGTTGGGACCTCTGTTGGAGGAGTTTTCATCATTGATTGGAGTGCCTATTAGGGGTGGTATTCCCTTTAACCCTGAGATGGCTTCTCCTAGCAATGGAGAAGTGGTAAAGGCACTGCACCTGGAACCTATTGTGATTGAGCAGAACATGACCACAAAGGCTGGAATTCCTGGCCTACACTTGGACTTTCTAACTTCTCAAGCCATCCTGAAAGCCTCCTTGGGAGAATGGAAGGCAGTTTGTGCATTATTAGCCCTCAGTATATATGGGGTTATACTATTTGCAGATGAGCCCAAGTTTATCAGCAAGAATGTTGTTCATCTCTTCCTTTTGAGGAACCCAGTGCCCACCTTGCTGGGAGATTTCTATTATTCTGTCCATCAGAGGAATGAGAAGCAGAGAGGGAGATTGGTGAGATGCTGTGCTCCTCTATTCCATACCTGGCTGCTCAAACACTTACCCAAAACTGATGCCTTCCTGAACCCTCACCAACATAAGAATTGGGCCAGGAGGCTTATTGCTTTGACCTCAGATGACATCAGGTGGTGCACCCAGAGCACCAAAGGCAGGGACATAATTACTAGCTGTGGACAGTTCCCCAATGTACCTCTGATAGGAGTGAAGGGTTGCATCAACTACAATCCTTTGCTGTTTAAAAGACAGTTGGGCTATGCTTTGGTTCACCCTCCTAGAGTGCAAGACTTGGCTGAAACCCTGTATTGTGAGATAAAGCCTAATCTAGCTGTTGTCAGACAAGCATCCTGGGCTTGGGACAACATCCAGACCAAAGGGATGGCCATTCTTGGAAGGTTCAATAATGTGGCTTCAGCTCAGTATTATGATTGGTCTCATGCTAGGGCTCAGATTTCTGGGATGCCTTTCACCATTGAGGATGCACCTGGACCATCCACAGTACCACCTCCAGCTACTGTCAGCCTGGAAGAATTTGAGAAGCTGAAGGAAAGGAATGAGAATCTGTCTCAAGCTCTGAAGAAGACCCTCTGGGAGAGGAGTGATGGTCGTATAGACATTGAGAGGTTGTAAAAGCTTAGAGTGGAGCATCTAGCCAAGATTGAGAAAGCAGAAGACTACATCAAGAAATAAAGAGCTGGAGAGCAAATTTTGAAGAATGCCTGTAAAGAGGCCCAGTTTCAGAAGGCTAGGACTGATCTCTATCTGAAAGAAAGTCAAGCTAGGTGGGTCGGGATCACTGAAGCTCGTACTCAAGAGGATAAGAGAACTCAAGACAGGATTGAGCAATTGGAGGCCAATGAGAAGAAACAACGGGAGGCTTTGCTGGCAGCCCAGAAGGAGATCTCAGAATTAAAGCTTAGGGATGGTGTGAAGAGGTCAAAGGACCAAGACAGGCACAAGAAGCTGACCACTGCTATTGCCACCAGGAACCTTCTTATCAGGAACATCACAGAGCATCCGACTGGTCCTGTAACTGAAGCACTTTTGAAGGAGGTTAAGGAGGATGAGTTTGGCTTAGATGTTTGACTACTGTGCTTGTTGTTATTTCCATTTGATGTACTTTTCTTTTATGTTGTATTTTGACCCCCCAGGGGCATATGTTGTAAAAACAGACTATGTATGATCCACCGTTTGTAATATATTTGTCAGTTTGTTTCACTGAGTTTTCTTTCTCTCAAGCAACATCAAAGCATCTTCCTCAGGGTCTGGAAAGGTCGAAACCAAGTGCCAATCCGGATACCTTGGAAACAAATAAGCATACTGCATTGCATACTAACTTTTGTTTTGTTTTGTAGGTTTTTTGTTTTGGTTGTTACTAACTCTGTTGTGATTCAGGAATTATTGCTCGCCGTCGGGTGTTCCCTCTCAACCGTCCGCACAGATATCCTACTTGCAACAACCTTCCTGGTATCCAGATGGATCAAGTACAGCAAGAGCTGACAGAGGTCAGAACCCAGATGGTTAATGAAAGGCTGGAGATGAGAAACCAAATGACCCAGTTCATGGAAGTAATGAATGGCTTGGCTCAAAGTCAAGAAAGATTGAGGGCATTGGTGGAAAGACAAACCCCAGAAGAACCTCCTCTGGGAACTGGAGGAACAAGTAACAATGAAAGAGGTCAGCCTCATGTTAACCCACCAGTATATGGGCCTCACCTACATCCGGAAGTCAACATCCCGGGTAATGTGCAAGGAAATACCACTGGAGGAAGAATCTTACAAGAAGACCCCCAGGAAGAGCAGTTCACTGTGATGGGAGCTGGGGATGAAGTCTATGATAGGAGGTTTGATTAAATTGCTGAGAAATTGAGATCTCTGGAGTCTCAAAACTCCCTGGGCTTTGATGTCATGGATATGGGGCTAGTGGATGGGGTAAGGATTCCCCACAAGTTTAAACCCCCGTGCTTCGAGAAGTACAATGGAACTTCCTGTCCACGAACTCACTTGCAGTCTTTTCTGGGGAGACTTAAGGCATACACCATGGATGAGAAACTGTGGATGTTCTATTTTGAAGATAGTTTGACTGGGGCTTCAAGGGAGTGGTACTCTCACTTGACCAGAGCTACTATCAGATGCTGGAAGGACCTAGCTGAAGCTTTCTTCAGACAGTATCAATACAATCTAGACATGGCTCCTAACAGAACCCTTCTGATGGGAATGTCTCAATCCTCCAGAGAAAGCTTCAGGGAATATGCCCAGAGGTGGAGACAGCTTGTTGCTGCTGTCCAACCACCCATGTCGGAAAGAGAAATGGCCGACATGTTTATGAATACCCTGCAAGGAACATATATTGATAGGCTAGCTGCCTTTTCTTCCACCAGCTTCGCTGACGTAGTCATAGCTGGAGAAAGAATTGAGAGACTTCTGAAGATGGGTAAGATTTCTAATAATGGTGCAAGTTCGTCAAGTAATCCTAGGAAGCCTTTTGTGGGACCTAGAAGAACCGGTGAGACAAATGCCATTTATGCCAACAGGGGCAGATCTCAGCATGTCCACAGATCAGTAGCAGCTGTCACAATTCCAGCTCCAATTCCTCAGCAACCAGCATATCAACCACAACAACAACCACATTATCAACAGCAAGTTCAGTATCCGCCACAGAGAAACTACAACAACAACAACAACAACAACAACAATCAACAGCAAAGACCTTTTCAGCAAAGACCATCACAGGCCAATAGGGTGATTGACCCTATCCCTATGCCTTATGTCGCTTTATTGCCACAACTCCTGAAACTCAACCTAGTTGAACTAAGGACATTGGCACCACCAGATCCCTCCAACCTTCCAAGAAATTATGACGTCAACGCCAGATGTGCTTTTCACTCCAATGCACCTGGCCACAATATAGAAAAATGCAGGGCTTTACAAATGAAGGTACAAGATCTGGTGGATTCTAAAGCCCTCAACTTTGCACCCCCGCCAAATGTCAACAAGAATCCCATGCCCAATCATGGAGGACCAAGAATTAATGCCATTGAGGAAGACAAGTCATCTTTCTTAATCACCAGTGTTGGGCAGATTCGGACACCTCTGGTAGAAATTAAAGCTCAGCTTCTAGAATGCCAGGTGTTCCTCGGGTGTGAGCTCGGTTGTGGTTATTGCAACATTTCGGTCAACGGGTGTGATAACTTGAGAAGCGGCATAGACAGTCTTATCAAAAGTGGTATACTGCAGATCACAACATCAGCGCCTACAAATCCAGCAATCCCTTTGACAACAATTCCTGACTCTTCTACAACTGCAACAACAATCATCCCGACCAATTCATCAATATCATCAACCATGGCTCCATCCATCACTTCAACAAATCAGATGTCAACAACCATTTCTTCTACAACATCAGCACCCATTTATTCAGCAGAATCTTCTACAACGCCAACAGAAAATAATGAAGATATCTCAGCCGTCACCATCTACTATGACCCATCATTTGTTCCTCAAAACAACAACTTTCAACAACAAGCAGTGGCATCTCCTGCCAGGTCACCAGTCACCATTTACTACGATCCGCACACCATTTCAGTACCCTCCTCTGCTGCAGTCAATCCGGTTACCATTACGGAGCCTGGGCCCGTTCCATATGAAAGCAGTAATGCCATACCCTGGCATTATGGCTCTGACCTCTACTGCAACGGGGAGAAAATCACTTTGGATTCTTCAACCTCTTCTCCACAAATTGATAATGTTGGGGGAGGCGGAGGCTTCACCAGAAGCGGACGCCTGTTTGCCTCACAATTGCAAAGACCTAATGCCGAAGCAGAAGCTGCTGCCAAGGCAAAGGGAAAGAGTGTGGTATTTGAAGAGCCGGCTGTCAAAGAAACTCAGAAGAAATCTTTTGAGCAAGATGTAGACGAGTTTATGAGAATCATAAAGAGTAGTGACTACAAGGTGGTGGATCAGCTTCACCAAACTCCTTTAAAGATCTCCATATTATCCCTGCTGATGTGTTATGAAGCTCACAGGAATGCATTACTGAAAGTCTTGCACACAGCATACGTGCCAGAGGAGATCACTGTTAATCAGCTAGAAACTGTGGTAGCTAATGTCAACACCAGTCATGGACTGGGCTTTACCAATGCTGACTTGACAACCGAGGGACGTAACCACAACAAGGCTTTACACATCACTCTAGAATGCAAGGGTGCTGTTCTATCTCATGTACTGGTGGACACTGGGTCTTCACTCAATGTTCTACCAAAGAAAGCCTTGGTGAAGCTGGAGTATGATGGCTTGGCACTGCGTCCAAGTAATTTAGTGGTGAGAGCTTTTGATGGCTCTAAAAGATCAGTGCTTGGGGAGATTGATCTGCCTGTGATGATTGGCCCGCAGACTTTTAAGATTACCTTCTATGTGATGGACATTCAGCCAGCCTACAGCTGTTTGTTGGGTAGACCTTGGATCCATGCCGCTGGTGCAATTACCTCTACCCTTCACCAGAAGCTGAAATTCGAGTGGGAAGGCCAAATCATCACCATCTGTGGTGAAGAGGACATCTTTGTTAGCCATCTGGCTACATACAAATACATTGAAATGGATGGAGAAATCCATGAAACCATGAGCCAGGGGTTTGAGGCCCTGAACATAAATGAAGCATCTACTGTACTGGGAACCTCCATGACATCTTATCAGCAAGCCAGGAAGGTTGTTGAAGAAGGTACTGCCCAAGGCTGGGGCAAGCTACTACCTGTGGAGAAGAAGGAGGACAGATTTGGGTTGGGTTACAAACCAACTCAAGAAGATCAATCAGAGGCTGCTAAGAAGCCCAACTTTGTCAGCGGGGGAATGCTCACCCCGGATGCAGTGAATAACTTGGAAGATGAGTCGGAAGATGAGCGCAACCTGGAGAGCTGGATACGTCCAAGGATCCCGGGGAGCCGTATCTCAAACTGGTCTTCCCAGGAAATTATAAGGGTTACTCCTGCAGAGTAATTATTATTTCCTGTATATTTTAAGCATGCATCAAGTCTTGCATCTTGCCCAAGATGTCAAGACTCATTTTGTAATTGGGCCATCTTGTAATTTTGTGCAAACACATCAATCAATGAATATCAGGCATCTTTTGCAAATGAGTCTTTTTCTTTTCCGCTCACTGTTTTTCATTTTTCTTTTTGTACAAAAATAAAATGGCAATGTTTTCCAAAATGACAACTTTATTTCACTTTTCTAAACAAGATTAAAATCAATCACTAAAATGAACAATCTAAACCCTTGCAGAGAATGCCTTTCAGACTGCACCGACAACAGCACAACTATGGCTTCGTATGACTTTGACAATCCAATCAATCAAGATGATGAAGGGGTTGAAGAAGATTATGAGCTTCCTGAAGAGCTAGCCAGGTTGTTAAGGCAAGAGGAGAAGGTTATCACTCCTCACCAGGAGGAGGTCGAAACGGTTAATCTTGGTACAGAAGAAGATGTGAAAGAAGTTAAGATTGGGGCCTGCCTACAAGACTCAGTGAAGGAACAACTGATTGACATGCTTAGTGAATATGTGGATGTGTTTGCTTGGTCTTATCAGGATATGCCAGGGTTGGACACCGATATTGTTATGCACAAGCTGCCTTTAAAAGAAGACTGCCCACCAGTGAAACAAAAACTGCGCCGTACTCGCCCAGACATGGCAATGAAGATCAAGGAAGAGGTGCAAAAGCAGTGGGACACCGGGTTCCTTGCTGTGACTAGCTATCCGCCGTGGGTTGCTAATATTGTACCCGTGCCTAAGAAAGACGGAAAGGTGAGAATGTGTGTGGATTACCGGGATCTGAACAGAGCCAGCCCAAAAGATGACTTCCCTTTACCTCACATTGATGTATTGGTGGATAATACGGCTCAGTTCTCGGTATTCTCCTTCATGGACGGATTTTCAGGATACAATCAGATCAAGATGTCACCTGAAGACATGGAGAAGACAACTTTCATTACACCCTGGGGCACGTTCTGTTACAAGGTGATGCCATTCGGACTGAAGAATGCTGGTACAACTTATCAACGGGCTATAGTAACATTATTCCATGACATGATCCATAAAGAACTTGAATGTTATGTGGATGACATGATTGCCAAATCCCTCACAGAAGAAGACCACCTGGTAAATCTGTTGAAGTTATTCGAGCGTCTGAGGAAATACCAACTGAAGTTGAACCCCAACAAGTGCACATTCGGGGTGAGATCTGGTAAGCTGCTGGGATTTATTGTAAGTGAGAAAGGGATTGAAGTCGACCCTGATAAGGTCAAAGCCATTCAAGAAATGCCTGCACCGAAAACCGAAAAAGAAGTTCGGGGGTTCCTAGGTAGATTGAACTACATTTCACGGTTCATATCTCACCTTACAGCGACTTGTGAACCTTTGTTCAAGCTGTTGAGAAAAGAACAAACGGTCAGGTGGAACGAAGACTGCCAGAGGGCTTTTGACAAAATCAAGGAATACTTACAAGAGCCTCTGATCCTTATGCCTCCAGTTGAAGGAAGGCCTCTAATAATGTACTTGACAGTATTAGAAGAGTCAATGGGGTGTGTGCTGGGCCAGCATGACGAGTCTGGTCGAAAAGAGTATGCAATATACTACATAAGCAAAAAGTTTACCGACTGTGAACAACGTTATTCACTGCTCGAGAAAACTTGTTGTACTTTAGCGTGGGCTGCTCGCCGACTGAGACAGTATATGTTGACCCACACTACTTTATTGATATCAAAGATGGACCCAGTTAAGTACATTTTTGAGAAGCCAGCACTTACCGGACGGGTTGCAAGATGGCAAATGATTCTCACAGAATATGACATCCAGTACACATCTCTGAAAGCCATCAAGGGCAGTGTATTGTCTGATTATCTTGCTAAGCAACCCATTGATGATTACCAGCCTATGAGATTTGACTTCCCTGATGAAGACATCATGTTCATAAAAGAAAAAGATCATGAAGAGCCTATTCACACTGAAGGGCCTGACCCAGAAGAAGAATGGACTATGATGTTTGACGGGGCTGTTAATATGAATGGTCGTGGTGTTGGTGCAGTACTTATTACACCTAAAGGAGTTCATATGCCTTTCTCGGCAAAGCTCACCTTTAACTGCACTAACAACGAAGCTGAATACAAAGCTTGCATTATGGGTCTTGAGGAAGCCATTGACCTCAGGATCAAGACTTTGACTGTGTTCAGAGATTCAGCTCTGGTAATTAATCAAACCAACGGAAAATGGTACACACACCAGGATCATCTGATACCTTACAGGGATTATACAAGGAGGTTATTGAATTTCTTCACAACAATCAAGCTTGAGTATATCCCTCGAGACGAAAATCAATTTGCAGATGCTCTGGCTACCATTTCATCAATGATAAAAGTTCAAGCTGCCAACTTTGTACCTCGAATTTCAGTATCCAGACTTGACACACCGGCATATGTGTTTACAGCGGATGTTACCGAAGATGATAAGCCTTGGTTCCATGACATTAAATGCTTCTTGGAGGATCAGACATACCCACCTGGGGCATCTTCCAATGATAAGAAGACATTAAGAAGGCTAGCTGGTAGTTTCTTCCTGAATACTGATGGTTCCCTTTACAAGAGAAACTTTGATATGGTACTCCTCAGGTGCGTTGATAGAACAGAAGCAGACCTATTGATGCACGGAGTGCATGAAGGATCCTTTGGTACTCATGCTGGAGGGCATGCAATGGCTAAAAAGTTGCTAAGATCGGGCTATTACTGGATCACAATGGATGCAGACTGTTGTGCCTATGCTAGAAAATGCCATAAATTCCATCTTTATGCGGATAAAGTGCATGTGCCTCCCAATCCTCTAAACGTGATGTCTTCACCCTGGCCTTTTGCTATGTGGGGCATTGATATGATTGGCAAGATTGAACCGACTGCTTCAAACGGCCACAGATTCATCCTGGTTGCTATTGACTATTTTACCAAGTGGGTTGAAGCGGCTTCTTATGCAAATGTTACAAGGCAAGTGGTAGCCCGATTTCTGAAGAGAGACATCATCTGTCGGTATGGAGTGCCCGAGAGAATCATTACTAATAATGGTTCCAATTTAAACAACAAAATGATGGCAGAACTGTGCCGGGACTTCAAGATCCAACATCACAATTCTTCTCCTTACAGGCCAAAGATGAATGGCGCTGTTGAGGCAGCTAACAAGAATATCAAGAAGATTGTGCAAAAGATGGTAGTCACTTACAAAGACTTGCATGAAATGCTACCATTTGCCTTGCATGGGTATCGTACGTCAATCAGAACATCCACTGGGGAAACACCGTATCAACTTGTGTATGGTATGGAGGCAGTCCTACCTATTGAAGTTGAGTTACCCTCCTTACGGGTGTTAATGGATGTTAAGCTGAGTGAAGCAGAATGGGTCCGATCCCGATACGAACAACTAAGTCTTATTGAAGAAAAGAGATTAGATGCAATCTGTCATGGGCAGTTATATCAGAGAAGAATGAAGAAAGCCTTCGATCAGAAAGTCCAGCTCCGGGAGTACCAAGTAGGGGATCTTGTGCTGAAAAGATTCCTCCCTCCTCATACAGACCACAGGGGAAAATGGACTCCGAACTATGAAGGACCGTTCGTAGTAAAGAAAGTTTTCTCTGGTGGAGCACTGATGCTCAGTACTATGGATGGTGAAGACTTCCCGTCCCCTGTAAATTCAGATGCGTTAAAAAATACTTCGCATAAAATGACCCGCTGGACATAAAAACTGAATGTAAGTCCAGGCAAAAATAGGGCATCCCGGCGAGTCAAAAACAGAATAAAAGACTCGGGAAAAAGTAAGGGAAAATAAATAATAAAAAAATGTACGCCCGCTGAGTTGAAAAGCCGCATTGGACAACTCAGGCAAAAATGGGGATCCCGGTGGATTGAAAACCCGAAAGGGCGATCCAGGAAAAATAAGGGAATAAGCGAACAATTGCATTCTGAATTCATCTGTATCACTTACAACCTGGTAAGCTCCAAAAGGATCAAGCTTCTTTCAGAATCAGCCTTCCTCAGAAAGCAAGGTGAGAAGAACGTCAAATGTCATACGGGTCATAGCAAAAGGGAAGCTCCCTGAAGCGTCATCAACATTGCCAATATCTTTTGTTTCTCAATTTGTAACAATCTCCTCATTTTAGGAGATTTGTTTCTTTGACTGTATCTCGCCGATTCAGGGCGCATGAATTAATAAAATCAGATTTTCAGTCATGTTTCGTTTCGTACATTTTATTTTCGTTTGCAAGAATGTCCGATGTCTTTAAAGATACTGATTGCATAAATACAGATGTTTCTTTTCTAGAAAATACATGCTTGCAGGAAATATACTCGCCCTCAGGAGTACCTAAACTCCTATGATGGAATCCGGTAAGGGATACCTCGGGATTACTTGTGCATTTCTCTGTCTTTTCAGGATTGCAGGTATTCAAAGCACAACATGAGGCATGAAAGCTTCATCTCAGCAAGCTGGCAAATCATTATCTACTCAGTCTTAGCACCGGAGGTGCTTTCTCCCCAGCTGAGTTGCCATCTGTTATTTCCTCCTCAGCCAAGCATAAAAGCCAGGGAACCATCTCCCCACAGAGTTTCAGCCTCTATCCGGAGGAACAATATCTGAAGATCTCACAACAGAGTGTTGAAAGCTTCTACAAACCCCAGCTGGGTCCCTCATTACAAAGATAGGTCTATCAGTGATCTATATCCCCAAGCAGAGTCCCGCATGTCAGATCTATCAATGATCTCATCCCCAGCTGGGATGTTCACTTCAAGCAGATCAGTCAGAGATCTCTTCAGCCACGGGATCCGAATCCCGAATTAGTACCTTTGCATTATCATAGCATTCGCATCATATTCTCCCCACAGAGCGTAGCATTCCGTCTAATACGGAGCATTACGACAAAAAATCAAACATATTGCATAATCATAAGCCATGTTCTGAATCAAACACTTGTAAGTACTGGCAATCCGTCGAGGATATACAGAGAAAACTTTCCAGATTCCCTGGCAGAAAGCCAAGGCATTTGCCTTACACTCATAAATACAGATACACGCTCCTTTTGGCACTCGTCCGTGTCATGATTCCCCAGTAAGGCCGCCCAGGAATTCTTTACAAGCAGACACTTATATATTACAGATACTTCTTGACACCCGTCCGTGTCATATCCCCAGTAGAAAGCCAAAGTGTCCCCTTTGCACCCACAGATACCTATATATATACAAATCTTTGGCACCCGTCCGTGTCACCCTCCCCAACATAGTTTCCTCAACAAACACTTTGTAAAGCATATACTTGTTTATAATACACTTTTTTCCGACACTCGTCTGTGTCGCACTCTCCCCAGCAGATTGGACACTCGTCTATATCTCACTCATCACTTTTACTCATATAGATACCCGTCCGTATCTTGTATATACCACTTAAATCCCCTCAGATTCGACACTCGTCCGTGTTCTTTGTTAACTAGTTGATACTCGTCCGTATCATCATCTCTGAACATGCGTCATCGTTTGTTTCTACCGATACTCGTCCGTATCGTAGTCTTAAGGATGCTCGTCCGCATCTTTAATCCATACACAATGACAGATACTTTTACCTCTTCCTAGAATTTAGACACTCGTCTATGCCTATTATTCCCCAGAAGATTCCCCTCAGATTCAACACTCGTCCGTGTTCGTTGTTAACCAGTTGGTACTCGTCCGTATCATCATCTCAGAGCATGTGTCAGCGTTTGTTTCTACCTGATACCCGTCCGTATCATGGTCTTAAGGATGCTCGTCCGTATCTTTAGTCTATACACTGTGTTAAACACTTATGTCTTCATGAGATTAGACACTCGTCCGTGTCTACTTTTCCCCAGCGAAGTCCCCAGCAAAACTTTTATTCTATCTGACATTCGTCCTATGTCATGATACCTTTCGGCAGCCGTACCCTGCCAGGTGATCGTCCTTCACCTTTGGATGACCGTCCCTCATCCTTTCCCCAGCGGAGTCTCCATTATTGGAACCCTTTTCTATCCGGCATTCGTCCTATGTCGTGATTTTTAGCAGCCGTACCCTGCTAGGTGATCGTCCTTCACCTTTTGATGATCGTCCTTCATCATTTTATCCGATGGTCGTCCCCATCGTTGATCTTGTTATCTGACATTCGTCCTATGTCATGATAAACCCTGAGAGCATCCGTACCCTGCTAGGTGATCGTCCTTCACCTCTTGATGATCGTCCTTCATCATGCTTATCCGATGGCCGTCCCCATCGTCGACCTTTTTACCCGACATTCGTCCTATGTCATGATACCTTCAGAGCAGCCGTACCCTACTAGGTGATCGTCCTTCACCTTATATGATCGTCCCTCATCTTGTCCCCAACAGAGCAGTCGTCCCCTGCTAGGTGATCGTCCTTCACCTTTGATGACCGTACCTCATCATTCATTTCATTTACCTTTAATCCCCAGAAGGTCTTATAGCTTTACTTGATGGCCGTCTCCATCATAATCTCTTATATCCCCAGCTTGTCGGCCGTCCCCGTCATTGCTTTACTTCCCGCATTTTCCCCAGCATGTCGGTCGTCCCCGTCATCGCCTTGTCCCCAGCGGTCGTCCCCTGCTCGACGGTCGTCCTCCGTCGCCCGCACTTCATGAACATACTTCATTTTCTTTTACAATCTATATCCCTTTTCTTCTTCATTCCGTGAGTGCAAATTTTGGACTGTCTTTGGTATTCAACCACAAGTTATCTTGTTTGCCTGTTAAGTCGTTGCTTACATCCTACACAGCTAACTCATGTTTGAATAGGGGCAGTTGTAAACACCCCAAAGTTTCCCTCACCCATTCACACCATGGATTGTGATCTTTTCATATGCATAAGTTCAATTACATCATCTCATATTGCATTTTTGCTTCACTGTATTGTTTCTAAGTCATCTGCATCTAGGGTTTGTGATCTGAGCAATCCCAGAGCCATTTGAGCCACTCCAAAGGTCTTCAATCATTTCAAATGGGTCCATGTATGTTCAAGCATCATATTGTATCTTCACAAAGTCAAGAATGTCAAAGAATCACAAAAACTGAGGATGGCATGGAAGCAGAGCCAGGTTTGACTGCACAAATGACCTAGAATTAGGGTTTTGGTTTCAAAGGCCATAACTCCAAATTTTTTGGTAATTCTTGTTTCTATTGGTCTCTATATGGTATAGGGATCATGCATATCAATTTTCATAAAGAGATTCAATGGGGAAGTCATCTGATCAATAGTTGACTTTTTGAGCAAGTCAGTGCAAAATCAGGGCATCTGAGGCCCCCAATGACCCAACCAAAGGGTTTTCTTCATCATTTTGATGGTGTATGATCTTTATTTGATCATAGAAGATGTTAGAAGTTCATAAAATTGAAGAATTTCAAGCCATTTGCAAAGTTGACTTTTTGGGAAAATGACTTGTAATGGAAACTTGCCATTTTGGGAAACTTTTTCAACCCTTGCTTTTTGATTCAAAAATGCTTCAAATGAGAAAACTTTGGTCATTAAAGTTGTAGAATGGATCATTCCCTTTTCAAAAAGTACAAGAACTCATTCTAATTCATTTTGGATCAAAAGTTGTGGCTTGTCAAAGTTGGCCAAAATCACATAATTTCAAGTTTTCTACCAAAGAAGCATTTTGCAAAATGGTATGATCAAGCATTCTAAAGGCTTCAAGTGTACACAAACACTTCATAACATGTCAAATGGACCTCTAAGGATCAGAATGGTACTTTGAATTATTCCATTTCATGCCTTAAACTTGAAGAATTTCCAAAGGGGGCAAAGTTGTGACAATTTGCAAAAGGGATCAAAGCTTCTCATCCACTTGCCTCAGTTCACAAAATATGATCCACAAGCATTCCATGATCTCAGCTGAACCAAGCCATGCCCCTAAACCAGCCTGCCATGACCCATACCTCAAGTACAGCACCCACTCTCTGACCTATCACACTTCTTTATGTGGATCAAATGCAAGCAAAAGCACATAACAACTAAGCCTGAAGCTCCAAGAACACATCATACTCAAAAATCCCCAAACTTGCAAAAGCTTTCGAATCTCTTAATTCAGCCATCAAACCTTCAAACTTTTTCCACCATTCAACTCCATAAACCTCACTGATCATTTCCCACCCTCCATCTTGCCCTGAAACCTCCATAATCAAAAACACGATTTTCACATTTCATGAACTGAGATTCTGCAAACTCTCTCTAGAGGCCATTTAAACTCCAGCTAAGCATCACAAACACTTGGAGGGAATCATTGGAGTGGATTTGAAGCAATGAACTGGCCAGAAAGTCCCTGATTCGAAAGCTCAAGCTCAGGTAGCCATGGCATTTATTTTTCCAGAACTCTCATTTTATGTTATAGAATGATTCTACATGTTTCACTGATTGCCATGATGTGTTTAGTTTTCAAAATAGTTGAGAATTAAGTATTTCATGAGCTTCTGAAATTTCTGAGTTCTTTTCCGTTTTGCTTTGATTCACGAATTTGATGATGAATAAATGGATTTTGATGACTGATTCTTGTTGGGGTTGGGGAGAGGATCATTTCTGGAGAGTTTTAATGCTTAGGGATGCTTATTAACAGAGATAGCATGAATGGTTGGCCGGAGAAGATGACCGGAACACTGTTCCGGTCATCTGAAAGTGATTAGGGTTTAATCATAATTAGGCCAGTTTGAATTCTGGCCGTCCATTAGCGCGCCAAGTCAATTCCCGCCCCTGTGACTTTGAATCTGGACCCTTGGATTTGCATACTTTCTCATTTTTCATTTAAAATCCATTTTATTTTCATTTGTTTTGATTTATTTTGCACGAATTTTTAAAAATAGCAAAAAATGTTGAAAAATTATGAAAATTTTTGTCAAGATTTTCGTTATTTTTCAGAACACAAAAATATTTTTATTTTTATTTTTTGCATTAAAAATTATTTTTAAATCATTTAAAAGTTTATTTTTAATTAGTTAATGAAAATTAATTAATTAAAAATACTTTTAGGTATTTAAAAATCACAAAAAAATTCATGTAACATTTAAAAACATTTAGAAACATTGTCCAACTCTCAAACCAAATTTATTTTTTGTTCTTGATGCCTTTTTATTATTTTCCTTGGAATTAAATTCATTTTGAGGTAATATTTTGGTTCAAACTTTGAAAATTCATTTCTGCCTAACCATTGAGAGTTGGATGATGATTCTTTTTGCATTGCATCTTGTATAGCATGTAGTTTATAGGATAAAATTGGCATGAATTTATCTTGCATTTTCAATTTGTTTTGCATTTTTCTTGTCAAGGTACCTTAAAACCCTAGCAATCTTAGGAAATTCATAACTCTCACTAGGTTAAGAGTTGGATCCCCTCCTTTGGGCAGTGAGTTTGTATAGGTTTAGGGTTCCTTTGATTGCATTTTCAAATTTTTATCATGTCATTTGCTTCTGGTTTTGGATTTTTGCTTTGTATGTTGCATATAACCCTAATTCATGCTTTCCTTTGCATCCATCTTCCATTTGCTTGCATACCATGACTTGCCATGACATTTTGTGCATCCATTTGATTCATAATACATCTTAAGACATATTAGAACCATGTTTGATCATTGCATCTTTCATTTGCCATGTTATATGTCTTTTGCATTTCATAACTTTTCATGTATGTCCATGGTTCAAAGCATGCTTCTCTTGCATCCATATGTTTGTATGATCATTATAATGCCTTGCCTCATGTTTGCATCATCTCTTAGCATCATTAACATCATACTCATGCTTCTGGTTTTGGTTTTGGTTTGCATCATCACATTTCATCTCATTTTGCATTGCATTTCATTTCTTTTGCTAACTTTTCAGGTGGTAAGTTGTCTTGAGAAGTGGATTTGCCTTCACTTCTCACAATTTCTTTTCATCTCTTTCATACATCATTGCTGCATTTTATCTTGTGCTTTGGATTGAGCTTGCTCACTCTTGTTCATCTTACTTTCTTTCTTCAAGCAACTTGACTTCTTAAGTGAAGCAAGTTGTTTTGCTTCTCTTTGTTTCTGGATCCTTTCATCTGATTCCTCCTTGATGGCCTTTGAAGATTTCTTTCTCTCTTAAGCCTCACAAACCCTAGGATATCCAAGCATGATAACAATTAGGGTTGATTAGTCCCCCACTTAGCTTTTACCTTTGTGTCTCTTTGAGTCTTCTCCTCTCATCTCATAATCAAGGACTAAACACTAAAGGCTTTAAGGCTTTGTGATTAAGCTTGTGCCTGCATCCTTCTATTAGGATGGAGTGTATAACTTTAATCCTAAGTGTTAAACCCTTATTGTGTTTAAACCCTTTAATCAATTCACTTAATAATCACTAAGACATCAAACTTGTAACTTGGGCCTTGCATTAGGGTTCTAATTCTTCCTTAATTGGTTAAGAAGGACTAACCCTAGTGTTAATGGACAAGTCCCCCTCAAGTTGTCTTACAAACCATAAAACTCACTTCTTCATCTTATCATTAACTAAAATCCATCTAATAAAGGCTTTGTTTTGTCATGAGGTTAATCCCTAATCATGGATTAAGTTGAGGAGTCTTCCTCAGCTTAAACATTCTCATCTATTATCCTTCTATTAGGATGGTGTAATGAGTCTGTTTAATCCCTGATTATGGCTTAAAATCATTACTTAACACTAAACAAAAACAACAAAAACATCTAAATAATTGCAAGTAGGTTAATAATCTTAATCCTACACCATGGTGATTAAGTGTGAGATGCTGACTTCACACTTAAGGTACTCTCATTACCCCTAATCAAAGGGATGATGTGATGAGTTTATTGACCCATTGGTTTAGGCTTAAGCTCATTAACTTATGACAAACTTCAAAAAGCAATAAAAGATTGAAAACTCAAAAACAAACAATAATCGTCTCCTCCGGGATTCTTTTCTCATCTCATTCACTCACAAACGAGAACTTGCTTCTTCCGTCTAATGCAAGACAGTTTGCACCTGAGCCAGACAGGTCATACACTTGAGCATAGACAAGTAAGCAGTTCACAAGTCAATTTATCTTTCAGTCTCTTTGGGTCGAACTACGGTGTTCTGACTTCCTCATTGCACGAGAGGATACGTAGGCATAACTTAACAGTTATCGAACAAAAGTCTCTGTATATTCCCCCTCCTTCCAGCTTTATTCTTTTAGCCTCATTATCATGAGCACTTCATTCTTTCTTACACTGACACTTCACTTATACACTTCACTTTTCTTTTACACTGACACTTGCATTCTTTCCAGCTATGATACACAAATTGCACTGACACTACCCCTTTAAAGCACAAATCTTTTAAGCGTGGATCCCGTCGAGTACGGCGGACAATCTGGGTGCTAATACCTTCCCAGGTTGTAACCAACCCCCTTTCTCAGTCTCTCTGGTTCGCAACCGTCTTATCCATATCCTTTCTAGGTCTATGCAGCATTACCTTTCCTCCGGGATAAAAATGCCTAGCTGGCGACTCTTGTCTTTCTGAGTTCACACTTGTGTGTTCTCATCTCCTTTCACCGACCGTTCGCGTCTGTACCCCTTCTGACCTGAGGTATCATTTTGGTGGTAGCGACGGTAAGCCTCATCGTATTTTTCCTTATTTCCATACAAATGCATGTATGATTCTTTATGTGTTTCCAAATCTAGGATTAGTTGATGACACGACCTTCCTCTCCTTTACCAAGTAGATTCGAAATGGCTCGGTAACCGCAATTACCATCTCCTTTAACATTGATGATATTGTCGATATGTTTGTGCATAAAGACCAACATCTATTCGATAAAGGAAATTGTTGGTAGAATCGGTGTAGGCTTCATCGGAGTAATCAGTGTTGGAACCGAAGCAAGAAGTGTTGGAACTGGAGCAATCAGTGTTGGAACCAGAGAAAGAGGTATTGAAACCTATGGAATCGGTGTAGGAGGGGTTTTGGATATGTGAGCTTATTTCATGGAACTTCTTTGAGATTTCGAAGTCGGTGAGTCCAAAAAGAGTTTGTCGACGTGCTCAAAATATGAGAGAGACCGGGCAGTTAAGTTAACATCCTCTATAGGCTTCACCTTATTCGGAGCACCTTTAGTCTTTACTAATTGAGAAGACGACTTCATATCGGTAGTCTCCGGAAATGCAATCTTCCTGAATTGTTCTTTTATGTGTAGTTTCATGTTGTCATCGGCCGTGGAAAATCTCTCTTGTATTGCTTCCCATTCGGTTTCAATGGAGATATTTGAATTACATCCTTCTGTGCAACCATCATCATCAAACTTTAGTCTTTTCCAATAAGGGAAAACCTCATCAATCTTTATTGGTTCACCTAAAAAGATCATTTTGGAAATAACACATGCACATGAGAGACCATATGTTTTCACCTAAAGACATCTTCGGCTTGTTTGGCCTCATGAAATATATAGTTTAACCCGACCCGAGATACATTGCCTACCAACTGAGAATAAAGCATATTGCTTTAAAGCGAAGCTCCAATACCGTAATGCTCCGACCAAAAGTTGTTTGAATTTCCTGATGTTGATTTTCAATCATGAGATTCACCGAGTCTCATTCTCGACACAAATCTCCATTGCTAGTGCCCAACCAATTTTTCAATGTCGCATGTGCGGACTCAACTTTATTGGTTTTAGTGTTTTCAAGATGTCGTACATTATCGCTCCATGTACAAACAATCTTTTCTTTCACTTGATCAAGAATGGTGGACTCAGCATATTTTAACAAATTTGGATACTTCTCACACGCTTTCCGGAAATCAATAACGGAATCCGTGTATAAATATTTTGTGGAAGAATTTATAATACGGTTCCAAACAATCATTATCTTTTCAACAATCACATTGGTCTTCAGACAATACAAAAAGAAGTTACAGCGAATGTTCCGCAAATGTACTTGCAGAACTGTTCTTCATGAACACATTTCGCTTATGTACTTGTGGAAGTAATATAATTTTTTTTGTTGCAAAAGTTTGATGATAAATGTGAACAATGTAGCAGACAAAGTTAGATTTTTACCTGAAATTCACTTTTCAATTGCTCCCTTTGATTTGTTCACTAGAAAAATTGAGTTTTGGAGAAAAAAATGGAATGGGATGATATAGGTTTTTCTAGTTGTTGAAGGTTGGAGCAGAGGAAGCAAGCTACAATGGAGGGAGTGATCATGCAATTTAAAATTATAGCAGAAATTTCCGCATGTACATCTACGAAAACACCCAAAACTTAAAACATAAATGGTGCGTCCGGGGATACACTTACAGAAGCTAGGGACATTTTAGAAATTTTGTCATATGATTAAGAGAGTTATGGGGTGAATTGAGAAATTCTCAAATATTATATTGTTCATAACATTTTGGACAAAAACTTTTTACTGAATAAATGTAATTTCATCAGACAAAAGTTTCATACATATAATGAGCACTTAGATTTTATTCATTGTTGAATTGTTATTTGGAAAAGACAAGAGTCAAAATTTCATATATTGAATTTATACATATTATTTTTATTTATAAATTTATCTGACATTCACCTACCTAATGTATGAGATTTTTACTATAAGAAAAATGTTTGTACTTTCTACAATATTGACAAATAGGAAGTATTGTATTTCCACTTGTTACGTAAGAGTCCTTTGAATCGAAGAGATTCAAAGTCTTATAGGATGTTGGTGTTTTAGTTGAAATCAAGGAAGTGGTGTAGCTTATTAGTTATTGTTAGATGTTTGTAGGACAAGTCTTGGTGTCTGACTTATATAAGTATCTATCACTACTAGAATTATATGAAATACCTACGGATTTTCCTGTGGAAAATAATCCACAGGTTTTCCTGCGAAATTTCCTATGGAATTTTGATGTAAAAACTTGTTTTCTGTGAAAAATAAATTCGCAGCAAAATTCGCAGGAATTCCTGAGACTTTACCTGCGACTTTGTATTTTATAATATTATTCTTATTTTCCTTTGGATTTTACTGCGATATTATTCGTAGGAAATATGTGAGCTCAAAATCCTCTAAAAATGGCGCTGCTGCGACTATACTGCGGATTTTGCTGCGGATTTTGCTGCAGATTTTGCTGCGACTTTTGCTGCGAATTAGTAATACTATTTTTTTTTCAATTTTTTTTATATTTTTAATAATTATAAATAAAATTATAAAACATTACCTTTACCTTGATATATTCTAATTTCATATTAATTTTTATATTTTTAATTTCTTTTACTATATCAATTAAATTCTTTTATTATTTTTTAAAGAAAATTTAATAATTTAATAATTTTTCTTATAAAATAAAAAATTAACTTATTAATTATGATATTTCTAATTAATTATTTCTTAGAATAAAATAAAATAATAAATTAACTTATTAAATATTTATTTTTATTTTATTGATAATATTAATTAATTTTCACATAGTGTATATCAAAGTTTAATGAAAATTTTTAGGGATTAATTGATATGCAGTGCTGACAGTGTAAAATATTTTACACTATCAATTCATCACTATCATCCGTTTGTTATATTTTATAAGTTATTAAAATAAAAGTCAAAATTATTATTATATTCCACAGTTATAATTCAGTGACAGTGTAAAATTTTTTTACTGTGACTGTCAGTGCATATACATTAAACTCTTCTTTAATAAAATTTTTTATTATTGTAAAATTAAAAAAATAAAAAATTTATGGTATAATCATACTAAATTATAATCCTATAATTTATTCTATTAAAATTTCCATCCAAAATATTTTAACCGATTAATCAAAATAAGAAATCAATAATATATTTAATTAATTACTATAAATTAATTATTATTGTTTATTTAAAAAATAAAAAAAATATGGTATAATATCAATTAAATTAATTTTATATTGCATAATATTTAAAAATTAATTTCTTATAATGTAATATAATAATTCATATAAAAAATATAATTATTTACCACTACTTATTCATACATCACTAAAATTCTACAATGTTAATTTATAAAAATATATATATAAATTAACACCATTGAATAATTCTTTTATAAAAATTGAGAGACTTTTTTTAAAATGAAATAATTTATTAATAATAAATAATCAAAAACTAACAATTAGATTTTTCCCAAAAACTTATTTTAATACTCAACCTCACACACACTCACACTCAACCTCACACACTCGCACTCACTCTTTTGAATCACACAAATCTCATTCACAAAGAAGCACTGGGTATGTGTGAGAGTTTTGATAATGGTTGTTTTAACGTCTTTTGGCTGATGTTGCTTTTTACACCTCAATTTGCATTTCTCTTTCACTTTCTCGAATCTCAGATCGAAATCAAGGTGAGTTCGTGTTCACACACACTCTCTCTCCCTCATCTCTATCTCTTTGTGCTTCTTCGATTTTGCTATGCGTTAGAGCTTTAAAAAAATTGTGCAGAGTAGTTTGTTTAATACGCATTATAAATTGGTCTACATGATTTTGGTGGTTGATAAAGATTTAGTGTGGTGAGATTCTTTAGTTGAGAGGTATGCTAGAAATGGTGTTGTTGAATTGGCCTTGAAGGTGTTCGATGAAATGTCTAGTAGGTAGGGATAATTTTTTTTTATATTAATCTGATTTGTGATACTTAAGCATTTCATTATTTGTATATTAATCTGATTTTACCATGACACTGAGTTCTTGTTTTGTAGTTTTACACTTTTCCTCTTCTGAATCTTTACAGGTTTTGAACCAAGCTTTGGAGAAGGGTCTTATTCTCATTGAAGGTTCTGGACCAACATATGCTACTTCAACTGTTAGTACTACAAGCTTTTTCTTGCTTTCCCAAGCTCAACGTCAGCAAAAAGTTATCTATTCTCGTAACTTTTTATTAGTTCGTCGTGGTAGAAGATACAATTATCAAGTGGACTAATCATATTGGTTCCCATTTTTAATTTTTGTCTAAAAAAGAAATTTGATTTTTGATTTTTAATTTCAGAATAATTTCGTTCGTATTTTTGTATTCACATTTGCATTTTTCCGTGTCAATTTTTTTTAAATGCCTAAAATCTAAATCTGTTTGAATATGACAGTGGTATTTGGCTCTAGTTAAAGCAGAGGACAGGTAATATCTTGCCACCAAAGTTACTCTATATGACCTTAATCTTCTTATCTATTTTTATTGCAAGGTTAATGGAGTGATTAGAACTTGAACTTGCAGTGCTGATATTAGCATTAGAATGTATTGGTGAAACTGAAGTAGGGACTAGATGAGGTGTTTTTAGCATTAGAATGTATTCAAGAGTATGGTTGTGAAGTGATTAATAAATATTTTGTTGATAATGGTAGTAGGTTTAGATGACAATAAATTATATAACATCATAATGGGCAGGCAGTTCATTCAGGTGCAAATCTTGATTATGCTATTTCAATTGCTTAGGCTACAAAATTGAGGTAACAATCATGTTAAGACTTTTGATTATATTTTTAGGGATCATGCTATAAAACGAATCTATTATTCCTCAGGGTCAGGACTTCATGGTTGGGGTGCAAATAAATCTGATGCCTAGTTTTCCATATAGTTTTTCTGTAATGTCTTCTTACTTTATGTGATATTTTTTGTTGAGATAGTGTCATACCTCATGAACTACAATAATTATTTGTTTGATCCGTCTCAAAAAGGAATTAGTTCGGTTTGTCATGGAACATGTTGAAGAAAGGAACATTGAACCGCTGCTTGAGGTATATGATTCTTTAATCTAATTAATGATCATTATTTTTTGTAGGTGGTGCATGTGGCTATGGAAATCTGAACATAGATGGATATGGAATAAAAACAACTGCATTGAGTACTACTGTTTTGTTTAATGATTGGATAGTACCCCTATTTTTGCTGATAGCCATGCAACTATGTGAGTAAAATATAAGTGTTTAGCTGTGAATTTGATCACTTCAGAGAATGTCGTACTATTTTTAAATATGTTTTTTAAAGAAGTTTATTCATGTTGATGTCCTTTCACAAACCTTCTTTTTGTGTTTCTAATCTACCTTGATCTATCTATTACCATGATTACCGGTAAGGATATGTACGATGTTTTCTCCGCGATTGTACCGTTATATGTTGCTATGATATTAGCATATGGTTCAGTTCATTGGTGGAAAACCTTCACACCAGATCAATGTTCTGGTATAAACCGTTTCGTGGCTGTTTTCGCAGTTCCGTTACTATCTTTCCATTTTATATCTTCCAATGATCCATATGCTATGAACTACCATTTCATATTAGCTGATTCACTTCAAAAAGTAGTTATCCTTGCTGCTCTTTTCCTATGGAACATGTTCACAAAAAACCAAGATAGTCTTGATTGGACTATCACACTTTTCTCACTTTCAACTCTTCCTAACACACTTGTTATGGGAATCCCTCTTTTAACAGCTATGTATGGTTCAGTTAACAGCTTTTTTCCCTACCCGCAACCACAGTAAGTATCAAATCTTTTATAGAGATCTAATTATTATCAAAATTACTGAGTTCATTGATCTTTTTTTCTTCTTTTTGGTGCATGAATTAATCAAGGAAAAATATAATATATTCTGTTTTGTGTTGATATCTCATTATTACTTGTGTTTCTAATGATTTCTAAATCCATGACATTAAGGTGCTTCTGGTACCAGTTCGGAATTTGGTTGATCTCAATCATAGGTTCCGAAATAAAAATGAAGTCCGGTTTGTGGAGGGCATACATACTCTTCAGGGCCCATCTAGTGGGTATGTTACCCATCCCTCTCGCATACCAATAGAGGACCTTCATGATTTGTTTTTAGTGTTGCCACCTTGAGACCTGGTGTTATAAGTGATCCCTCATTTCCAGATTTTGTTTAGTCATGTCCTCCTAATCGTGACACTCTTGTACTTCCATGTTGCCCTGTTGAATAGTGTCCATTTGTGTTGGAATCTGACAAAATTGATCTATGTTGTGATGCTTTGATTTCTAAATGGTCGTTTGGATCTTACCCAAGCTGAAAATGTTGGGAAATTGATTGCGGCTAAATCTGTGGCTGCTGCCGATGCTGCGTTGGAAGGATCTTGACATTTTTTCTGGTTGAATAATAGAAAATATGTTATTTATTTAACTGAATGCATGCATCATCATAATTTGCTTTCAGATGGCAACTTAAGTATCTCAGAATAGCGACAAGGTTTGGTTTGTTAGCAGGAGCTTGTTTGGATTTGCTTCTTCTTCCGATTTTAAGAGGCTTGTCTCTATTTCACATATTTGGTATTCAATTCGAAGCTTCGGTTAGGTATCATACATGGATTGGAACTGCAATGATACTTTTTGGTACAATACATGATGCCAGCACTTTGTTTGTTTGGGGTGTCAGCCACCATATTCAACATGAGGTGAAGTCTTTTCGAAAATTGTCTCCATAAGCTATTATTTTAAAGAGCTTATAGAAATAATCTCAAATCATGTTTTTGAAGACATATTTGGATGTGGCAAAAGACGGGACGTATATACCTTGCTGGGGAGATTGCACTTGTTATCGGGCTAGTTATCTTCGTTACTTCACTTCCACAAATTAGAAGAAGAAAGTTCGAAATTTTCTATTACACACATCATTTGTATATACTCTTTCAAGTATTTTTCTTGTTTCATGCCGGAGATAAGCACTTCTATAGAGTTTTCCCCAGTGAAGCTGTGGAACTAGTTCTGCCGAAAGATCCAAGTATTTAATTTCTTTACACCAATCTGAAATTGAATTATATTTGGAGACATATTTCCATGTCAACGATTTGTTTTTCGACTATTTGCAGGGCTAAAGTATAACCCTACAAGTGTTGTGTATATGAAGATACCGACTATATCGCATCTTCAATGGCATTCGTTCAGTATAATATCGATGGTTTTTTCAAATTAAGTGTTTTGGGTAATGTTTCTTCAATGGCATTCATTAGTATTGTGAATCTTGTGTTTTTTATTTCAAATTAAGTGTGTTGGGTAATGTTTCTCCAAAGTATCAGCTTGATGCGTCAAATATTGATGGTTTTCTCTAGGTTGAGACTTCAGAGTTTGACTTATGGCCATGGTTGGAAAGAGAAATGTTACTCTGAGGTTCACTTCAAAATTTCAAATATCAAAAGGAATTTGGGATCATGTTTACAAAATTGCTTCAGCTGAATTCGTTCCCTGGCCAATAGAGACACGTTCTATGAATCTAGAGACCTGCTACAAATCAGACCAAGACTCCTCCGAGGTTGGCTGGATGCTCTCTCCTAATTTTTGCTTACATTTATGCCATTGCACTGATGAATGGTTCTGTTATTTAAGTTCCAGAGATGACATCAATCTCGGATATGAAGTTATTGCTTCAAAACTATGCTTTGTATCGATCTATGGTATACTAGTTAATGTAATTTTTTTTATTAATATTGCTTATTCTTGTGTTCTTATCTTTAATTTAGTTGGACTAGTGATTATTAGGTGTTTGGTTGTGTCATTTTTTATCATAGTAATATTTAGCAACTTGGTTGCTTTAAAAATTTGAAAGTGATTAGTTTAGAATTGTCTCATTCAAATTAAATTTTAATTTATATATTATTGTTATTTTGATATTTAACGAGTTATAATATTTAAAAAATGAATTAGACAAAGAAAATTAAAAATTTGAGAAAACTTTCCTGTGGATTTACCTGCGGTTTTTTTATTTCCTGCGACTTTTTCTGCGGATTTTACTGCGATTTAATACTTTCCTGCGCATTTACCTGCGAATATGTCCTGCGACTTTACCTGCGGATTTTGATTTCTGCGACTTTTCCTGCGGATTTGTATTACCCACGAAGGTTTTAGCTGGGGACGAAAAGTCACAAGAAAAGTCGCAGGAAACGTGTTTCCTGCGGAATTTTTACTAAAATCCGCAGGTAAATCCGCAGAAAAACAGAGTATTTCTAGTAGTGTATCAATAGTGAAAATTAGTGAAATACTCGTGCATTGACATGGTTTAAGTGTATTACACACACTTGCTAAAAAAATATTAAAAAATGTAAAATTTGAAAGAAAAAATATATGCATGATATAATTGATAAATTAGAAATAAAAAAATTTATAATGAATAAAATAATCAAGAAGAAAAATTAACAAAACAAAATGTAAATTATGAATTAATAATGAGATGTTATTCAGAAAAAATAATAAAGTTATCCAATATTTGGAACAATTAAAGTTGATCCTGTTTATAACAATAATAATTTTTTTCGTATATATAAATAATTTAATCAACAATTTATTTTTTCCATGTATAAATATTATTATTTTTATATTAATTAAATATTTTAATTTATATACAAATATTTTAATCAACAATATATTTTTACCGTAAATAAATATAATTTTTTTCAATAATAATTTATAGACACATTATAGACATGGGAAAGATGGAAAAATATTTGTGCCTCAACTACAATCCCACTCCATCAATTAAAACAAATAAGATTAAATTAAATTATAAAAAAAAACAAATTCATAAAATAAAACTTAAAAATTTCCGAATAAATATTGAATAATATTTAATACAAAATATTGAAAACAATAGAAATCAAGTAACTCAAATTATATTAAAGGAATGAGCTACAAATTTAAACTTAACTCCTTTTAAAAATATTGATGCAAAAGTATGAGCTATAAATTGAAGCTCAACTGCTTTTTAAAACACATTTTATCATCAATTGGCTTTATATAAATAACATTTAGGATAATTAGATATAGTAAATGATATAATATTAAAAATGATGTTTTGATATCGTGAAGCAGTTGAGGTACCTGTGCCACTTCAATTGTAACACTTTGGAAGCTTTTAAGATGTTGTATTGGATTGAAAATAAGTGAATTTATTTTGTTTACATGTGATTAGATATTAGGTATCTTGAATCATTGATGCACATGTTATTCTTTACTAATTCTGCTTGAAGTGATTCATATTGGGATATAGTTTCCCCCATGCCTGCTCGGTATCTATTCCAATTTTTTTTATCAGATGCCATCATTTCAGCCAAGAAGCCTAAAACCAATGTACCCTTAAGCTAGATGTCCTCGACTTGGATATCTGAGAAGCTTGGAAGGTTCACCATTGCGACCAACTTATCATAAATGGGAGGAATCATATAAGTCACGTCGTCCCCAATATTCACATATGTACGTTCATACATAACCCACCAAAGAGTTTGGAAAAGTAAGGTCATTTGTAACTTTCAAACTCTACAAAATGAACAAGGAAGAAAAGGCAAACATATCAGGGTCGTGTTGTCGTGCGAAATATGTATCAAGGAGGTTCTCGGGTTTCTGAGCATTTAAACCATTCATCCACTCAGACATAGTCTCTTCATCAAGAATTCCTCTCATATGCTCATTCCATGGCTTGTGGGCTTTTAATCCATAGTTAACTTTTGCAAATGGAACAACAACCTGATTTGGGTCAGGACTATTCCTGGTACTCTTAAACCTTCTCTAGTATTTCTTAATATGGTCTCCAAGCATTGATCAGTATTGTTCTTCCATCGTACATATGAAAAAACCACCTTTTTTCCTCGTTATCATTGTTCCCATATCAACTCATTTTCTTCAACAAATTCACATCCCTCCTACACACATTCCCATTACTATGACTTGCAACTTCCCCACCTACACATGGAAGTATCCCAAAGACACATCATACTTATATAAGTCAAACCACTTAAAAACAATTTGAAGGTGTGAGAAAACACAAGAAATGAGGGTTTAAATTGGATTTTGAAAAATGAAAGCTTTTTGTGAAAACACAACAATTATACAAATTAACAAATAAGAGAAAGAGACACGTGATTTATCTTGGTTCACTTGACAACCTCAAGCTACCTCCAGTCCACCCGCCAAGGTGATTTCGCCTTCAACAATGACTTAGTCCACTATAACCAAACTGATTAGAAGGCACGGATAATCTGTGACTAACTGCACATCCAGTTGATGTGTCTTACAACAATGCTTAACCAATTGATGTGACTTCAATAATGCACAACCAACTGATGCGGCTTACAATAATGCACAACCACCTGATGCGACTTCAATAATGCATTACCAACAAATGTGACTGATAACAACGCACAACCAACTGATGCAACCTATAATAATGTAAATGACATTATTTATAATGAGTTGCTTCTAAATAAGCGGGGTAAACACAATTGAGAGCTTAGAAAATATGCACTACTATAAAAGAATATTGCTTTGTATGTGCGCTTTGAGAGTTGCGTAGTCTTGTGCATTTTTCCTTCATGGTACAATCCTTTATAGTAACTAAGAAAAAGATCTGTTGGATGACAATTGGCCTGAGGAATGTCGTTGCTGAGGGTGAAAAATAGTACATACAATTGTCCTTTTAACCACCAAATCAGGGTAGTGGAGCAGTGGAATCGTTAATGGAATGAAATGTCTTCGTACTATTGTACCATTGCCTCTTAACTGTTAATAATTATCTTATGATCTTCAGAGGCTTCTGATTTAGAGATGATTAAAGCATGAGTAGATGAAAGGATAATTGAGTCTTCATAATCTCAAGTCTTCAGTGTCTTCAGAACCATTTCTTTATAATTTCAGCACTTGTCTTTGACACCCTTGGTCTTCAAAACTTCTAGTCTTCAGTGTCTTTAGAACTTCGTTTAACAAAACCTTGTCTTCAGAGTCTTCAACACTTGGTCTTCAGAACCTTTATTCTTTAGAACTTCAAGTCTTCAAAGTCTTCATAACTTCGTTCATCCTCAATCAAGATATACTTTACAAGAGAAACTTCGACATGGTTCTGCTCAGATGCGTAGACGATCGCGAAGCAAAAATGATCATGAAAGAAATTCATGAAGGATCCTTTGGTACTCATACCAACGCACATATGATGGCAAGAAAAATACTCCAAAAAGGATACTACTGGAGCGCAATGGAGGCAGATTACCGCAAGCATGCGAAGAAATGTCATAAATGTCAGATTTATGCTGATAAGATTCATACGCCTTCAATACTTCCCAAGGCTCTCTCTTCTCCATGGCCATTTTCAATATGGGGAATCGACATGATTGTAATGATCGAACCCAAACCTTCAAACGAACATCGGTTCATTCTGGTAGCCATTCACTACTTCACCAAATGGGTCGAAGCAGCATCATACACCAATGTAACCCGAAAAGTTGTCGTCCAATTTCTCAAAAATAATATCATTTGTCGTTATGGTATTCCAAGCAAGCTCATTAC
This sequence comes from Lathyrus aphaca, assembly GCA_963966055.1. Lineage (NCBI taxonomy): Eukaryota > Viridiplantae > Streptophyta > Magnoliopsida > Fabales > Fabaceae > Lathyrus > Lathyrus aphaca. The sequence goes on along the minus strand of OZ014520.1, from coordinate 130,716,814 downwards.
TGACAATGGTTCCAACTTGAACAACAAAATGATGAAGGAATTATGCACAGAGTTCAAGATCGAACACCATAACTCTTCTTCTTATCGGCCAAAGATGAATGGCGCAGTGGAAGCCGCCAACAAAAATATCAAGAAAATCGTCTAAAAAATGGTTGTGGCATACAAGGACTGGCACGGGATGCTGTTGCACCCTAAAATTTTCCCTCACCTAGTCAAGGCATTGTGTAACAAGGTGTCCCAAGAGGTTCACAAGGTTCACAAGGTATCTCAAGAGGTTCACAATTAGTCAGAAAGTTTGACAATTCCCTCAGACAAAGCATTCTCCTAAGCAATGCATCCTAAACTAGGGTTTTGGATTTCATCAGGCTAAATGGATTTCCAAGGCTTCAAGTGAGCTTCATAGCATCCTATACGTCTTCAAGAATCCCTATGTCAAGTTTTAAGACTTTCCCAAAAGGTTTGCTCAGTCAGATAATCAGATAGGCTAAAATCAGTCAAAGTAGTTAAAAAGTCAAACTAAGGTCAACTGTGGTCAAACCAAAGTCAAACTTCATGATTTTTTGCCAACATCAAGTATATGAAGTAAAATTCATCATGTGATCAAGGGTTGATCATGATTCATCAAAGAGATTTCAGATCATCAAAAATCAGGAGTTTCTAAATTAGGGTTTTCACAGGAAAAGTCAACTGAACTTTGACCAGCCATAACTTTCACATGCTTCATCAAAAATTTCCTATCTAAAGCTAATTTTGAAGGAAATTTAATTCTCTACAACTTTGTGTCTCACAAGCTAAGCCCAAAAATCTTTCATTTGGAAGGTATGAGCTAAGACATTATAGGTCATTTTAAAAGTCAATAAAAAGTCAACATCTTCCAAAGGGCGTAATTTGAAAATGGTAAAGGATATGGACATGAGACCAAAGAGGTTGGTTAGAGGACTCTATAAGCTTTCCAAAATGTTCAAGAACACCTTCATAGCCTTAAAATTTAAGGATTTGTGCCTTTGTAAAGTTGGGAAATTTTTGAGAGGTTTATTGAGCAAATGGGGTCTTTGAATCATTTCTTTCCACATGGGCTTGCATTTTTATGATCCAATCACTACCATGACATCATGCACGAATCAAATATCATTTATTCAGTTTTTTATTTATTTTATTTTATTTATTTTGATTTTATACATTAAAAATCATTTTAAATCAAAATAAAATATGAAAATTCAATATTTGAATGTGATTCTTCTTCTAGAAAATCTTAAAAGTCATTTAAAGTTGATTGGAATCAAACAAATTCGTGCTAGCCTAAATTAGAAAGGTTTGATGAGATTTTTTCAATATTTAAAAGTTGTGAAACTTCATGATCAAGCAATCAAGACAAAGCCCATAAATCCAAAAACTTTTGACCTAATTCAACTCCCTACATATACACAAACTGATCACCAGTGCAAGGGGACGAAATCCTGCCTCCAAGAACATTCATCAAACTTCAAATTTTCATCCAAAAAAGTGAGATTCGGTTTTTGACTTAGAGGCTATACCAAGAGGTTTTGAAGGTTGCAACACATTCCTTGATGATCACTGAACCTATTTGAATCATTTACAGCATTCAAATCATGACATATAGCATAAACCGAATCCATAATGTTCTTGTTCTTATTTTTTCGATTATGATTATTTGTACAATGATAATGAATTCTAATCATATATTTGTCTTAGTTGTGATGTTTAGATGATTTCTGGGCAAAACGATTGGAGAATCATGACCTAAACCGAAAGTTGCCATTGTTAGGTTTCTTGAGCAAAATTTAGGGTTCTTCGATTTAGCCATTATAAATTTATTTTAAAGCTATAAATGAACTGTATGATGTTTGTGGATCATGACCATGTGATCAATTTGATGAATCATTATGTACTGATGATGATATGAGATTTGCAGGTTTCAAATGAGGTAAATTCGCAGGAAGATTCGAAAGAAATTTCGCAGGTAATAGGTTGAAGATGAAGCAGCCTGGCGCCAAAGTCATATTCAAAAATTTGTTTTAAAATAAAAGGATTTATCGCTGAATCTATGTTGAACGCGCCCCATGTGGCTCAACTGGTTTGTGTGTTTGCTTGTGAATATAATGGTCTTGGGTTCGATTCCCCCCATGCCATTTTGATTTTGCGTTTTATTTTGATTTTTGCAGGTTAATAACAAAAGGATTCGTACCCAGCATATAGTCACCAAGACACGCTTGGCCTGGTGGTGAGGTTGTTGGTCCAGCATGTGAAGCCTAGGGCCTGGGTTCGAATCCCAGCCCCAGGTATGTTTTTTTCAATTTTTTTTGTTGTTTTCTTTTATATCATATTTATTTAATTTAATTAATTTCTAAACAACAATTTCTAAAATAAATGTTTATATTATTTCTTTTACTAAAAAATTCATATTTTTAAAATTCAAACTTTATTTTTCCAAAAATCAAATTGTTATATTTATTTTATTTTATATTTATTAATATTGTATATATTTTGTAAATAAATTGATTATTTTGTAAATTAATAATTAAAACCCTAATTCTCATGATTACAACCCTAACCCTAATTTTTTCCAACTCTAACCCTAACCCTAACCCTATTTTTTTTCTTAACTTTAGAATTTAATTTAATATTTTTATAAATTATAATTAATCATTAATCCTTTGTTAAATATGTAAATAACTTAATATTTATTTATTATTATTAAAACTTATTTTCCTTATTAAAAATTTAAAAACTTTTCTAATATTATTTTTTGCTAATCTATTATTTCTCTTATTTTATTTTTCTAACCTTTTATCTTAATTCTTATTATTGATTATTATTGCTTATTTATTATTATTTATCGTTATTTCTCGACTATATTGTAATTGTCCCGAAGCTTTGTAATAGCTTAGATTTATATTTTTGCTTTATTTTTATTATGAATATATTTACTGTATGGTTAGTAATTCTAGGGTGTGAATAGCATACTTGTAATTAAAATTGACTTAGAATAATTAATTTTAAAAGATAAATATTTGAATATGTACACTCACACACGTAAGTCGATCTTTGATCGCCATCTTGCACTTTCTAGGGTATTCCTCTTGGTTTCCTTAAAATAAAATGGTCAAGTCCCTCGAATATAGGGGTGTCTTAAGCAAAGTCCCTTCACTTATAAAATCATCAAGTCCATACAATTTAAAAGATCAAGTCCCTTCGAGGTTGCCTACGGAATAATGATCTTGTCCCTTTGAATAAATGATGATAGTCCCTACGAATTGCTAAAGACACCCTTAAGTTGCCTTCATTGACCATACGATGACCCTACGCCCGTCCCTTAAACACATCCAAGGTAATGACTACCTATTCCTTAATAATAGGGATAGTCTTACCATTGAAAGAACATAAGAACAGTAATGACTTAGTCTAGGGTAGGTACCTCATAGTTACTTGCTCACTCTTCAAAAATACTTTTCACACCTCACAATATTTTCAAAACAAGGCTTTGTATACATTCATACGAGGATCATTACAAAGTACTTAGAAAAATTTCTAAGCACACACTACACTCTTCAAAAACAATTTAAGTGAGCTAAGTAACTAAGAGCCCATGGATAACCATGGATATAAAGGGTGCTAACACCTTCCCTTTATATTACCTACCCCCCGAACTCAAGTCTTTTAAAATTGGTCTTTTCTGTTCTTTTATGTCCTTTCCACTTGGATAAAATAAAAGTCGGTGGCGACTCTTACTATCCGCAACATAACTAAAAGTCAGTTCTCCCACCGTGTTATAGATTCTATGTTTCGTGCTTCATGAATATCGAACTTCTGTTCGCACTTCAACAGGGGAAACCCCTTTCTCACTAGTATATGGCATGGAAGTAGTGCTCCCCATAGAAGTTGAAATCCTATCATTAAGGATATTGATGGAGGCCAAACTTACAAAAGCTGAGTGGTGCAAAAGCAGATTCAAAAAGCTTAATATAATATAAGAAAAGAGAATGACTATCCTATGTCATGGTCAATTATACCAGCAGTGGATGCATAAAGCATTCGACAAAAAAATGTTCGACCTCATGTCTTCAAAGACAGAGATACCATGCTCAAGAAAATCAAATCTTTTCTCACTGACTCTCAGGGCAAATGGTGTTTAAATTATGACGGTCCTTATGTGGTCAAGAAATCCTTCTCAGGCGGTGCCCTGATACTCGTAACAATGGATGGTGAGGAATTCACTTATCCTACAAATGTTGATGCAGTCAAGAAATACTTCGCCTAAAAACGAAGAAAAAAACATTCTCAGTGGATTGAAAACCCAAAAGGGCGGTCTAGGAAAAAAGAAGAGACAATTGAAAAAAATATATATTCCGCTAGAAAAATCTAGGAAAATGTTAGGGATTCTAGCAAGTAACTGCATCCAACAAGATTGGATCATCAGAAGAAAGTCATTCATCAAAGTCATCATCAACGGAAGCTATGAAGACTTCGGACTCGGAATTCATATAAGGATAAGGATCTTTATGTTTCAACGTATCCTTTTTCCCTATAAATTACCATTTTCTACTTTGTAATACTCTGTGGAATCACGTCTTCAACTGATTACCACCCTTTATATGATAATTTGAGCCTTTGCCTATTTGTTTGCAACTCTTATTTTATTCCACTTCACAAAATGGTGTTTTAAATTAATTTTCCTTTTCTTGAAATAAAAATGAATATACTTCACTTTTACTTTCAAAATGAAAAACGACAATTTCCTTTGGTTTGTGACGTAAAAGGAAATTATTTAGTTGCTCTGAAAGCAACCAAACTTCTGAAATGTCTCGAGAGGACGAACTTGTGTCTCTCTGCGGAGTCATATCCCCAAAATTCCAAGAAAGGACAGGAGCTCCCCTTTACAATGAGCAATCCATCAAAAGCTACAATAATACTTCATCTCCAAATCTGCCAAATATTCCTTGTCTGTCATATATTCTCGTGTGTCATGTCTGTTTTGTCAGCATACACATTCATTCATTCGTATATATTTATATTTGAATTCACATTTTGCATAATCATAGTAGCATTTTTAAAAGATTTTTCTCTCCAGTTCTTTCCTAAACAGGATGTGGGTCCTCAAACTTTTAATAACTTGAACCTTTACAACAACGCTACAACCTGGCATCTTCGGATCAAAATTTTGGGTCTTCTAGAAATTTAATCCTCTTGTACCCCGAATATTCCAATGCTTTCACCATTCTTATATCTGGGACCAAGAATATTAAATAACGGCATCTGTCATATCCTATATTTTGACCTTAAGATACCCACACACCCATTAGTCGAATGGAGAGTGTTGAAGTTTACCGGGTCACTTCCCGGCAGTAAATCAGGATTCCTGAGTCCATTAGAGGATTTAGGCAAAGGGTCAATCATAAATTCCTAATATTTTTAACCTTTCAAACATCCTCAAAGGATCAAGGAATCTCAAATGGTGAGAATTTATGCAAAGATTGCGAAATTTTCAGTTATCTGAGCCCCGAGGCCTTAGTGTCACAAATTAGGGTTTTCAGTCGACTGTGCTCTCCAGAGGAATATTTTCATGGTAAAATGATACAAGACCTCCACATGTCATTCAAGGAGCTCAACACAACCCTAATAGACCATCTACAAGTATGAATCAAGATCAAAGGATACAAAGATCATGGATCCTAAAATTAGGGTTTCACATTGCCCAAATTAGGGTTTTGATAGATCGAGGAGCCCAAAAGTTGAAATTTTCATCTGCACATGAGCCAATACCATAGGTAATGGTTTAAATAGTTCATATACACCATGGAGGTCCATTCACAAGTTTAAAATACCTCAGAGGATGCCCAATCAAAAAATTAAAAATCAGGGGTATCTAGTGTAACTTTCATTTAGACCAAAAAAGTCAAAGTTTGATTTTTTGATTTAAAATGATCCCCATGACCTATATTACAAGAATATATGGTCCATGAATGCATTTGATCACAAAAAATCAAGAATTTTAAGGTAACTTAGAAAATTTAGAAAATTTCTAAGTTATGGAAAAAAGTGTACATGTACCATACTTCCAAGCATCATAACTTATGATCCAAGCATCAAATTTTTGTGAACCAACTATCAAATGAAAATTTTATCAAAAAGATTCAACCACATAGTTCCAAGCTGATTCAAGTCTTTGCGAAAACACCAATGTTTTCACAAATCATACCAACAATTCAAAGAATCAATTGGCATGAAAAGATCTTGCTTGAGCATGAAGAAATCTGAGCCAACTTGCAAATTCATGATTAGAGCCAAGAAGCTTCCATTTTGCATTCATGAATTTCAACACCTAGAACATGATCCAAGGGTCAAAAGGATTCAAAAAGGGATATGCTAGAATCTTATGAACTTCAGCCAATTTGCATTCATAAACAATGATTAAAATGACTGCAGAATGTGAATTTGGCCAAGGCTAGACTAGTCTATTTGAGATAGCAAATGAGTGTCTTGAATAACAGGTAATGATTCATAATAATGACTAAGCTTACAAGCCTTATCCCTTAAGCAAGAGGAAAACCACTTCAGCAAGTATCTTTCCCTATAAATAGAGACTCTCATTGATCATCAAAATCACTCCAAAGCTTCACAATTCATAGCTTTCTCTTCATTCCTTCAAAAGAATAAAAACATAACATTTTGAGCAAACACCATTGGGTTTTGAATATCAACTCAAACCAAACACTCAAACACATCGCGTATGATGTATATGAGGTGTTCAGACAGTTAAATCACCTCTGAAACACCTCTAATCCAAAATCACTCTTCAAAACCTAAAATATACCTACTTTCTGCAACTTGAAAACCACAACTTGTTCTAGCTAGTTGCAATCAAGTCCAAGTGCTCAAACACAAGTAAGTTTGATGTTTATTTCATTTCATTTCATTGAGTAATCACTGAGATGCGATCCATTTTGCAAAATCTCAAATTCTGGGCAAAATGAAGAGCATGTGAGTGTTTCTCATATGTTCTTGGCGCCCTGTTTCAAAATTTGAATATTTGAATTTTCAAGTATTATTTAATTGATTCAAAAATTAATTTCTCTCTGATTTTTAATCATTTTTGAGTGATTCTTTTTTCAATAATTTTAAAAAATGTTTAATTTTTTTATTCCATGAAAAATATCCAAAACTATTATTTATTTAATATTTTCATAAAGAACTAATTTTTATTTGTTTTTAAACATTTTAAAATTATTTCTTTCACTTGATTTTTCAAACATAAAAGATATTCAAACTATCTCATGGAAAAAAAAACAAAAAAATTCAAACATTGATCCAAGATTTAACTTGTTTTTCATACATGTTTGATATTTTTCAATATTAAGTTTTTTGTATTCAAAATAAATGATTAAAATGCATAATTAGTGTCATACCCTAAATTTTGACCCTACGATATATACCTCATAAGAGGAAATCCACTTACCTAAGGACTATGTCAGACTGGTTTGAACAATATCCCCGCAATGAATCAGGATTCCTGCGTCCCTCAGAGGATTCAGGAAAAGGACCAATCATTAATACCCAAGATTTTAAACCTTTCGATCATTTTCAGAGGATCAAGAAATCCCAAATGATGAAGAATCATCCCAAGATTGTACAAAAATTTCAGTGATCTGGGCCCCGAGTCATCAGTATCACCTATTAGGGTTTCAGTCAACTGAGTCCTCCGGATGAAATTTTTCATGGGAAAAGGAGTCAATGCCTCCACATGTCATCAAAAAAGTTTGACATGACTTTGACAAGCCATATACATGTTCAAGAGGTGCAGAGATCAAGGATTTCAAAGCTAGGGTTTCGTAGTGCCCCAAATCAGAGTTTATGACTAATCGGGAACCCAAAGTCAAAATTTTCATATGGACAAGAGCCAATACCATAGGAAATAGTTTAAATAGATCAAATGTGTAACACCCCATTTTTAATATTTGATCGTCGGGTATTTTTTGGTGTTATGTTGGCCTTGTTGAAGGCGTATATCTTGTTGTTTTTGGTGTTATGTCCTAGTGGGACAGGTAAAATTAGGGTGCGCTTAGTAATAGCGGGTGTGCGAATAATCGTAAGACTATTTAATTACTATTATTATTATTATTATTATTATTATTATTATTATTATCTTTATGAAACAATATTAGTAATATCAGAATTAAAATTAATATTATTATTATTTGGATTAAATTAAGATAAGGGACAGTTTAGTAAAATATCAAGGTGAGGGTTTAGAGGTGAATTAGTCAAAATAGATGATTAGTAAAAGATTAATCGTAAAAATTTTGTTGGAAGAGCAAAGATGCTAGGAAGAGAGAAGATAAACCTTGGGCACAATTCTTGAAGAAATTCGCAGGAATGTTCACACGAATTCGAGGTAAGGGGGGAGAACAAATTTAAATTCAGGTGATTTAACATGATGGGTAATGAGGACTTCCTTCCCTCATAGGAATTTCTGTTGTTTTTTATGTTTGTGGTAAATATGTGAATATGTGATCTTTGTTGCAAATCTGTGGATATGATGATGTAATCTAGATGAAATATTGTTGTTGTTATGGATGATGTATAATTATGCAGATCTTGTTGTTGATGAACAATACGAATTTTAGATCTATAACGAAAATAAAAACTGTATCTAGTAATGTAGATGAAAGAATAATGAAATTAAGAGTGTAAAACTGGATTAGAAACGATCATAGGTCTGGTATGAATCTGGAAATCGAGTGATATGAGAAACAAATCTAGAATGGAGATGAGAAAGCAAACAAAAATAGGGTTCTCTGCCCATACGCGTATGGAACAAGCCAATATGCATATGGTTGGGCGAGGAATTGGGCCAATATGCGTATGAAGGGAGCATTACGCGTATGTAGGGTGAAAAAGTGGGGTTCTCTACCTATTTTTGTATGCTACACGTATGGGTCTTGGGAAAAACGCGCATGAGGGGCGTATGGAAGTCGTATGGTGCGTAATAGGCTATGTCAATACGCGTATGGCCTTGCCAATACACGTATGACTAGTGTGTAGGAAAAAAACGTGCTTATTTGCGATTTCTGTCTCGATTTCGTGTGTGTTACCGATTCTTTTGGTGTAAGGTATTGAGATGGACCTTAAGACATGTTTAATCGAGGATTAACATCGAGAATGAATTAATGATGGATTCTAGGTGGATTTAATTAGTTGAATAGTTGATTAAATCGCGTGAGGTTTTTATTGGTGATTTTTGGTGGAACTATTGTTGTGTTTTGATCGGATGGATCACGTAGAAGTATAATATGGTGAATTATACATGTTGTATGCATTTTCATAGTCATGCACACATTTTTTGAATTATTGTTTGGATGATCGTGTCGGATGGGCAAATACGATCATTTGTACTCCGTTATGGAGAATGGTAGGATAATCATTGTCGGATGGGTGTATGTGATTATCTGTGTTCGATTGAATGAATAAAACCCGGTACCACATGCATTGTGTCGTGTTGAGTCACACTGCATAACTATTGTTGTTGCATAATTATTATTGTATCTGTTGTTGCTTGATTATTGGTGTACTTATTGTATTTGTTGTTATGTGTGAGAAAATATTGAGAAGATATTGAGACCACATTGACATCAACCACATTGATGAAGATATTGAGACCCCTGAAATCAACAAAGTAGGATATGATGAAAGCTTGAACAAAATTTTGACGACCCTTGAAGTATACCAAGCTGACATTAATGTTGTTAAGGATGAAGTTAAGAGCATGAGATTGGACATTATAGGCTTAACTGATTTAACATGTGAACAATTTTACCATATGCCTGCATCCTTATCTTAGGATGGAGTGTATAACTTTAATCCTTAGTGTTAAACCTTTAATTTGTTTACACCTCTTAATCAAAACACCTAATTACTATTAAGACTTAAGCTTGTAACTTGGGCCTTATATTAGGGTTACATCTCTTACTTTTGGTTAAGAGGGACTAACCCTAGTGTTTAATGGACAAGTCCCCCTCAAGATAGTCTTACAAACATAAAATCCATTTCTTAATCCCAACCTTTAATTAAAATCCACCTTAATAAAGGCTTGTTATATAATGAATTTAATCCCTAACAATGGATTAAGTTAAGGAGTCTTCCTCAGCTTAAGTGTTCTCGTCTATCATCCTTCTCTTAGGATGGTGCAATGAGTTCACTATTCCTTAATTAGAGCTTAAACTCATTACTTAACACTAAACAAAAACCCAAAAACACTTAATAATTACCAAAGTAGGTTAATGATCTTAATCATATATGATCATGGTAATTAAGTTGAGATCTTCATCTCATGCTTATGTAGGCTCATTATCCCTTGATTCAGGCTTAAGCTCATTTCCCTAAGCAAAACATAAAAAACAATAAAAAACTGAAAACACAAAAAAAACAATAAACGTCTCCTTCGGGATTCTTTTCTCATCACATTCACTCTAAAAACGAGAACTCGTTTCTCCCGTCTAATTCAAGACATTAGCACTCGAGTCAGACGAGTCACACACTTGAGCATAGACAAGTAAGCAGTTCACAACAAAATCATTCAGTCTCTTTGAGTCGAACTAAGATGTTCTGACTTCCTCATTGCAAGAGAGGATACGTAGGCATAACTTAATAGTTATCGAAAAAAAGTCTCTTTGTCTCCCCCTCTCTTTCCAATTCTCTTTCCTCAGCCTCATTTTTTAGCACCCTCTCTTTTTGCACTGACACACTGTACCTTCATTCCTAGCTTTTATACACAGTCAGCATATATACGACCCCCTTTCAAACACAATCAAGTAAGTGTGGATCCCGTCGAGTACGACGGACGATCTGGGTGCTAATACCTTCCCAGGTCGTAACCAACCCCCTTTCTCAGTTTCTTTGGTTCGCAACCGTCTTATCCATACCCTTCCAGGTTTATGCATCATTACCTTTCCTTCGGGATAAAAATGCCTAGTTGGCGACTCTATTCAACCTCAACCTCCAACATCGCCGACCGTTCCCGTCTGCACCGAGAAGATTGTCCGGGGAGCGACAGCTTGGCGACTCTGCTGGGGAAAACTTTGCAACCAGGGCTTCTGGTTCTTTTGAGGGTTTCTCCTAGCGCTTGTTTGTTTGTGTTTACTGGGGGTGTTATGTGTTATGTGTGCTTTTGTTTTTTCTTTATTTATTGCTTTCTGTACAACTTTATTTATTGTCTTTACTTTATCGCTTTCATTTACTGTTTTATGCATTTCCTTTTTATCATATCATATGTGCTGGTTTGCTGGTTTGCTTTGGTGGGAGGGGTGTTCCAGTGAGAAAGTTCCAACACAAAGGCCTGAGTGACAGACATAGGATTAGAGTGAATTCATATTCTTTCCCATTCCATTTCGGTCTGGTGCGGGAATATGAAAACACGGTTCAGACATGGGTTTCTTCTTGAGAACTCTGTGCTACATATCTCATGTAGTGCTAGGGCTATCTGGGAAGCCTGCTAAGTCTGGATGACCTTTTTAGATGACCTTCAGCATCTGAGGTGAATTAGATAAGGATTCTTTATGATTAGGGTAAACACCGTACCTCCGGGTTAGAAGTGTTTACACTTCTCATAATAGATCTGAACCTGATGATCCTTGTTCTAGAACAATACCTGTGAGTCGGTGGGGTTGTTTATAGGTTTGCAAGAACCCTTGGCCTCATCATACCCTGTTACTGGATTTTGTTAAGGTTACACTATTTTGGACTAGTTATTTGAAACCCCGGACAAGTGACTCTTTATTTGAGTCCCCCACCTGGTTACTGGTTCTCAAACCTTCATCTGGAATCCTGAACACTCATGGACCCTACCAAAAGCAACTGACAATCCAACACCTGATCACAAACCCTTGCATATCATTCAGCATACATCATATTGCATCATTTAACATTTGTCTATTTGTTTTACAGGGTATCCATCTTCTCGTCAAAACCAAAACAAACAAAAAACAAATCGGATACCCTCGAAGGACAAATAGACATACTGCATTGCATGCTAACCTCGTCCTCATTTGTTTTGTAGGTGTTTTGTTGTTGTTTTCTCACTTTGTTGCTTCTTTCAGGAAATATTTCTCGCATGAGGGTCTTTCCCGTCAATCGCATCCACAGATATCCAACTAGACACAACCTTCTGAGTCTGTAAATGGATCAGCTACAACAAGAACTGACAGATGTGAGGACTCAGATGACTGATGTGAGGACAAAAGAAAGAACCCAGATGAATCAATTCATGGCTGTGATGACTGGGCTAGCACAGACCCAGGAAAGATTAAGGGTGTTAGTCAAGCGACAAACTCCAGAAGATAACCATGCAGGCACTGGAGGTACTAGTAACAACTCACGCGATCAGCCGCAAACAAATCCACCAGAGTTTGGGCCCCACATCAACCCTGAAGTCAATATTATTGGAATTACCCAGAGAAACACTGGATATCGTGTTATACAAGAAGATCCTCAAGACGAGCAGTTTACACTGTTAGGTGTTGGGGCTGATGAAGTTTATGATCGTCATCTGGATGAGATATCAGAGAAGTTAAGATCCTTGGAATCCCAAAACTCTTTGGAATTTGATGTGATGGATATGGGCCTAGTGGAAGGAGTCAGGATTCCTCACAAGTTCAAACCTCCTTGCTTTGAGAAGTATAATGGTACCTCCTGTCCTTGTACCCACCTTCAATCTTTTCTGGGAAGATTGAAAGCTTATACCATGGATGAAAAACTTTGGATGTTTTACTTCGAAGACAGTTTAACCGGGGCATCCCGTGCGTGTTATTCTCACCTGTCAAGGGCTACTGTCAGAAACTGGAAGGACTTAGCCGAGGCCTTTATACGCCAATATTAGTACAACCTGGATATGGCTCCCAATAGGACCCTCCTGATGGGTATGTCTCAATCCTCAAGAGAAAGTTTCCGCTGTTGTCTAACCACCTATGTCTGAAAGGGAAATGGTTGATATGTTTATGAACACCTTGCAAGGAACCTACATTGATCGGCTTGCTGCTTTCTCTTCTACCAGTTTTGCTGATGTGGTTATAGCTGGTGAGAGAATTGAAAGTCTTTTAAAAATTGGTAAGATCTCTAACAATGGTGCTAGTTCTAACAATGCAAAGAAACCTTTCTCTGGGCCTAGAAGAACGGGTGAAACCAACTCAATACATATGGGCAGAGGTAGGCTTCAGTACTTGCAAAGATCAGTAGCCGCAGTCACCATTCCTGCTCCAGCACCACAGCAACAACACTTCCCACAACAACAACAGTTTCCTCAACAACAGAGATCTTAAAGCAACAACAACAATCAGCAGCAATGTCCGTTCCAGCAAAGGACTTCACAAATCAACAGGGTTATCGATCCTATCCTAATTCCCTATGCAACTCTACTTCCACAGCTATTGAATCTTAACCTGATTGAATTGAGAACCTTGACACCACCTGGTCCTCTGAATCTCCCAAGGAACTATGATGTCAACGCCAGATGTGCTTTTCACTCCAATGCACCTGGCCATTCAACAGAGAAATGCAGGGCCTTGCACATGAAAGTCCAAGATCTGATTGATTCCAAAGCTTTGAATTTTGCACCTCCACCAAATGTCACAAGGAATATGATACCCAATCATGGTGGGCCAAGGATTAATGATATTGAAGAAGACCAACCAGCAATTTTGATTGATGACATTGCAAGTATCTAAACACCACTGGCCGAAGTTAAAGCTCAACTATTGAAGTGCCAAGTGTTTCCAAGTTGTAAGGCCTGTTGTGAAGCTTGAAAAGTTTCTACCAATGGTTGTGCAAATCTGAAGAATGGTATCAACAATCTTATCAAAGAAGGCATCCTACAAATCACTTCAACAATTCCATCCTCTACAACTTCAACAAACATCTCTCCTACAACACCAGCAAACACCATTTCAAATGAATCTCTTACAACATCAGCAAAAATTATCTCAACAGAGTCTACTACAACAACAGCAACCATCAATGAAGACATCTCAACGGTCACCATTTATTATGACCCAGCAACCATTCATGTTCCGGATTCTCTTGACAACAACTTTCAGCAACATCAACATCAACATCAACAACTCCCTGCACCTGTGTCATCTGAAATCAGACCTCCTGTCACAATCTATTATGATCCACAAACTGTCACAACTTCTTTTTTCGCAACAATCAATCTGGTTACCATCACGGTACCTGGACTAGTTCCATATGACAACAGCAGTGTCGTGCCTTGGCACTATGTCTCAGATCTATATTATAACGGAAATAAAGTCACTCTTGATTCTTCAACTTCTACACCACAAATTGATAATGTAGGGGGAGGCAGAGGCTTCACTCGAAGTGGACGTCACTTTGCCTCACAATTCCCAAGAGTTAATGCTGAAGCAGAAGCTGCTGCCAAAGCAAAAGGCAAAAATGTGGTGCCAGAAGAACTAGCTGCAAAAGAAACTCAGAAGACACCCTTTGATCAGGATGTAGACGAGTTTATAAGGATTATTAAGAGAAATGACTACAAGGTTGTGGATCAGCTCCACCAGACACCCTCCAAGATCTCTATACTATCTTTGCTCATGTGTTCCGAAGCTCACCGAAATGCACTGCTCAAAGTCTTGCACGCAGCTTATGTGCCTGAGGAGATTACAGTTAATCAGCTAGAGACGATGGTTTCAAATGTCAATACTAGTCATGGACTAGGGTTCACCGATGTTGATTTGACTACGGAGGGTCGTAACTTCAATAAAGCTTTACATATCACCTTAGAGTGCAAAGGTGCTGTACTTTCTCATGTTTTGGTTGACACTGGGTCATCTCTCAATATTCTTCCAGAGAAAGCCTTGGTCAAGCTGGAATATGATGGTCTTGCACTCCGTTCGAGCAACCTGATTGTGAGAGCCTTCGATGGTTCTAAGAGATCGGTTCTTAGAGAAATTGAGCTGCCTGTGGTAATTGACCCATAGACTTTCAAAACTACCTTCTATGTGATGGACATTCAGCCTGTCTACAGCTGTTTGTTAGGTAGACCTTGGATTCATGTCGCTGGCGCAGTAACGTATACCCTTCACCAGAAGTTAAAATACGAGTGGGGAGGCCAAATTATCACCATCTGTGGAGAGGAGGACATCTTTGTCAGTCACTTGGCTACTTACACGTACATAGAGATGGATGGAGAGATCCATGAAACTATGAGTCAGGGTTTTGAAGCTCTCAATGTCAATGAAACAACAACTGAGGTATCATGTACTTCAATTGCTTCTTACAAACAAGCTCGGAAAGTTGTTGAAGACGGGAATGCCCAAGGTTGGGGCAAGCTGCTACAAGTTCAGATAAAAGAAGTTAAATTCGGTTTGGGTTACAGACCATCCAGACAAGCTCAAGAGGAGGCTTCTAAGGCTCCCAAGTTCATAAGTGGGGGAATGCTGACCCCGGATGCTATCAACAATGTGGAAGACGAGGCTGAAAGCGACTACAACCTGGAAAGATGGATTCGTTCAAGAGTCCCGGGCCAACAAGTCCTCAACTGGTCTTCCCAGGAAATTATAAGGGTTACTGCTGCAGAGTAATTATTATTTCCTGTTTAAGCATGCATCAAGTCCTGCATCTTGCCTAAGGTGTCAGGACTCATTTTGTAATAGGGCCATATATGTATTTTGTGCAAATTGAAATTAATGAACAATGGACATCTTTTGCAAACAATTTTTTCGCTCAATGTCTTTTCATTTTTGTTTTCGCACAAAACAATAAATGGCAATGTTTTCTTAATAAACTTCACTCATTTTTTATAAATAAGATAAAATCATTCACTAAAATGAACAACTCTCAACCCTTGCAGAGATAGCCTTCCAAAATGCACCGACAATGACACTGCTATGACCTTGTATGTTTTCGACAATCCGATTAATCAAGCAGATGAGGGGGTTGAAGAAGACTACGCTTTACCTGAAGAGTTGGCCAGGTTATTGAGACAAGAGAAAAAGGTGATTGCTCCTCATCAGGAGGAAGTTGAGACTATCAATCTTGGAACTGAGGAAGATGTAAAAGAGGTGAAGATCGGGGCCAGTCTGCAAGCTCCAGTGAAAGAACAACTCATTAGTATGCTGCGAGAATATGTCGATGTGTTCGCTTGGTCCTATCAAGATATGTCGGGTTTGGATATAGATATTGTCATGCACAAGTTTCCATTAAAAGAAGACTGCCCACCGGTCTAACAAAAGTTGTGTCGTACTCGCCCGGACATGGTCATGAAAATCAAAGAAGAAGTGCAAAAGCAGTGGGACACCGGTTTCCTTGTTGTAACTAGTTACCCGCCTTGGGTTGCTTACATTGTACCCATACCTAAGAAGGATGGCAAGGTAAGTATGTGTGTTGATTACCGAAATCTGAACAGAGCAAGCCCGAAAGATGACTTCCCATTACCTCACATTGATGTATTGGTGGATAACACAACTCAATTCTCAGTATTTTCTATTATGGACGGATTTTCGGGATACAACCAGATCAAGATGTCGCCTGAAGACATGGAGAAGACAACCTTCATCACACCATGGGGCATGTTATGCTACAAAGTAATGCCTTTTGGTTTGAAGAACGCCGGTGCAACATATCAACGGGCTATGGTAACATTATTCCACGATATGATCCATAAAGAAATCGAGTGCTACGTGGATGACATGATTTCCATGTCCTTCACAGAAGAAGACCATTTGGTAAACCTGTTGAAATTGTTTAAGCGTATGAGGAAGTATCAGTTAAGGTTGAACCCCAACAAATGCACATTCGGGGTACGTTCTGGTAACCTGCTGGGTTTTATTGTAAGCGGAAAAGGAATTGAGGTTGATCCTGACAAAGTCAAAGCAATTCAGGAAATTCCTGCACCTAAGACTGAGAAAGAAGTTCGAGGGTTCTTAGGTAGATTGAACTACATTTCAAGGTTCATATTTCATCTCACTGCAACCTACGAGCCCTTGTTCAAACTGCTAAGAAAGGAACAAACAGTCAGGTGGAATGATGATTGTCAGAAAGCTTTGGACAAGATCAAAGAGTATTTGCAAGAACCTTCAATTCTCATGCCTCCAGTTGAAGGAAGACCTCTAATAATGTACTTGACAGTATTAGAATAATCAATGGGGTGTGTGTTGGGCCAGCATGACAAGTCTGGTCGAAAAGAGTATGCAATATACTACCTAAGCAAAAAGTTTACCGACTGTGACCAACGTTATTCACTGCTCGAGAAAACTTGATGTGCTTTAGCGTGGGCTGCTCGCCGACTAAGACAGTATATGTTGACTCATTCTACCTTATTGATCTCAAAGATGGATCCAGTCAAGTACATATTTGAGAAGCCAACACTTATCGGAAGGGTTTCCAGGTGGCAAATGATTCTAACAGAATATGACATTCAGTACACCTTTCAGAAAGCCATCAAGGGCAGTGTATTGTCTGACTATCTGGATGAGCAACCCATTGATGATTACCAGCCTATGATATTTGACTTCCCTGATGAAGACATCATGTTATTAAAAGAAAAAGATTGTGAAGAGCCTATTCACACTGAAGGGCCTGGCCCAGAAGAAGCATGGACTATGATGTTTGACGGGTCAGTTAATTGCAACGGTCGTGGGGTTGGTGCAATGCTTATTACAACTAAAGGGGTTCATATGCCTTTCTCAGCAAGGCTCACCTTTTCCTGCACTAACAACGAAGCAGAATACGAAGCTTGTATCATGGGTCTTGAGGAAGCCATTGACCTCAGGATCAAAACCTTGAATGTATTCGGAGATTCAGCTTTGGTTATCAACCAGACCAACGGCAAGTGGTACACCCATCAGGAGCATCTGATTCCCTACCGTGATTATACAAAGAGATTGTTGACCTTCTTCACAATAGTTAAGCTTGGATACATCCCTCGATATGAGAATCAGTTTGTAGACACTTTGGCTACCATTTCATCCATGATCAAAGTACAAGTCGCCAATTATGTACCTCGAATTTTGGTATCCAGACTGGCAAGACCGACATATGTATTCTCTACGGACACTGTCACTGATAACAAGCCTTGGTACCATGACATCAAATGCTTCCCAGAAGTTCTTTTCTCCCCAAGTAGGATCTCTCGAGCAATGCCTGAACTGCTATTCCCTAGCGAAATTGCCAGGAACTTCTTCCAAATCCCTGATTTTCAATCATCTGGCCAATTGAACCTCCTCCATAATGAATTTGTGGATGAAATTTGAACCCTAGGCACTTGTCATTATATATAAGACAATGAAATCCACTTTGAATCAAAAATTCATGCAGAAGATTAGTAAAAATGAAACCGTAATTTGGCCATTTTTATCAGGAGATGTTGCACTGCTTGCCTTCCTTGATCAAACTAAAACTTTCCATGACTTGTGTCTTCAAATGAGAACTTGTGGGATGTTGTGGACCCTTTGTACAATGTTGAGAAGCTTTGTGGCCCTTTGATTGTCTTTGTATAGCCTTCAGTTTCTCCAGTCATTGACCACATACCTATGCCTCAGCCATGCTACATATGATGCAATATTTTTGGTTATTTAATGAACTTATGTATGCTAAATGCTATGCTAAATGTTGGGGAAATGAGAGGGAAAATTTTGAGGTATTACAGTAGGGGGAAGATGAGGTAATCACTTCATTCCTTATCTCTTATGTATCATTTGTTTTTCCTTAGCACCTTTGTGCTTTGTCCATAGGTTCCCCTTTCTCTCTTTAGATTCAACTTAACTTCCTTAGGGAGTAAGTTGAATTCTAACTTGTTCTTTCTTCTCTTTAAGATAGAATACCTCATTAACCATAGGATCAAACTTGTACATAATAAGATGACTTAGGGTTGTGTCTTAGTCCCCCATTAGCTTTGACCTTTGCCTTTTGAGTCTTCTCTTCTCATCTTCAAACAAATCCAAAAAGACTTAATAAATGCATGAAAGGATCCCTTGTTTATAGCCTTATTCCATGGGACACTTGCATTCATTCCATCTTGGAATGGTGTAAGCTTGTCTAGCATGATGCACAAGTCTTATCAAGGGGTTGTTTCACAAAGAAAAACATAAAAGACATTTCTTCACAAAACTACAAAAACACTTAATAAAGTTCAACAAGCTAGTGAACTTAAACCCTAATTCATGGAAACCAGTCTTGGATAAATTCTCCTTGCTTGGTGTGCTTGTTCTATTATTCCATCTTGGAATGTAGTAATAAGTACACATTCCATGGAAGAGAGTTTGAATCACTCCCTTGTGCCAAATTCATACAAAACTCTTAAAAAGCAAACAACAAACAATAAGCGACTTTCCTGCGGGAATTCTCTTCTCATCTTATTCACTCACAACACGAACTCGCGACGACTTGTCTCGCATGCAAGACGGTAAACGCACTCGTATCAGACGAGCCTGTAACACCTGAGCATAGACATACGCAGTTCTAGCCATAAAAAATACAAATAAAGTTCCCGCCTGGTTAGGCGAACTACATCGACTCTGATCCTCATTTTCCCAATGAGGTACATAGGCAACGGGGTAGGGCCCGTTCGAGCACATTATTTATTTTCCCTACATTTCCCCATTTCCTTTCGTTCTCTCTTTTCCGTATCCTTTCTCATTGCAGTTCCAGTTTCCAGTTAGCAGTTCATTGTTCAGCAACATTCTTATTTCTCACCCTTTGAAACAAAACAAACAAGCGTGGATCTCGTCAGGTACGGAGAACGATCTGGGGTGCTAATACCTTCCCAGGTTGTAACCTGACTCCCGAACCCAGATCTTTGGTTCGCAAGACCTTATCATTTCCTTCTTCCTCACGTTTGTGCAGCATTACCTTTCCCATTCATTCGGTATAAAAATGCTTGGCTGGCGACTCTACCTTTTCTGCGCCACTTTCGTGTTTATACTAGGATGAAAATCCCGGGAGCGACAACTGGCGATTCTGCTGGGGAAATTCCTAACCAGATAATTTCTGGTTTCCCTTGTAGAGTCAATCCTAGAGCTTGTATGTTTTTGTTTCTTTGGGTGTTTATATGTGTGTGTTGTTGTGTTTATTTACTGTTTTTGTTTACAGTTTACTTTACAACTTTATTTACTGCTTTCAGTATTTATTTTCACATGCATCATATGCTGGACTGTGCTGGTTTCATTTTTTCTGTGGGATGGGCTTTATTAGTGTGAGATAAGCCAAATACCTGGCTTGAGTGCACCTAGGATTTAGAGTGGTTCCACTTTGGCTTCATGGCATCTTTCTATGTTGGTATTAGTGAGTTCCACGCCTTAACTTGCGACCTTCTTAGAAATGTATTGACGCCAGAATCTTTCTGGGGAAATACACTACCTTGATAGTTATGTGCAGTTAGGGGACCGATCATTAAGAACCTTTGTGGAAACATCCCTCTCCAGTGATGACAGTGGTAGACCACATTTGTTGGCAAACCCACTCGCATCCGAGGGTCCACTAGGAACTCGCATAGGATGGTCTGGTTCTCTCATTGGAATCCAGTTAAGGTAAATTGTTTGTATAACGATAGTATTGTACCCTTCGGGATGAATGTACTAATGTTTTTCGATTCAGTGCTTGAAGCTGAGGACTTATGAGGGATGCTTGTTTCCTTGGACTCAGCTGAGACCTCCCTGAGTAGTACATAATGCCAAACCAACTCCCTGATTTAGTCATGAGCCATTTCTCAGAAATGGTGAACGTATTATTGCTATTCGGCTTTGAGAGTCCGGGTGTAACACGGTGGAGAACTGACTTTTAGTCATGTTGCGGATAGCAAGAGTCGCCACCGACTTTTATTTTATCCATAAGGAAAGGACATAAAAGAACAGGAAAGACCGTTTTGAAAAGACTTGGGTTTGGGGGGTAGGTTATATAAAGGGAAGGTGTTAGCACCCTTTATATCCATGGTTATCCATGGGATCTTAGTTACTTAGCTCACTTAAATGTTTTTGAAAAGTGTGGTGTGTGATTAGAAATTTTCTAAGTACTTTGTAATGATCCTCGTATGTATGTATACAAAGCCTTGTCTGAAAATGTTTGGAAATATTGTGAGGTGTAAAGAGTGATTTTAAGAAGTGAGCAAGTAACTAAGAGGTACCTACCCTAGACTAAGTCATTCATGTTCTTATATGTTCTTTCAAGGGTAAGACTATCCCTATTATTAAGGAATAGGTAGTAATTACCTTGGATTTTATTAAGGGACAGGCGTAGGGTCATCGTATGGTCATAGAAGGCAACTTAAGGGTGTCTGTAGCAATTCGTAGGGACTATCATCATTTATTCGAAGGGATAAGATCTTTATCGTAGGCAACCTCAAAGGGACTTAATCTTTTAATCTGTAGGGACTTATGATGATTTTATTCTGTAGGGACTTTGCTTTTTAAGACATACCCATTTTCGAGAGACTTGACCATTTATTTTAAGGCAACCAAGAGGAGTACTCTAGGAAGTGCAGATGGCGATCAAAGATCGACTTACGTGTGTGCATGTTTATATTCAAATATTTATCTTTTAAATTAATTTATCTAAATCCGTTTAATCACAATTAGTTTCGCACTCCCTATTTACTAACCAAGCAATTAAATAAAATAAATTAAATGCGGAAAATATAAAACTTATGCTATTACATGGCTTTGGGCAGTTACATAATAATCGGACATAAAAAATAAATTACAATACATATAAGCCTATACATTTTTTTAATAAAGCAAAATAAGAATAATATTTTAAATGATAAAAGCAAAATAATAATAATAAAAAAATAATTAAGATTAGGTTTTAAACAAAAATTAAGATTTGATTAGTGAAATTAGGGTTAATTAATCATAATTAAAAATACATTATTTTTATTTACAAAATATAATGTTAATTGTATACAAATATATTATAAAAAGAAATAATTAATATAGTTAATAAGCATTAAGAAAATAATCATGAATTTTAGAAAATATAAAGTTTATGTAAAAAATATTATTGGTTATTTATTTAGAAAAATATTTTAATTATATTATTAAAACAAAATAAATAAAGAAAATGAGAAAATTAAATAAAAAAAGAAAAATCACTAAAAAGATAGGACATGGGATTTGAACCCAGGTCCTTTACTTTAATAATATAGCATAAAACCAACTGGGCCAGCGTGTGCTAGTGTTGTCTCTAATCAGCCAATCATTTATATTTCAAACCTGCAAAAGAAATAAATCCAGCAAAAAGAATTGCTTCCAGCCAGAATCGAACCTACAACCTTCTAACTTTGAATCCAAACCTTTACCATTAAGCCACATGGGGCGCGCTTGGCATTATAGTGGTCATCAAATAATATATATTAAACCTGTAAAACATGTGAAATAATTTGAAAAAAAGTACCAAAACCTGGGATCGAACCCAGGTCCATAGTCTCACACGCGCACACCTTTTACCACTGGACCAAGCAACATTAATTGAAATAAAATAGAAAACAATTGTAAAAATATTAAAACAAATGTTGAATTTCCAGATGGCGCCAAGACTTCATCTTCCTCGTTTGAATTTCCTGCGAATTTCCATACGATTTTTCATGCGAATTTACCTACGTGTATCTTTAACCAGAAGAACCTAGGTTTTTGAAACATCATGCAAACCACAATAATAATGAAAATTAATAACCCAGATCAATTGCTCATAGTTTATACGTTATAGCCATGTTTTTAGAATCCATTTATATGCCCTAACTCCAAAGATCCTAAATTCGAGTTTAAAACCCTAACAATGGCATCTCCTTGATTCTGCAACAAAAATTCAATTCAAGCACATAGAAACATTCCAGGTATGTTAATAAGCAAGCATCAATGCATAAAAATCATTCATATTACGTGGATTCATGAAATCGAAAAATTCAAAAAGTCAAGAATGTGATGATTCGGTTAGCATGTTTGGATGCGATAATGGATGTTTTAGTGATCCAGAAACATTATGTGATCTTCCAGGAATGATTTGCAATCTTTGTTTGATCTTGAAAAGGCCTCTAGCTCAAAATCTGAATGTGAATTTCCTTTGAAAACTTTTACGTTGTTCTTGGTTCTTGGAGGCTGCCAATCGTCCCCTTGTGTATTGGTTTATGTCTTTAACTTATAGTGAATGAAATTAGGTCAAAAAAACATGTGATTTTGTGGGTTTTTGGATGACTTGAGTGTGAAGAAATCTTCTTGCCAAATTGGTCAAAAAATCAAATATTTTCATGCCCAATTGCTTTAGCACGAATTTGGTTAGCATCCAATCACTTTAAATGGTGTTTATAAGTTTCTAGAACAAGAATCAAATCTAAATATTGAGTTTTCGTATTTTATTTTGATTTAAATTGATTTTTAATGAATAAAATCAAAATAAATATAAAATAAATTATAAAAAATTGAATAAATGAGAATTGGGTCGTGCATGATGTAATGGTAAAGATTGGATCACAAAATTGCAAGCCCGTGTGGAAAGAATTGGTTCTAAGACCCCATTTGCTCAATATACCTCTCAAACATTTCCCAACTTTGCAAAGACACAAATCCCTCAATTTTAAGGCTATGAAGGTGTTCTTGGACATTTTGGAAAGCTTAGAGATTCCTATAACCAACATCTTTGCTCTCATGTCCATATCTTTCACCATTTTCAAATTATGCCCTTTGGAAGATGTTGACTTTTAAAATGAACTGTAATGTTTTGGCTCATACCTTTCAAATGAAGCATTTTTAGGCTTGGCTTGTGAGACACAAAGTTGTAGATAATTCAATTTCCTCAAAAATGAGCTTTGGATGGGAAATTTTTGATGAAGCATGTGAAAGTTATGGCTGGTCAAAGTTCAGTTGACTTTTCCTAAGAAAACCCTAATTTAGAAACTCCTGATTCTTGATGATCTGAAATCTCCTTGATGAATCATGATCAAACCTTGATCAAATGATGAATTTTGCTTCATAAACTTTATGTTGGCAAAAAAGCATGAAGTTTGACTTTGGTTTGACCACAGTTGACCTCATTTTGACTTTTTAACCACTTTGACTAATTTTTGCATATCTGATCATCTGACTGAGCAAACCTTTTGAAAAGCCTTGAAACTTGACATAGGGATTCTTGAAGAAATATAGGATGTTATGAAGCTCACTTGAGGCCTTGAAACTCCATTTATCCTGATGAAATCCAAAACCCTAGTTTAGGGTGCATTGCTTAGGAGGAGGCTTTGTCTGAGGGAACTTCCAAGCTTTCTGACTAATTGTGAACCTTGTGAATGTTGTGAACCTCTTGGGATACATCGTGAACCTTGTTAACCTATTGGGACACCTTGGTACACAACGCTTTGACTAGGTGAGGATAAATTTTGGGGTGCAACAGCTGCCCCTATTCAATTTTCTGAAACCTGAGCAGTTAGATTGGCCTGTATGCCATTCGTGACTTGGAAGGTTGAAGGGGATTGAACACAAAAGCCCAAAATTTTGCACTCGCCGGTGCATAAAGTAACACTGTTGATTGGTTGTATATGCTGGAGTGGGCTTAGAGATGCCACTCATAGGAACTGGAGATGGGCTTATAGATGCCATCCATAATGATAGTATCTTTATGTTGTCACTGGATATCAGTACTAGGTCTTCATATAGGTCGTCTCTGAATCATTCCTATAACATGGTTTGATTTGAATGTCAGCACTAGATCTTCGTATAGATCGTCTCTGCATTATCTCTGGGGGAAAATAATATCCTTCATTAGGTGTCAGTACTTAGATCTTCGTATAGATCGGCTCTGAACCATCTTTAGGAACATACTTTAATTTTAAGCATCAAAATCAAATCTTCGTGGCGATCTTTTCTGAATTGATTTTGGTAATATCTTAGTCTAAGTACAAGATCTTCGTAGCGATCACTTATGTACCATCCCACAGATAAACTGTTGTAAAGACCATTAGAAATAAATCTTCGTAGCGATTATCTCTTCTGGAAATATCCCGGATTAGGTAATAGATCTTCGTATAGACCATTTACATACCTTCCCAAGGACAAAAAGAATATCAGGATTAAATCTTCGTGGCGATTATCCTTGAACTTCTTCTGAAAGAATCTCTTGGATTAAGTGCTAGATCTTCGTATAGATCATTTACACACTATCCCAAAGATAGTTGACCATCAGAAATAAATCTTCGTAACGATTATCTCTTCTGGAAATATCCTGGATTAAGCACTAGATCTTCGTATAGATCATTTACGCACCCTTCCAAGGACAACTTGAGCATCAGGATTAAATCCTTGTGGCGATTATTCCTGAATTGCTTCTGGTAATATCCTGGACTGAACACTAGGTCTTCGTATAGACCATTTATGTGCCATCCCAAGGACAACTTGTATTGATCATCAGAAATGAATCTTCGTAGCAATTATCTCTGAATTGGATATCAGTATCTGATCTTCGTATAGATCATCTCTGAACTATTTGATAGTGTTTATCTGCCTGCAACTATCCTGAAAAGGAGAGGTTAGTTTATGTAAGATTATTTGATGTATGCATGTATGGCATGATGCTCTTAAGTAAGAATGTCATATGGGTTATGGATGCGTATGCCATGATATAATGTAAATGATGTATGTATGAATCATGTAGCCAGAAGTGTCTGGGTATCTCTGTATAACAACTGTTGGCTGGGGAAAATAAATCCCGGTTCGTTGCTGAGGAACATGAGGACTTCGTTCTAGTCTTGTTTAATGATATGGTACTCAGAACCTCCCGTCTTCGTTCGTTGTGCTTTTTATTGAAGGAATAAGTTCCTGAATATCCTGACTGAGGATAAAAGAGATGGACATAGATCAGGGAGACTTAATTCTTCGGAGGATATGAAACTGCTTGAAGACTTCGTCGAGTGGGAAGTATAAGATATTACTTGAAGAGTTCTGTATGGATATCCGTACAGATTACCCTGTGGGGATGAACCGGCGAAGCTTCGTTGAATTTCTTCCCTCGTTCGTCCTTAATAAATACTATTACTACATTTTATGCATTTCTGGTAAACATCAATCATATTCAAAAGCATACATACATTCAAACACAACCAATGGACGTTTTCGCTTAAGTAAACGAGGGAAAAGTAAAATTGAATTAAAACATGAGACTTTATTTATTTAGAAAATGGCCTATAAACAAGCAAGTTTGTACAAGGAAGACAGAAATCCTAGTAAGAGGAATTTGCCATAAAAGTTTTACAAAAACAAAGAAAAACAACTATGTGAAAATAATCCTATTGAGTTTCAATTCCACTATTGTCATTATCTTCAAGTATCTCATCCTTTGCTGTCGAGATAGAAATGATTGGATTGATCTTTATCTGTTTGAACTTGATTCAGGTAGCACAAATAGTTGGAGTTACATGAGTGATCCAACGAGACATAGTCATACGCTTTAATCCCTAATTTTTGCCTGGATTGCCTTTTCAGGTTTTCAATCCACCGGGATACCCTTTTTTGCCCAAGCCTCCCTTTCGGATTTTCGACTTGTCGGGTGTACAATTGTTTTATATATATATATATATATATATATATATATATATATATATATATATATATATATATCCCTAATTTTTGCCCGAACCCTTTTGGTTCGCCGGGATGCCCTTATTTTTGCCTAGGCCAGTCAACCTAGCGGGTCTCTTTTTATGCGTAGTATTTTTTAACTATGTATACGTTTACGGGTTGTGGGAAATCTTCATCATCCATAGTAGTAAGCATCATGGCACCTCCTGAAAATACCTTTTTGACTACAAATGGTCCTTCATATGTAGGAGTCCACTTGCCCCTAGGATCACCCTGTGGTAATACGATATGCTTGATTACCAAGTCTCCAGTCTGATATACCTTTTGCTTAACCTTCTTATTAAAAGCTTTGATCATCCGTTTCTGGTACATCTGACCGTGACAAATAGCTGCTAGCCTTTTCTCATCAATCAAATTTATCTGGTCAAGTCGAGTCTGAATCCACTCATCTTCATCCAAGCCTGCATCCTTCATGATTCTTAAGGAGGGGATCTGAACTTCAATGGGTAGGACGACTTCCATACCATAGACTAAGGAGAATGGGGTTGCCCCTGTTGAAGTACGTATTATAGTACGATAACCATGAAGAGGAAATGGTAACATCTCATGCCAATCCTGATACGTAACAGTCATCTTCTGTAGAATCTTCTTGATGTTCTTATTGGCAGCTTCTACCGCACCATTCATCTTTGGACGATACGGAGAAGAATTATGATGCTTAATATTGAAATGCGTGCAGAGGTCAGTTTTCATAGTGTTGTTCAGATTAGAGCCATTGTCTATGATAATCCTTTCAGGGATGCCATACCTACATATGAGATTATTCTTAATGAATCGAGCCACAACATTCTTAGTAACAGATGCAAATGAGGCTCCCTCCACCCACTTTGTAAAGTAATCAATGGCAACAAGGATGAAACGATACCCATTGGAAGCAGTAGGCTTGATCTCACCAATCATATCAATGCCCCACATAGCAAAAGGCCAAGGAGCAGTCAACATATTCAACGGAACTGGAGGTACATGCACCTTATCCGTATAAATCTGACACTTGTGACATGTTTTGGAATGTTGATAGCAGTCAGCTTCCATGGTAGACCAATAGTAACCTGCTCTCAATATCTTATTTGCCTTGGTATGACCACTAGAATGAGTGCCAAAGATCCCATCATGCATGTCTTCCATAATCTCTGTTGCTTCCTTCTTATCCACACAACGAAGCAAAGTTGAATCATGATTGCGCTTGTATAAAATTTCATTACTCAAGAAGAACTTAGCAGAAAACCTCCTCAGAAACTTCTTATCATTGACAGATGCCCCTTCAGGGAACTCCTGAGCTTCAAGATACCTGTTCACCTCATAGAACCAAGGATTTCCCTCTATTCCTTTAGTATCAATCTCATTACAATATGTAGGCTTCTCAAATCTATCAATAGTGATTCTGGGGGATTCATCATCCCAACTAATCTCAAACATAGATACCATGGTGGCTAAAACGTCTGCCAACTGATTCTCTCGTCGTGGAATATGTCCAAAGGCAATCTCTTCAAAATATGGGATCAAAGACAACACATGCTCTCTGTAAGGAATGAGATTTGGGTGCTTGGTATCCCAATCTCCTTTAATCTGACTAACTACCAGGGCTGAATCTCCATATACGTCCAGAAACTGAATCTTCATCTCAATGGCAGCTTTGATACCCATGATACATGCTTCATATTCAGCCATGTTATTGGAATAATAGAAACAGAGTATAGCAGTAATTAGGGTATGACAACCTTCAGGGGAAATGATCACAACACCAACACCATTACCAAGCGCATTAAAAGCTCCATCAAAAACCATAGTCCATCGGGATCCCTGTTCAGGTCCGTCATATTGTCTAGGTTCTTTAGTAACAATCATAATGTCTTCATCTGGGAACTCAAAATTCATAGACTGATAATCATCCACTACCTGATGAGCTAAATGATCAGCTAACACACTGCCCTTAATGGCCTTCTGAGTGGTGTACTGTATATCATATTATGTTAAAATCATTTGCCATCTCGCTATTCGTCCGGAGAGAGCAGGTTTCTCAAATATGTACTTGATTGGATCCATCTTTGAAATCAACAAGGTAGTATGAGTCAACATATACTGTCTTAGTCGGTGAGCAGCCCATGCCAAAGCGCAACAAGTTTTTTCGAGCAATGAGTATCTTGTTTCACAGTCAGTAAACCTTTTGCTAAGGTAGTATATTGCCTGCTCTTTTCGACCAGACTCGTCATGTTGCCCCAACACACACCCCATTGAGTTGTCTAATACTGTTAAGTACATAATCAAGGGTCTTCCATCAACTGGTGGCATCAAAATTGGAGGTTCTTGGAGGTATTTCTTGATCTCATCAAAGGCTACCTGGCATTCGTCATTCCATTCCATTACCTGATCTTTCTTTAACAACTTGAAGATTGGCTCACAAGTAGCAGTTAGCTGGAAAATAAATCTTGCAATGTAATTCAGTCGTCCCAAGAAACCTCTGACTTCCTTCTCATTATGAGGAGCAGGCATCTCTTGTATAGCTTTTACTTTTGCAGGATCCACTTCAATGCCTTTTCCACTGACAATGAAACCCAAGAGTTTACCAGACCTAACTCCAAAAGTACACTTGTTTGGATTCAATCTCAGTTTATACTTCTTCAACCTCTCAAACAACTTGCACAGATGATCAAGGTGTTGTTCCTCATTCTGGGACCTAGCTATCATATCATCCACATATACCTCTATCTCATGGTGAATCATATCATGAAACAAATCCACCATAGCACGCTGATATGTTGCCCCAGCGTTCTTCAAACCAAATGGCATCACCTTATAACAAAAAGTGCCCCATTGTGTAACAAATGTAGTCTTCTCCATATCTTCTGGTGCCATCTTAATCTGATTATAGCCAGAGAAACGATCCATGAAAGAGAATACCTTATGCTGAGCAGTGTTGTCTACCAAAACATCAATATGTGGAAGTGGAAAGTCATCTTTAGGACTGGCCTTATTCAAATCCCTGTAATCTACACACATGCGTACCTTACCATCCTTCTTAGGTACCGGTACCACGTTTGCAACCCATTGAGGATAAGAAATCACAACTAATAACCCTGCATCAAATTGTTTCATCACCTCTGCTTTAATCTTTTCTGACATTTCAGGACGCATGCGACGAACTTTCTGTTTCTTTGGACGACAATCTTCTTTTACCGGTAGACGGTGAACCACAATGTCCATATCCAACCCTGGCATATCTTCATATGACCAAGCAAATATCTCCACATAGTCACGTAACATCTGGATTAGTCTATTCTTAACACCATCTTCTAGTTCAGCCCCTATCTTGACCTCTTTCCTGTTTTTATTAGTTCCCAGATTCACAACTTCGATTGGCTCTTCGTGTGGATGTATAGCTTTCTCTTCTTGTTGAAACAACCTAGCAAGCTCTACAGGTACCTCACAATTTTCCTCCTTCCCATCTTCAGCTTGATAGATCGGATTCTCGAAATTATAATTGGCAATAGTGGAATTGTTATCAACAGGATCCAGAGTGGATGAAGATTTGCATTTTAGTGATGTGGGTGTGTGTAAGAACACATTGCTGATAAAACAGAAATAATAATAAAAGAAAGACAAGGAGCACAATATTTACGAAAATGAAACGTCCATTGATTTTATTGAATGAAGTATGCAAATGAAATGACATCCCGAAACAAGCATACCATTGTTCCCCGGGTAAGACACAAGGCTTAAAAGGTTTTATTGTTCGAAATTACAAACTTAAAACAAAACATAGTAATGGTATTTACTCCTGACTAAAGGAGATATGAATAACGTCTTCAGTCTTCCAATTGTTGAGCCCATCATCCATGGTAGGAAAGATCCAATCATCCAGGTTGTAGTCTTCATCATGGTCACCCACAACATTGATTTGATCTTTTATGACCCCTTTATTAGTGATACGAACAACACGAGCACGACGAACATCCCTCTGAGATTCTGCAGTAAAACCCAAACCAAACTTGTCAGACTTGTAAGGGATGTTGGGAAGCTGACCCCAAATAGCACAACCACCTTTTACAACCACATCTTTAGCATCTTTAAGGGAGGCCATTGCAGGAGGTATTCTAGTAACCACAGGAGCTCTTTCAGAAGCAGGGACAAACTGAGGAACAAGAGCAGAGCAAGGAACAACTTCAAATGTTTGACACGGAGTTTCAACCAATTCACCCTCCATTTCTACATATTTGAAAGTATTCACATGGCTAACCATGTACTCTTCTTCACCATAGACAGTGACAAATTTGTTTTTTCACCGGATATTTCAACTTCTGATGCAAGGTGGAAGTCACAGCACCTGCCCAATGGATCCAGGGGCGACCAAGCAAACAAGAATACGCAGGACGAATATCCATCACATAGAAAGTAAAGTTGAAGACTTGAGAGCCTACTTTGATTGGGAGGTCTACTTCTCCATGTACCATTCTTCTTGAACCATCAAAGGCCCTTACTACCACATTACTTGGCCTTAACACAACATCTTCAGGACTGAGCTTGTCCAGAACCTCTTTAGGGAGTACATTTAATGAAGAACCATTGTCCACCAATACATGAGACAAAGTAGTTCCCCTACATTCAATGGAGATATGCAGAGCTCTATTATGGTTTCTCTTGGCAGGAGTCAGATCAACATCAGAAAAGCCCAAACCATTATCACTAGTTAGATGTGCAACACAATTCTCAAACTGATCCACAGAAATTTCATCTGGCACATGAGCAGCCTTTAAGAACTTGATTAAGGCTTTAGCATGGGCCTCAGAACACAGCAGCAAAGATAACATGGAGATTTTGGATGGAGTATGCCCCAACTGGTCAACAATATCATAATCACTCTTGCGAATGATCTTCAATACTTCTTCCATCTGTTTAGAAAGATTTTCAGCAGTTGGTGCCTCAGCTTGCACAGGTTCAATCACAGGACCTTTTCCCCGGGCATCAGTACTTCGCCCAGAATTGGAGGTATGAGCTGGAGTAAATGTACTTTTAGAGGTATCTTGAGGGGAGAATATTCTTCCACTTTTGGTGACCTTACTAGATCCAGCAATATTGTCCACATCAAGATTAACATCAGTAACAGGTGCATCAGTCAAAGGCTCTTGTTTGACACCATGGATATAAACATCAGAACCATAATTCCAGGGTATAGCTTTATCAGAAGTATAAGGAACAAGGCCATGAGTGGTAATGATCATGAGAGCCATTCTAGCTTCAGCAACAGTCTTCACAGGGCCTTCAGCAGTAATCTTCACAGGGCCTTCAGCAGTAATCCTAACAGGACCTTTAGAGGTGATCCTGACAGGAACTTTGGAGGTAATCTTCACTGGTACTTTATCAACCATAACTACATCTTCAAGCTTCGTGCTTCAAGTCAGATGTTCACACATACTTTCCACAGAAAGAGCCCTCTCAAACAATATAGTGTAATTGTCCATGAGGCGTTGAATACCATCCTTCAACTTCCAGCAACTATCAGGTTTATAGGCACAGTAAAAACAGTCTTCTTTGCAACCTGGAAAGACCCCAGCCTGCACTAGCTTCTTCTTGATAATGGATAGAGGAGTAGTCAAATCTGTTACTGAGGAAACATAAGAAACTTCATCAACATCATTAACAGTCTTCTCCTGATTGGGCATAGGAGCATTGATCACATTTGGGGTCCCAGGAGGGTCAAATTCAATTTCCCCAGCTTTGATCATGTCTTGAATCTTGTTTTTCAACACCCATCAATTGTTGATGTCATGTCCCGGACTATTAGAATGATATGCACATCTTGCATTAGGATTGTATCGAGGAGATGATGTATTTGGATTCTGAGGAGGATCCCTTAAAGTAATTAGCTCCCCTTTCAACATGTATTGCAAGGCTTGGGCCAGTGACATGTTGATCTTGGTGAAATGTCTTCTAGGCTTCTGTTGATTGTTCTGTTGTTGATCTGGTGTTGTAGGGGCAGGATTGGAGATGTGAACTACTCCCACAGATTGGTGACTTTTGTTACGACTATGTTGACCATACACAACATTAGACTCCTTCTTTCCACTAGGGGGCTTCTTAGCAGTGCTTGATGAAGAGGCACCCACCTGTATCTTACCACTTCTTATCCCACTTTCCACACATTCTCCAGTCATTATCAGCTCAGTGAAACTAGATGATGAGCTTCCAATAAGGTGACTATAAAAAGGACCATTCAGCGTACTCATAAACATATCCATCAGCTCCCTGTCAGTCAGAGGAGGTTGAACACTACCAGCCAGGTCTCTCCATTTCTGGGCATACTCTTTGAAACTTTCCTTAGCACCCATAGACATGCTTTGGAACTGCATGCGAGTTGGTGCTAAATCAGCATTATATTGGTATTGCCTATAGAAGGCCTCAACAAGATCGTTCCAATCGCGAATATTAACACTTTCAAGTTGATAATACCATTCCAATTGAGCTCCAGATAAACTCTCTTGGAAGAAATGAATCCACAGTTTCTTGTCAGCAGTATGTGGTTGAATCCTTCGGACATAGGATCTCAAGTGCAGCTTAGGACATGAAACACCGTCATACACCACAAAAGCAGGAACCTTGAAGCCAATAGGTATAACCACTCCAGAAACTAAACTCAAATCTTCAAAATCAAGCCCAGAAGATTTTTGTAGCTCCATAGCGTTCATTCTGTCTACTATTATCTTATACTTCTCCTCACTAGCAGGATCATGATAATAGTTCTCCTCAGAATCAGAATCTTCCACAGTATCATGAAGACTACCTCCTTCTCTCTCAAAATTTTCAGACTCAAGATCCTCAACCTCTTCTTTTGTCTTGACAGGACCTCTGAATCTTTTACCCGGGTTGATGAGGCCCCCTGATTTTCTAGTCTTTTTCTTCTTCTTAGTCAGAAGTGCCTTCAGCTCATCTTGTCCCTTGGACAAGTTCGGGATCATTTCTTGAAATTGTGCATTCTGAGCCTGGAGATCCTTAACAGTTTGTTCGAGAGCCATTTCTGCTTCAAATAAACAACGAGAAGATAAGATACTTGTTCATAAGAAACCTGTGATGCAATGATATGGTATGTAGAATTTAAAGGACCGCAGAATTTAAATTTGTGTAAACCACCAGAAATGAAACTTTTATTAGTAAGCAATAAACTTGTTTGCCTCTTTGGGCTTACAATAAAATGAAATAAATTCAAAGATGGGGTTTTAAGTCTCCCATGGACGTTTCCTCTTTGTATGGAGGTATGTGTTGAGATTCCGCTCTTCGTGAAGTTGTCTTGTCATCTCCAGGATTCTTTCTTGACTAGCTTTGAAATGAGTCTCAAAAGTATCCCTTTGTTCTTTCAACTGGATCTAGGACCTCTGCAACTCTTCCATGTCAGTGGGTATGTCTGGATGAAGGATGATATAAGGAGTATCCCCTTCAGCAACAGGCTCCATGGTAACTGGCAGGATAGCAGGATATGGCATCATAAGAGTCTGAGCACGTGCTCGTACCCATCTGAGATAAGGTTCCATAGGAATGAAGTACTTTGGTTCCAGAGTCTTGCTGTCAACCTTGTTCACTTTACCCCAAGCTCGTATGAACCTTTGACAGTAACCTTGCAGATCGTTGTCGTAGTCGAACACAATACCCTGAATAAGCATGTCATGAGGACCATTACTCCGAGCATAACCAAACTGGCATAGAGCTAAACAAGGGTTGTAAGTAATGCCCCCTCTTATGCCAAGGAGTGGCACATTAGGGAACTCCCCACAACGGTCAATGATAGTAACATTCTCCATGGATCTAGAGCACCAATGAATGTCTGAATGAGAAAGTGACATAATCCTCTTGGACCACCTTAACCCTTGTTCATTCTTCATCGCTGATCGAGGAAGGTGAGAAATAAACCACCTAGATAATAGAGGTATGCAGCACATCAGAGTTCCTCGTTCCTTCGTAGTACGGGTATGGAGAGAATGTAAGATGTCTCCAAGTAATGTAGGCACTGGATTGTGAGTCAGAAATATGTTGATGGCGTGTACGTCTATGAGCTGGTCTAGATTAGGGAACAACACTAGGACATAGATTAATAAGGCCAAGATCTCCTCAAAAGCATCATAACTCATAGCCTTTAGGAACACTTGAGCTTTCTCCATCAATACCTTAGCAAGAATACCCTTAACTCCGCTTCTCGTTTCTAGGACAATGTCTGATTTCTTCAAATGTAAGGTTGCATCAATAACCTCAGGTTTAGGCTCTTTTTCTAAGCCTGTGAAAAGTCTTTGATCAAGGATAGGTATACCCAGTAGTTTAGAGAACTCCTCCATTGTAGGAACCAGCTGATAATCGGGGAATGTGAAACAATGATGTTTAGCGTCAAAGAACTAAAACAGGAAACTCATCATGTCTTCATCAAATCCTGAAGTAACCAAGTCAAGTAGGTGACCATGCTTCTTGATGAACTGGGATCTTTCATAAACTTGAGAGACTAATTCCTTAAGCTTAGGAGGTATCCCTACAAAGTTGATCAGAATAGTATTCCGACGAATAGAAGCCATGACCTACAACAAAGAACAAAGATAAATCCTTTGGTCCTTGAAATGGTTAGTGAAAATGATATGCTTATGATGTCATGATGTCATGATGTTATGCTCAATCACAAACATGTGGCACACACAAACAAGTCACACCATAGCCCTAGGTTTAGAGGCTTGCATGAGGTTTAAAGGTAAGTACCTTCCCCTGAAGTTAGTTGGTTCATCCTGTCCTACAAAAGTAACCAGGTTCTAAGGGATCTCAATATCACTGATCCTTCTCAAGGGTGGTTGTTTATTAGGCAACTTACTTGCCAACTAAAACCCTCCACGTTTAGGATCTCAATGAGCGTAGTATCGAGTATCAACCAACTTCAGTCTTCACCAAAGCCGGTTATCTCACTACTTTCTAAAGGCCAAGATGGGATGACTAAGGTTCTAAAAGTCAGTTAGTGTATTGACAACATATGGCAGCCTCATATTATCCTCAACTTACTTAAGGAACATAAGCACCAACCAAGAAGTCACACTAACTATGGCCACCAGATCAACCATATCGGTATACGCCGTACAGTTTCCTTGGTCTATTGCCATTTACCTAAGGTACACTAGATCTGGGTTAGGATCTTTCACACATAAGTCTAACAAGTAATATAAAGCAAACAAAGCAAACAATTTAAGTGATTTAATTCCTAAAGGTACCCCTCTTTTACTGAGTAAGTCCCCAGCAGAGTCGCCATTTTTGTAACACGGTGAGAGAACTGACTTTTAGTCATGTTGCGGATAGCAAGAGTCGCCACCGACTTTTATTTTATCCATAAGGAAAGGGCATAAAAGAACAGGAAAAACTTATTTTAAAAGACTTGGGTTCGGGGGGTAGGTTATATAAAGGGAAGGTGTTAGCACCCTTTATATCCATGGTTATCCATGGACTCTTAGTTACTTAGCTCACTTAAATATTTTTGAAAAGTGTGGTGTGTGATTAGAAATTTTCTAAGTACTTTGTAATGATCCTCGTATGGATGTATACAAAGCCTTGTCTGAAAATGTTTGGAAATATTGTGAGGTGTAAAGAGTAATTTTAAGAAGTGAGCAAGTAACTAAGAGGTACCTACCCTAGACTAAGTCATTCATGTTCTTATATGTTCTTTCAAGGGTAAGACTATCCCTATTATTAAGGAATAGGTAGTCATTACCTTGGATTTTATTAAGGGACAGGCGTAGGGTCATCATATGGTCATAGAAGACAACTTAAGGGTGTCTTTAGCAATTCATAGGGACTATCATCATTTATTCGAAGGGACAAGAACTTTATCGTAGGCAACCTCGAAGGGACTTGATCTTTTAATCTGAAGGGACTTATGATGATTTTATTTTGTAGGGACTTTGCTTTTTAAGACACACCCATTTTCGAGAGACTTGACCATTTATTTTAAGACAACCAAGAGGAGTACTCTAGGAAGTGCAGATGGCGATCAAAGATCGACTTACGTGTGTGCATGTTTATATTCAAATATTTATCTTTTAAATTAGATTATCTAAATCCGTTTAATCACAATTAGTTTCGCACTCCCTATTTACTAACCAAGCAATAAAATAAAATAAATTAAATGCGGAAAATATAAAACCTACGCTATTACATGGCTTTGGGCAGTTACATAATAATCGGACATAAAAAATAAATTACAATACATATAAGCCTATACATTTTTTTTAATAAAGCAAAATAAGAATAATATTTTAATTGATAAACGCAAAATAATAATAAAAAAAAAATTAAGATTAGGTTTTAAACAAAAATTAAGATTTGATTAGTGAAATTAGGGTTAATTAATCATAATTAAAAATACATTATTTTTATTTACAAAATATACATGTTAATTGTATACAAATATATTATAAAAAGAAATAATTAATATAATTAATAAGCATTAAGAAAATAATCATGAATTTTAGAAAATATAAAGTTTATGTAAAAAATATTATTGGTTATTTATTTAGAAAAATATTTTAATTATATTATTAAAACAAAATAAATAAAGAAAATGAGAAAATTAAATAAAACAAGAAAAATCACTAAAAAGATAGGACCTGGGATTTGAACCCAGGTCCTTTACCTTAATAATATAGCATAAAACCAACTGGGCCAGCGTGTGTTGGTGTTGTCTCTAATCAGCCAATCATTTATATTTTAAACCTGCAAAAGAAATAAATCCAGCAAAAAGAATTGCTTCCAGCCAGAATCGAACCTACAACCTTCTCACTTTGAATCCAAACGTTTACCATTAAGCCACATGGGGCGCGCTTGGCATTATAGTGGTCATCAAATAATATATATTAAACCTGTAAAACATGTGAAATAATTTGAAAAAAAGTACCAAAACCTGGGATCGAACCCAGGTTCATAGTCTCGCACGCGCACACCTTCTACCACTGGACCAAGCAACATTAATTGAAATAAAATAGAAAACAATTGTCAAAATATTAAAACAAATGTTGAATTTCCAAATGGGGCCAAGACTTCATCTTCCTCGTTTGAATTTCCTGTGAATTTCCATACGATTTTTCCTGCGAATTTACCTGCGTGTATCTTTAACCAGAAGAACCTAGGTTTTTGAAACATCATGCAAACCACAATAATAATGAAAATTAATAACCCAGATTAATTGCTCATAGTTTATACGTTATAGCCATGTTTTTAGAATCCATTTATATGCCCTAAATCCAAAGATCCTAAATTCGAGTTTGAAACCCTAACAATGGCATCTCCTTGATTCTGCAACAAAAATTCAATTCAAGCACATAAAAACATTCCAGGTATGTTAATAAGCAAGCATCAATGCATAAAAATCATTCATATTGCGTGGATTAATGAAATCGAAAAATTCAAAACGTCAAGAATGTGATGATTCGGTTAGCATGTTTGGATGCGATAATGGATGTTTTAGTGATCCATAAACATTGTGTGATCTTCCAGGAATGATTTGCAACCTTTGTTTGATCTTGAAAAGGCCTCTAGCTCAAAATACGAATGTGACTTTCCTTTGAAAACTTTGACGTTGTTCTTGGTTCTTGGAGGCTGCCAATCGTCCCCTTGTGTATTGGTTTGTGTCTTTAACTTATAGTGAATGAAATTAGGTCAAAAAAACATGTGATTTTATGGGTTTTTGGATGACTTGAGTGTGAAGAAATCTTCTTGCCAAATTGGTCAAAAAATCAAATATTTTCATGCCCAATTGCCTTAGCACAAATTTGGATAGCATCCAATCACTTTAAATGGTGTTTATAAGTTTCTAGAACAAGAATCAAATCTAAATATTGATGTAATGGTAAAGATTGGATCACAAAATTGCAAGCCCATGTGGAAAGAATTGGTTCTAAGACCCCATTTGCTCAAATACCTCTCAAAAATTTCCCAACTTTGCAAACACACAAATCCCTCAATTTTAAGGCTATGAAGGTGTTATTGGACATTTTGGAAAGCTTAGAGAGTCCTCTAACCAACCTCTTTGGTCTCATATCCATATCTTTCACCATTTTCAAATTATGCCCTTTGGAAGATGTTGACTTTTTGTTGACTTTTAAAATGACCTGTAGTGTTTTGGCTTATACCTTTCAAATGAAGCATTTTTAGGATTGGCTTGTGAGACACAAAGTTGTAAAGAATTAAATTTCCTCAAAAATGAGCTTTAGATGGGAAATGTTTGATGAAGCGTGTGAAAGTTATGGCTGGTCAAAGTTCAGTTGACTTTTCCTAAGAAAACCCTAATTTAGAAACTCCTGATTCTTGATGATCTGAAATCTCCTTGATGAATCATGATCAACCCTTGAGCAAATGATGAATTTTGATTCATAAAATTGATGTTGGCAAAAAATCATGAAGTTTGACTTTGGTTTGACCACAGTTGACCTCAGTTTGACTTTTTAACCACTTTGACTGATTTTTGCATATCTGATCATCTGACTGAGCAAACCTTTTGAGAAAGCCTTGAAACTTGACATAGGGATTCTTGAAGAAATGTAGGATGTTATGAAGCTCACTTGAGGCCTTAAAACTCCATTTAGCCTGATGAAATCCAAAACCCTAGTTTAGGGTGCATTGCTTAGGAGGAAGCTTTGTCTGAGGGAACTTCTAAGCTTTCTGACTAATTGTGAATCTTGTGAACCTCTTGGAATACCTTGTGAACCTTGTTAACCTCTTGGTACACCTTAGTACACAATTAATTGACTAGGTGAGGGCAAAGTTTGGGGTGCAACACCGTGATGCTTGACCCCAGTAGCACACCCGTGAGATGGGGAGGGGTTTACAGGTTTGCAGGAACCCTAAACTTCAACCTACCCATTATGCCAGCATACTTCAGTGATATGATCTTGTTCTGTTAATTATGGATGCTGAAATCATGAAATCCTGATCAGAGTGATACTTGTGATGATGTTGTGGCCTTGCATAGACACTTGATTACTTGATTCACTATACAGACACATCACTGATTGTCGCTCCCGCTAAGAGACACATGGTCAGATAGGGTACATACGCGAACGGTCGGCGAAAGGAGAAATGAAGTGAAATGAAAAGAGTCGACAACTAGGCATTTTTATCCCGAAGGAAAGGTAATACTGCATAAACCTAGAAATATATGGATAAGACGGTTGCGAACCAGAGAAACTAAGAAAGGGGGTTGGTTACAACCTGGGAAGGTATTAGCACCCAGATTGTCTGTCGTACTCGACGGGATCCATGCTTGAAAGTTTGTGTTTAAAGGGGGCAGTGTCTGTGCTATCTGTATGCAAAAGCTGGAAAAGAATGTACAAGTGTCAGTGCAAGAAAGTGAAGTAAGGTGCTCAGAAATGAGGCTTAAAAGAGAATGCTGGAAGAGGGGGAAGAGACAAAGACTTTTGTTCGATAACGGTTAAGTTATGCCTACGTATCCTCTCGTGCAATGAGGAAGTCAGAACACCATAGTTCGACTCAAAGAGACTGAAAGATAAATTGACTGATGAACTGCTTGCTTGCCTATGCTCAAGTGTATGACCTGTCTGGCTCAGGTGCTAACTGTCTTGCATTAGACAGAAGAAGCAAGTTCTCGTTTGTGAGTGAAGATGATGAGAAAAGAATCCTGGAGGAGACGATTATTGTTTGTTTTTGTGTTTTCAATCTTTTATTGCTTTTTTTTATGTTTGTCATAAATTAATGAGCTTAAGCCTAAACCAAGGGTTAGTAAACTCATTATATCCTCCCTTTGATTAGGGATAATGTGAATACCTTAAGTATGAAGTAAGCACCTCAAACTTAATTACCATGATGGTGTAGGACTAAGATCATTAACCTACTTGTGATAACTTAGATGTTTTTGGTGTTTTTGTTTAGTGTTAAGTAATGAGTTTAAGCCATAATCAAAGATTTAATGGACTCATTACACCATCCTAATAGAAGGATAATAGATGAGCACACTTAAGCTGAGGAAGATACCTCAACTTAATCCATGATTAGGGATTAACCTCATGACAAAACAAACCTTTATTAAAGTGGATTTTAGTTAATAGTGAGATTAAGAAATGAGTTTTATGATTTGTAAGACAACTTGAGGGGGACTTGTCCATTAACACTAGGGTTAGTCCTTCTTAACCAATTAAGGAAGAATTAGAACCCTAATGCAAGGCCCAAGTTACAAGCTATTGTCTTAGTGATTATTAAGGTGGATTGATTAAGATATTTAAACACATTAAGGGTTTACCACTTAGGATTAAAGTTATACACTCCATCCTAAGAGAAGGATGCAGGCATAACCTTAATCACAAAGCCTTAAAACCTTAAAGGTTTAGCCTCTGATTATGGGATGAGAAGAGAGACACAAAAGAATACACAAAGGTAAAACTAAGGGGGAATAATCTAAACCCTAAGATTATCATGCTTGGATGTTCCTATGGTTTGTGAGGCTTGCAAGAGATCTTCAAGAAACCACCAAAGGAAGAAGGAGATGAAAGGAGAAGCAGAAGAAACAAGTTAACTTACATCACTTAAGAAGATAAGTTACTTGAAGAAAGAAGGTGAATGATGAACATGAATGAGCAAGCTCACTCTAAAGCAAAGAGAAAATTCAGCAAGGATGCATAAAAGAGATGAGAAGAGAAATGAGAAGTGAAGGCAAATTCACTTCTCAAAGTACTTACCACCTGAAAAGTTAGCATAAAGAAAAGAAATGAAATGAAAATGAAATGTATGCAAGGATGCAAACCAAAACCAGAAGCATAAACATGATGTAAATGATGCTAAGAGATGATGCAAAGACATGTCAAGGGCAATGGATAATCATACAAGAGATGAGAATGCAAATGAAGCATGAAAGAAGCATGAAAGCACATGAAAATTCATGGAATGAAATGAATGCATATCATGGAAAATGGATGAATAAATGATCAAGCATGATTCTAATGTGTCCTAAGATTTCTTAGAAGTCATGTGAATGCATGAAATGTTATGGCAAGTTCATGAATGAATGCATATGCAAGATGTATGCAAATGAACATGAGAAATTAGGGTTTTAATGCAACATGAGATGCAAAAGTCAAAAACAGAAGCAAATCACAAGATAAAAAATTGAAAATGCACTCAAAGGAACCCTAACCCCATATGATATCACACCCCAAAGGAGAAGACTTAACTCTTAACCTAAAGAAAGTTATGATTTTTCTAAGTTATCTAGGGTTTTAAGGCACCTAAAGGGAAAAAATGCAAATCAAATAAAAAATACAAGATAAATTTGTGACAAAAATATGCTTGATATTACATGTCATATGAAGAACAATGCAAAAAGAATCAATGTCATACCATTCATGGTTAGGCAGAAAAGAATTCTTGAAGTTAGGGTTCAAAAATAGGAATTTCATGAACCCTAAATTCAAGAAAATTGTCAAAGATTGTTCAAAAACCAAAAAGAAATTTGTATGAATGGTTTGAAAATGTTTCTAAATGTCCTAAGATGCAATGTGAATATTTTTGGAATTTTTAGAAACCTAAATGATATTTTAATTAATTAATTTCCATTAATTAATTAAAATAAACATTTAAATATTTTAAAAATGATTTTTTAATGCAAAAAATAAAAATAAAAATGTTTTTGGGTGAAGAAAATTATTTGAATTAAAAATGCAAAAGGAAAATATTTTTAGGATTTTCTAACTATTTTTAATAAATGATGTAAACTAAATGATAAAAAATGAATTAAAAACTGAAATAAGGGAAAGTATGATGATCTAAGGGCTTAGATTTGAATCTGAGGGGGAAAGTGTTGACCAGCGCCATATCCAAGGGCCACAATTCATTCTGGGTTAATTCATTAATTAATTCTGATTAAATTAATTAAGTAGGAATTAGGGTTTTAATGATAACATCCCAACCATTCAAACACGTGGGCAGATCAAATCCTACGGCCATAATTCAAACTAACCCTAATTACACTGATTATGCCCTAATCACACTCAGGTGCCTGGAGAAGACCTCTGGTCATCTTCTCCGGCCAGCTCCCCACCCTATCTTCCATTTCAGGCCACCACAGACCCCCTAACGTTCCAGAAATGATCACTAACTCATTCTAAACAAGAATCAGCCCATAAAAACCATTTATTTTTACTCAAGATCAAGAATCAAAGCCAAACGGAAAATACGCATAAAATTTCAGAGTTTCAATACATGCTCAATACTTGATCATTTTCAAAACTAAACATATCAGGATCATCAGTGAATCATGGAGAATCAATTAGAAACTTAAAAACGCATTTCTGGAAAATTTGTTCTCGAGGTTACCTGAAGTGAAGCTTTCTCAGTTTGAAGCTTCTGGCCACTTCTCTTGTGCAAAATGACTCCCTTTGACCTCCTGATGAAGCTTTGATGCTTAGAAGGAGTTTGTTATGGCTGGTTTGAGAGCTTTCACTCTTGCTGGTCAGAAATCGTGTTTTGGCTATGCTTGGTTTTAGGCTTGTTTGAAGGGTGGGAAATGGTCCTCTTGTGATGCTGAGTTGTTTGATGAAAGAAGTTTTGAGTTTGAGTATCTGAGCTGAGAGTTTCGAAGGATTTTACAAATGAGGTGATTTTTGAGAACTTAATGAATCTGAGGTTTCAGGCTGCAATGTTGTGTGTTATGGCTTGTGTGTGATCCACATAACAAGTAGTGATAGGCCAGAGAGTGGGTGGTGGACTGTGGTGATTGGTATGGGCAAGTTGCCAAAATGTCAACATGACTTGTACTTGAGGTATGGGCAATGGTGCAGTTGGCTTTTTTGCTTGTCTTTGTGCAGCATAGATCAAGGAGGTCCATGGAATTAGTTTTGAGGCAATTCAGCAAGTGTATGAAAGGTTCTATGTCATTTTGCAATTTTGAGAAAGTTTGGCCCCTTTGTTATTTCTTCATGGGCAAGGCATGAAAATTTGAGATTCTTTGGGCAATTCTGAGTTTTAGACAATGCACAATTTTTTTATTATGCTTAGAAGTGTGTTTGAAGTCACAAAATAGCTTGGCAAGTGGTTTTGCAAAAATCCCTCTTTGGTGCACTCTTGAAAATTATGTGATTTTTGCCAACTTTGACAAGCCATAACTTGAGTTCCATAATGAATTAGGACTTGTTCTTGTACTTTTTTAAAAGGGAATGATCCAATCTACAACTTTCATGACTAACAATTTTTCATTTGAAGCATTTTTGGTTGAGAAAGAGGAGGTTGAAAAACTTTCCCAAAATGGAAAGTTTACATTACAAGTCATTTCCATTTTTGGCAACTTTTGGTTTAGCTCACTTTTCTTCAATTTTGTGAACTTCCAAGCACTTCAATGATCAAATAAAGATCATATAACTTCAATTTGATGAAAAATCCACTTTGGGTCCATAGATGGGGGCCTCAGATGCCCTGATTTTGCTGTGACTTGCTCAAGAAGTTACCCAATGAACAAATGACTTCCACAATGAATTTCTTCATCAAACTTGGTATGCATGATCCTTATATCATATTGAGAACATTAGAAATAAGAATGACCAAAAAAATTGGAGTTATGGCCTCTGAAACCAAAACCCTAATTTCAGGTCATCTATGTAGTGAAACCCTAGCTCAGCTTCCATGCTTTCCAAGTTCTTGTGATTCTTTGACTTCCTTGATCTTTGAGGGATATAAAATGATGATTGAACATACATAGACCC
Organism: Lathyrus aphaca; assembly: GCA_963966055.1. Lineage (NCBI taxonomy): Eukaryota > Viridiplantae > Streptophyta > Magnoliopsida > Fabales > Fabaceae > Lathyrus > Lathyrus aphaca. Next base: position 130,672,470 of record OZ014520.1, on the reverse strand, counting down.
TCTTGGGATGATTGGAGACCTTTGGAGTGGCTCAGATGGATCCTTGGATTGCTCAGATCACAAACCCTAGATGCAGATGAACTTGAACTATGCAGATGAAACAAAAATGCTATATGGGATGGTATGCTTAAACTAATGCAAAGATGAAAGATCACAAGCCATGGTGTGAACTTAGTGTGGGAAAATTTAGGGTGTTTACAGCTGCCCCTATTCAAACATGAGTTAGTTGTGTAGGGTGTAAGCGCCTGGCTTAACAAACAAACAAAATAACATGTGGTTGAATACAAAAGACAGTCCGAAATTTGCACTCACTGAGGAGAAGAAGAAAAGGGACATAAGTTGTAAAAGAAAGTATATTATGATTATAAAGGCGATGGAGGACGACCATCAAGCAGAGGACGACTGCTGGGGATAAAGCAATGACAGGGACGACCGACATGCTGGGGAAATAAAGAAATCATGATGGGGACGGCCGTCAAGTAAAGTAACAAGATTTTTTGGGGATTGAAGGTAAGGCAATGGTGGGGACGGTGATCAGGTTTGCAAAGTAATGTAAACAACGATGGGGACGGCCATCGGGCTAAACTGATGAAGGACGATCATCAGGAAAAGAAAAAGGGACCACGACGGGGACGACCATCGGGTTAAAGAATAAATGAAATAATGATGAGGGACGGTCATCAAAGTTGAAGGACGATCACCTAGCAGGGGACGAATGCTCTTTATCACGACATAGGACGAATGTCGGATAGAAAAAGTCGACGATGGGGATGGCCATCGGATTAGCATGATGAAGGACGATCATCAAGAGGTGAAGGACGATCACCTAGCAGGGGACGACTGCTCTTTATCACGACATAGGACGAATGTCGGATTGAAAAAGGTCGACGATGGGGACGGCCATCGGATAAGCATGATGAAGGACGATCATCAAAAAGGTGAAGGACGATCACCTAGCAGGGGATGGCTGTTCTTTATCACGACATAGGACGAATGCCAGATAGAAAAGGGTTCCAATAATGGAGGTTCCGCTGGGGAAAGGATGAGGGACGGTCATCCAAAGGTGAAGGAAGATCACATGGCAGGGTACGGCTGCCGAAAGTATCACGACATAGGACGAATGTCGGATAAGGAAAAGGTTACTTTTACTGGGGAATGGTAAACACGGACAAGTGCTTACGCCCAAGAAATAAAAGGTATAAGTGTTTTAACACTGTGTATAGATTAAAGATGCAGACGAGCATCCTTAAGACTATGATATGGACGAGTATCGGTAGAAACAAACGCTGACGCGTGTTCAGAGATGATGATACAGACGAGTACCAATTGGTTAACAAAGAACACGGATGGGTGTCGAATCTGTGGGGAATAAGGGTATACAAGATACAGACGAGTATCTGTATAAGTAAAACAAGTATTGAAATATGAGCAAGACACAGACGAGTGTTCAACTTGCTGGGAAAAAGCGTGACACGGACGAGTGTCAGAAGAGAAAGTGTATAAGTTATGAACTTATATTTGTATATGAGAGTGTAAGAGGTATTCTGGCAACCTGTGGGGGATAAGATGACACGGATGGGTGTCGATGAGAGTGTATTATAAACAAGTGTTTGGCAACCATGATGGGGAGTCGTGACACGGACGGGTGTCAGAAGAGTTTATAGATATCTGTATTTGAGAGTGTTTGTGGCTAATCTGTGGGGGATGATATAACACGGACGGGTGTCAGAAAGAGTATATATGAACATGTATCTGTATCGGGGAGTGCAAAGGGGACGCTTTGGCTTTCTGTGGGGAGATATGAGATGACACGGACGAGTGTCGAGAAGGACATGTTATGGACAAGTTTTTGTATTTGAGAGTACAAAGGGACGCTTTAGATTTTATGTGCAAGGGATGTATTCTGTATATTGCTGATGAGGTACTTGTTGGTATTTGCAGGTGACTAGTTCAAAACCTACCTTATGATCATGCAATATGTTTGATTTTTTCCGTAATGTTCCATATTAGACAGAATGCTACGCTTTGTGAGGAAAATGATGCGAATGCTATGATTATGCAAAAGAAACCGATCTGGGATTCGGATCCCGCCGCTGTGAAGATCTCTGGTTGATCTATTTGGAAGGATATCCCAGCTGGGGAAGAGATCATTGGTAGATCTGGTGAAACATATGGTTCTGCTTGGGGATTAGATCACTGATAGATTTATCTGGTAAGGAGACATCCCAGCTGGGGATGAAGAAGCTTCTGTCACTTTGTTGTGTGAGAATTTCAAACATTGCTCTTCCGGGAGAGGCTGGAACTCTGTGGGGAGATGGTTCCCTTGTCTTTGCTGAGGATGAGGGATTTGGCACTCTGTTGGGGGGATAAAAGATCACTGAACGATCTTCCTAGAGATTTTAGTGAGGATCCCGGCTCGGGATGAGGAGGCTTTGGCAACTCCGCTGGGACAAGTATTCCAGATACTGCTTGAAGGAGGTGTGCTGGGGAAGTGATGTTTGGCATGCCCCATGTTGTATATTTGAATGCCTGCAAACCTGTTAAGACAAAGAAATGCATGAGTGTCCCGAGGTATCCCTTACCGGATTCCTTCATAGGAGTTAGATATTCCTGAGAGTAAATACATTTCCTGCAAACATTTAAATTAGAAAGGCACATCTGTTTTATGCAAATATTATATCATGGATACTGGACATTTTGCAAACGAAACAAAAATGTACGAAACGAGGTGTGACTGAAAATCTGATTTTATTAATCTGGGTGCCCTGAATTGGCAAATACAGTCAAAGAACAAATCCCCTGGAATGAGGAGATTGATATAAATTGAGAAAAAGTAAAAGTGTTGGCAATGTTGACGACGCTTCGGTGAGCTTCCTTTGCTATGACTCGTATGACCTTGACGTTCTTCTCATCTTGCTTTCTGAAGAATGTTGATTCTGACCGATGCTTTAACCTTTCGAAGCTTGTCGTGTTGTAAGTAATACAGACGAATTCAGGATGCAGTTGTTCGCTTATTCCCTGATTTTGCGTGGATCGCCCTTTCGGGTTTTCAATCCACCGGGATACCCATTTTTGCCTGAGCTGTCCTATGCGGCTTTTCAACTCAGCGGGTGTACATTTTTTTCAATTTTCCCTTATTTTTGCCCGAGTCTTTTATTTTGTTTTTGACTCGCCGGGATGCCCTATTTTTTCCTGGACTTACATTCTGTTTTTATGTTCCAGCGGGTCATTTTATGCGAAGTATTTTTTTAACTGCATCTGAATTCACAGGGGATAAGAAATCTTCACCATCCATAGTAGTGAGCATCAGTGTTCCACCCGAGAAAACCTTCTTTACTATGAATGGACCATCGTAATTCAGAGTCCATTTGCCCCTGTGGTCTGTATGAGGAGGGAGGAGTCTCTTCAGCATAAGATCTCCCACTTGGTATTCCCGAAGCCTGACTTTCTGATCGAAGGCTTTCTTCATCCTTTTCTGGTATAACTGCCCATGACAAATTGCAGTTAATCTCTTTTCTTCGATCAGATTCAGTTGATTGTACCGAGAACGGACCCATTCTGCTTCACTCAACTTTACATCCATCAGTATCCGTAAGGAGGGTAATTCAACTTCAACAGGTAGGACTGCCTCCATACCATACACAAGCTGATATGGTGTTGCCCCAATGGACGTTCGGATTGATGTTCGATACCCATGCAAGGCAAATGGTAGTATTTCATGCTAGTATTTGTATGTAACCACCATCTTTTGCACAATCTTCTTGATGTTTTTGTTAGCTGCCTCAACAACGCCATTCATCTTTGGCCTGTAAGGAGAAGAGTTGTGATGTTGGATTTTGAAGTCCCGGCACAGTTCTGCCATCATTTTGTTGTTCAGATTAGAACCATTATCAGTAATGATTCGCTCGGGCACTCCGTATCGACAGATGATGTCTCTTTTCAAGAATATGGCTACCACTTGTCTGGTGACGTTTGCATACGAAGCTGCTTCAACCCATTTAGTGAAGTAATCAATGGCTACCAGGATGAATCTGTGGCCATTTGAAGCAGTCGATTCGATCTTTCCAATCATGTCAATGCCCCACATGGCAAAAGGCCAAGGTGAAGACATCACGTTCAAAGGATTTGGAGGCACATGCACTTTGTCTGCATAAATCTGGCATTTATGGCACTTTCTGGCATAGGCACAACAATCTGCATCCATTATGATCCAGTAGTAGCCTGATCGCAACAATATCTTAGCCATTGCATGTCCTCAAGCATGGATACTGAAAGATCCTTCATGCACCTCGTGCATCAGCAAGTCTGCTTCTTTCTTATCAACACATCTGAGTAGTATCGCTCCTTGGATTTCCATCCTGGTACAAACGCGAAAGTGGCGCGGAAAAAGAATAGAGTCGCCAGCCAGGCATTTTTATCCCGAAGAGAGGGAATGGTAATGCTGCACAAACCAGAAGAAATGAAAAGGAAGGACATGGGTCCTGCAAACCAAAGAGACTGAGCTCGGGAGTCGGTTACGACCTGGGAAGGTATTAGCACCCAGATCGTCCGCCGTACCCGACGGGATCCAGGCTTGCAAAAGAAACTGTTTCAAAGGGTGAGGGTACGAAAGCTGCAGCAGAAAGAAATGAAAATGAAAAGAAACTGGAACTGGAAACGCACTGAAAAGAAAATAAAGAGAAGAAATGTAGGGAAAATAAAGATTGTGCTCGAACGGGCCCTACCCCGCTGCCTACTACCTCATCAAGATAATGAGGATCAGAGACGCCGTAGTTCCCCTAACTAGGGGTACTAAAAGGAAATTGCTTGTGAGTTAAAGCTTGAACTGCCTATGACATTGCTCAGGTGTTGCAGACTCGGACGACGAGTGCGTAACCGTCTTGCAAAGTGACAAGTAGGAGCAAGTTCGCGTACGAAGCGAATGAGGTGAGAAGAGAATTCCCGAAGGAAAGACGTTTATTGTTTGTTTGGTGTTTTTTAGAAGCTTTTATGAGTGAAGGTTTGCATAGGTAAGTGTACCTAAGTCTTACTCAATGGGATGTGTACGTCTCACATCATCCCGAAATGGAATGCGCAAGAGGCACACCTATCTATGGAGGAAATCCCCAAAGCTAGTCCCACAAGTGAAGGCTCAAGCACACTGGCCTATTACCATTATTAAGTATTTTTGTGGTATTTTGGTTAAGAAGGGTTTTTTAGCTTTTTCTTTGTGAGGTACTCATGCTAAGACCTATCCACCACGAGTGATGACTCACACCTCGCCCCGAAACGGAACGCGTGCAAGCATCTCATAGCAAAGTCTCATGTCACATGAAAGTACTCAACCTTTATTAAGTGAATTATAATTAAGTTTGAAGATGAGAAGAGAGAGCACCAAAGGATCTCAAAGGAAAAATTCTAAAGGGGGACTAAAATAATCCTAAGTTTTAACATGCATGGATGTCCTAAGGGTTAGTGAAGTTTCTATCCTAATGAAGAAGGAAAAGAAGAAGAAGAAGATAGAAGAAGGGATGAGAAAGGCCTAAGCCCAACAACAAAGGGTTAGTTCACATAAACATAAGAGGAAGAGATGAGAATTGGAGATGTGGAACTCAATTCCCACATCTCACACTTACCATAGCCCCTGCAAGGTTAGTATGCATAAGTGAAACAAAATGAGAAAATTAACATGATAACATCAAACAATCAGAAGTGACATGATATGAACATATGCACCATGCAAATGCAACTCAAAGAAATGAGTAGAAGAAACTTTATGAGCAAAAGATGCAACATGAAACACTTATGAGAACAAATGCACACTTATGAAATATGCAATGCAAAATGCACCAAATATGAACACAAAGTTCACAACCAGAACCAAAACAAGATGGAGAATGGCTTAGGAAGCCAACAAGGTGAATAGAAGCAAGATACAAGACCAAACAATACCAAAATAGGAGCAAAAGAAACCATAAGATGAAATTAAAACACTTAAAGAAACAAATGACTTAAAGAAGAAGCAAACACAAAAATTCAGAAGACACAAGACCTATCCTAGGACCAGGAAGGTACCCACACCCCAAAGGAACCCTAAATGAGAAGAAGAAATGAGCACAAGTGCCTTTCTAGGCTTATGAGAGACTAAAAGGTTCAAAGGAAGATGCGCACGATCAGTAGACCAACGATGGTAAGATTATCAAACGGCTGATGAAGGAAGGCGCAGGATGGCTATGATGGACATGTACATGTGGGATTTACTAACACAGGCCCTACCGGACGATGACAAGTGTCACCGCCGGTATGGGCAGAATCAACAAAATCAGAGTGTTCCTTATCTCTTATCCTCATCGGAACTCACAACTCTTCCATTAAATTTCTTATTTCATTTATTATGAAACTTAAAAAACAAAACTCTTAACAATATAAAACGCAAAACACAAAGAACACAGAACAAGCCAACGCCTCTCCCTCGGCCTCCTGCTCATCATCTTCTTCTTCTCTCATCTAACCTAGCCATGCCGCCAACGTTCATCCTCCGGCCAACCACCACAAAACTAAAACTACACCAACACAAACACTCTCTAATCTTCTACAACAAACCGAAATCCGAACGCAAAATACAAATGTAAACCTCATTCAAATTCTCTTCACAAATCCAGAAACGTTTTCCTCGCACAAACCGAACGACGGACGGACCACAACCACAACAACAACATGAAGAAATCAAAAGAGCAAACTCGAAAATCAAGTAAAGAGGTAAGAATTTCGCCAACCTTCGACGCTGAGATTCGCGTCGGTTGCGTGTTGAAAACTTGCCGAAACGCAACGAAGACGAAGACGATCAATTCGATTGATGAACAGTGATGAAGAAGTTGGAGCTTGATGTTGCAGTGGTAACGATGATGAACTCTCAGAGAAGTTTCTCCGTTTTCTTTTTCGTGATGATGAACTTCAATGAATCTCTGCTTCGGCTTGGTGACAGAGAGAAGATGCGTTCGGTCTTTTGTTATTTATTTGGTGCAGATGACGAATCGTATCAGTGAAGCTTACGGGTTGTTAGAAAAACGGTGAGAAATTGATGATGAAGAGTGATGAATTTGGATATTCGGTGATGAAGAAGATGAAAGTGAATTCAAAGTCCAGATGTGAATACTGGTATCTCTTGTTGTGTATGGAGCAAAATTCTGTTTTTGGTTTTTTTTTTGTCATGAAGAGTTTTTTTGCTCCTCTCTTTTGTTGTAATGAGGGGATTTGTTCTGATGAGAATCGTTTTTGTGTGAAGGTGATTGTATCGACTTTTTCTTATTGATATTTTTGCTCTCAATTTTCCTTGCTGATTAAAATCGTGACTTCCCCTCTTAACAAACTTTTTTTTCAATTCTGTTATGGATCTTTTTCTAGCCTTTTTTTTTTATTTTTCTTTCTTCATTTTTCTTGATGCTGCAATGCCCTTTTCTTTGCCTTGCGTAAACCTTGATGTGTGTGTGTAGTGTGTATGAAACGCGTGAAGTTGTTTTTTCTGCGGGCAGGTGGTACATGTGTGACTTTGAGTAATGGTTATGTTTCTGTAAAGGAGTGGCGTGAAAATGTGAGGGTGGGCCTTATGGAAAAATGGTTTTGATTATTGAGAAAAGAAAGGAATTAAAAATGGCATTAAGAAATAGAATAGAAAAAATGGACTATACGGGTAACAAAATATGGAAAATGAAATGATATACTTAAAATGTATATGGGTGGGTATGGGTTATGAAGAAAAAGATAAAATGGATAGAAAATGGATTACATAAATGGATATATAAAAGATAAAAATTGGAAATTGGTATTAACAAAATATTGCAAAGAAAAAAAGGAAAAATGGATTAACTTGATTTGTGGATATTAGAAAATGATAAAAGAAATGGATAATTGGAAAATAATGAACAATGACGAGAATTTTGAATAAAACGAACGAGACCACTCATGAGCCGCTGAATAAAATTTCTTGAATCTTTCCAAAAGTATCTGAATCAATCCTTATGGAAAATAAATCCATTGACGAACTTGTGAACACTCAATCCAGCCCAAACTTCTCACAAACCACTATTCGATACCAGAGAACTTTTGCACGCAACACTGCTTAACACCGAATACGTATCTCCTGAGAAACCACTAGCACAAATAATTTGTAGTTGAAACGATCTCTCGATAGTTTGACCAAGACTGGGTCAAACGTCCACACGAACCGGATCGTGAACTGAACAAACGCACCTAAAGCGAAACCACTGCCAACCTATGCTATGCTATGGAAATTATGCTTCACCCTCTATGCTAATGATGCAGTGCGAAATATGAAAATGATATGCTAAATGCTACGAAAATGAGAGGGCAAATTTGGGGTTTTACAGCTGCCCCTATTCAAACAACTGTTGATCTGAAAAGGACGGTAGCACGGGCTATCGACCGTTCAAGATAAACTGTGGTTGAATACCAAGAAGACCAGAAATTTGCACTCTGACGAAGAATGCAACACCGGGAAATAAACCCAACCAGATGACGCTCTTGGGATGAAGTGGAGAGAAAGCAGACGAGCTTCTTCCAAGTTGAAACTGATATTTGGAATAAAACAAGTTGACAGAGGAGTCTTCAAACAATCCTGTGATGCCAGGAGCTGGACATACGAGTCCTCAAATACTACAAGAACATGAAACTTGAGACAGACGAGTCTCCTTCGGATATACCTGTTACGCCAGGACCGGTAATGCACTAAAGTCTGTTGGATAGACATGCAATCAAGGTAGACGAACCTTCTTCATATATTATCCGCGGATATATGGTATAAGACAGACGAGTCTTCTTTGAGCAAACCTGTGACGCCAGGTGCAGCAACCATAATTGGTGCCTGAGACAGACGAGCCTCCTTCGGATTTACCTGTTACGCCAGGACCGGTAACCATTTTGACATTAATTCCCACTGTCAGGATTTGAAACCTCTTCAATACAGACGAGTATTGGATGATCATCAAGATAACACAGACGAGTGCCAGGGATGATACAAACGAGTATCCACAAATATCAGGCATATCAAACACAGACGAGTGCTGAAAAGTTGCAGACGAGCAATCACAAACATTTCATGTCAAAACACATACGAGTGTTGGAAATTGCAGGCGAGCAATAACAAGGTAATCATAAACCACTGTTGGGGATCAATCCAAGAGGATTTTACAGAAGACATGACATCCGAAATGCCCAAGTGTCTTCAAACTCTTTAGAGATTCGTCGAATCTTGACATAACTGCCCCAGACTGCATAGATTGTGGAAGAATTTGTCTCACGAGGATTCCTGAAAAACCTCGCATTACTGTGAAATATCGTGCCCTGCAAGCACAAAGATATGCACATCTGCCCCGGGCATAAATGAATCCAGTGGTTGAATTTTGATGTTGTGATTTTGAATCTCCTTTTATGACAGACTCACTGGGTATCAACTCAAGGGTTGAAAAAGTGAAGACTATGATATCGACTCAAGGGTCATAAGAAACGGAAGTATCAACTCAAGGGTCGAGAGGAACAAAACAACATCAACTCGAGGGTTGAGGAATAAGGCGACAACAACATCGAATCGAGGGTCGAGGAAACGAAGGCAACAATATCGACTCAAGGGTCGAGGATAACAAAGCAACATCAACTCAAGGGTTGAGGGAACGAAATAGCAGCATTGACTCGAGGGTCGAGGAAAACGAAACAACATCAACTCGAGGGTTGAGGAAACAAGATGACAATATCGACTCGAGGGTTGAGAAAACGGAAGCGATGATATCGACTCGAGGGTCGAGGAAGACCAAAGTGAAGATTTCCATACTCAGCTGAAGTGAGAGGCTGAACGCATATAGACGCCAACATGTCATAGTTGAGGAGATGCCAACAAAGATCGGACTTTAACCTTGAAGATGCCAATGATTATTGGACTTTAGCCGTGTATGATGAAGAAACCATAATGACTGAGGATAAATTCTCTGACTAGGGAAACATGCTTCCCCCACCCTACTGGGATACATCATCAGACATTCATTCTGGGAACTGCCTTGCAGGTCCTAATATTGTCTCAAGAGGATTTTACAGAAAACCTAGCATTTGAAATGCTTCAGTATTTTCAAACTCTTGAATATCTCGAAGTAACCACCTCAAACTGTACGGTCCATGAAGGAATTTGCCCCAAGATCTTGCATCATCATGAGGTGTTTTGCCCCAGTATTATGAACCTTGGGTAGGTGCATCCGACTAACCGTCTTCTAGCGAGAGTAACTTCTAGTGCTTCTAGGGTGACCTGCCCCAGTACGAATATTGCTTTGGAGAAAACACCCATGCTAACTGCTCTGTGAGAGATTTGAATATCGAAGTGATTGCCCCAGTTTAGCTGCAATTGAAGAGATTCATCGACGTGATGGCCACTAATTGGCTGCATTTAACCCAATTGGTTGGAAAAGTCTCTATTCAATGGAGTTTCTTAGAAAAGTGCCTCTCGACATGAATGTCCTTCAGAAGTTTCCGCCTTCTCAACTTGGCAAGATTAAGCTTCTATATTGGGGTTCCATATGTGAACTTCTTTGATGTCAAACAAATGTATGCAAGCAGAAAATGTCTTATTCTGAGAATGAAAATTCTAATGCAACACATGTTAATCTTGAAGCTTTTATTGAAAAGATGTCGTTTATGAACGAATCACTGGTTAAGACAGTACAATATTTTTTTATGAAATAAACATGCCTATGCAATACCAACAAGGGTCTTTTAGCACAACTCGTAGGAGTCAGGAATGCTATCTCATGATGGCACGCTCTCGAATTAACCCTGCTTCAATTAGGACTTTTAAGGGTTGTATCGTGGCCTGGTTCACGGTTATAGAAACAAAGATATAGGCTCAAAGTTTATATGTTCCCGCCCATCTTCGTGATGTCCTTCTATTCCTATGTCCAACTAGTTTTTGCAAACGCTCACCTTTCCTAATGGTTCCGTGTTGGTTGAGGAACCATTGCTACTAACGGTTTAAGCACCACTGCGGTTATTGGAGTAACAATCACCCCTACTGTCTTTTGCGTCTGTATCACACGACCTGTTCTTGCTTAAGGATCCTTCTTGTGTAATCCTTTTCGTCTTTCCGCTTTTTCATTCTTTTTACTTATCCCTAACTTTTGCCTGGACTGATCCTTTGGAATCTTTAGCAATTAGAGTCCAGCGGGATGCCCTAATTTTTGCCTAAGTCGCTTGTTTTCAAGTTTCGACTTAGCGGGCCACTTATTTCTTTTTTTTCTCTCTTTTTTTTTAACAAATCGTGTGACACTGTTTGTCTTGACTGTTTTGTAAGGGTTGTGACTGTCTCACGTTTTGGTAGCTGATGGATAACTGTTGTGGTTTCTGATCTTTAGACCTCTTGATTTGGTACAATGAACTGTTAGGGATCCTCAGATACACTCCTTTATGGAAGCATGAATGCCTGGTCCAACTAGCTGACACCTACCCTGCCCCGGGTTAAATGTGAGGGTTTTTTTCATGTGAAAAGAAACTCCTACTTCAAGGCTCAAAGGGGTTAACGAAGGTTTATCTCCCTTATATCTCCGGTGTTTGGGAATTTGAAACAAAGCATGTACATCGTCAACAAGGTCTTATTCAAGAGCACACAAATGAAGATTTTTGCGTTTTCATATCGTCATCACCCATCGCAGAGTTTAAGAACAACTGTTGGTATTGCAATGCACATTCACAAAATTAAAAGTAAAATACAAATGCATTACTTAAAGAAGAACATGTGCATTTCATTAATTAGCATTCAAAAAGCAAACAAGTTTCATGCAAGCATACAAATTTTTAGACAAACAATAAAAACTACAAATAAGAATGCAGTAAAGAAACTGAACATTATCATCGTTGAGGAGACTTGACTCCGTCTGGACCTGTTGATCTTGAGTACTTTCAGTAGTCAGCAGCTTTTTCCTGATGGAGTTTGCAGTCTTCAATCAAATGGCCATGTGCCCAGAATCATATTTCATTCCCAATTATTCTGACCTGAAGCTTCTGACGTTCAAACATTGACACGTCTGAAGAGAAGAGTGACACTGAGATGAAATTGCCACATAAGTTTGACACCTAAGGTTGCTCGGAAAGACCTGACGGTCTTCTGCCTACGTATCTCCATTGACCAAAGACCAATGAAGAATCAGAGCGACGTAGTTCCCCTCAATAGGTATCAAAATGAGGTACATAGCCGCTCTTCAGAATCAAACTGAGAATCACCTTCACATATATCTTCAATAAATTCCTCCACAACATGAACTGATGAACCCGCATGACCAAGCGGAGACTTGTTAACTTGAATGCCTTGAGGCGTCACTGAAATCAACCCAGACTCAATCAAATCCTGAACCTTATCCCTGAGAGGCTTGCATTCTTCAGCTGAATGTCCTGGTGCGTTGCCATGGAAACCACATAGAACACTGGGATCAAAACTTGGTGGGTATGGAAAAGGCACTGGACCCGGCTTCTTCGGCACTATCAATCCACTATCGATCAGGCATGGAAGTATCTGACTGTATGGAACTGGCAATGAATCAAAATACCTTTTGGATCTCTTAGTGTAGTAACGACGCCTTTGCGGAGTATGCCGCGGTTGGCATGGTCGCTGTTGATACTGAAGAGGTTCATTGTTAACTGATATCTGACATACGTCTTCAGAATATTGCTGACTCTGAGCAGTTGAAATGCATGGGTAACGTGGATAAGTCAATGGAGTTGGAGGATCTTCCCAGATTGCATCAATCACATCCTTTCCTTGGGAACTGACAAAAGATTCATTCTCTTCAGCTGAGCTATTTGAAATGCCTTGGATCTTTCCCATCTTGATAAAACGCTCAATGCGTTCTCCAACTATCACCAAGTCCGAGAAACTCGAAGTTCCACTGCCACTCAACCTCTCCAAGTATGGCCCCTGTAAGGTCTCTATGAAAAGATAAACCAATTCTCTATCTGATAGTGGGGGTTGCACTCGAGCAGCTACTTCTCTCCACCTCTGGGCATACTCTCTGAAAGATTCACCATCTCCTTGTGATAAACCTTGCAAATCCATGCGACTAAGAGCCCTATCAAGATTGTAGTCATACGGCTTCACAAATGCATTGGCTAGGTCTGACCATGACTGAATACGACTGCTCTCTAACTGCATATACCAATTCGATGATGCCTCACTCAGACTGTACTGGAAACAATGAATCATCAATTTGTCATTACACTCATATGAGGTCATCCTTCTGCAAAATCTTACCAAATGTTGTCTTGGACAACTATCCCCTTTGTACTTTTCAAACTTCGGTACTTTGAACTTTGTAGGTATTACCAGGCCATGCACCAGACACATGTTCGCAGCACCTAGATCAATGACATTACGACTTTGAAGGGCTTTAATCTCTTCCTCCAACACACGTAATTTTCCTCCCTCTCCATAACTCGTGGATCTTGGATTCTCACCACAGGGATTGCTTCTTGAGGATCCGGCATAGTAAAAGCAAAATTGTGATAATCTGCAGCATCAACAGAAGAAGAATGTCCACTTCGGGCGACCTGACGTTCTCGAACATCTAGGTTCTCAACAGGGATCTGTGTAGGCTGAGCTTGAGCGGAATTATGGCCATCCTGCCTTGCCAAAGTCATCATAGCCTCTAAAAATTGGTCCCACTGATCTCTTGTCAACCCAACACTTGCAGACTGGCTTTTCTCTCCAGGGTCCATGATCTTCTCAAGAGTGGCTTCAAGTCTGATACGAGAACTGGAGTCTCAACTGTAGATGGTGAACAAAGAACGAATGAGCCCTGCCTGTGAAACAGAAATGCAATGCAAATGATATGAGATGCCATGTTCGGTTACTTCCAAAGAATCTATCTGCTTTGATCCATATTTAGTACAGAAAATCCAACAGCATAATTCAGATGTGGGATTCTCGGAAATAACTGAACATGTATGCTAAAATGCTATGATGGTATGTATGCAGCTGGCAAGTGATCGAGAACCGGTGTCTGTCTGGATACGGAACACCGAGCTGAGAACCAAGTATCTGATGATATATGTCCTCTGAATAATAACCATCTGATAAACACTCAAAACCAAGGATCAAGAACTCCAGGATTAAAACAAACGGACCAAAACATAAGATCACACTGATGATGAAGGGTATGTTGAGGTCAAGGGTTCCTGCAAACCTGTAAACCCCTCCCAATCTCACGGGTGTGCTCTGGGTCAAACATCACGGACTCTCAAAGCCGAATAGCAATAATACTTTCACCATTTCCGAGAAATGGCTCATGACCAAATCAGGGAATCGGTTAGGCATTATGTACTACGCAGGGAGGCCTCAGCTGAATCCGGGAAAAACAAGCATCCCTTATAAGTCCCCAGCTTCGAGCGTTGAAATCGAGAAACAATAGTACATTCAGCCCGTAGGATACAGTACTATTGTCATACAACCAAATGCTTTGACTGAGCTCCTCTAAGAGAACCAGGACATCCTATGCGAGTCCCCAGTGGACCCTCGGGTGCGAATGGGTTTGCCACAAAATGTGGTCTGCCACTGCCACCACTGGAGAGGGTTGTTTCCACAAAGGTTCTCATTGATCGGTCCCCAGATGCACATAACTATCAAGGTCCTATCCCAAAGTGGAGGAAATCCCCACACAAGATATTTCCAAGACGGTCGCAATCTGGGCGTGAAACACATTGCCACTCATCATGCCACATGTGAGTACAATATGTCCACTCTAGTCCTAGGGTACACTCAAGCCGGGTACTTGGCTTATCTCTCAGAAACCGTATCACCCGAGCCCACCAAACAGAAAACCAGTCCAGACAGTCCAGTATGATATACATGATGCGGAAAATAAATACTTAAAACTCTAAATAAAGCTGTAAATAAACAACAATAAAATACAAGCCATAGCAAACAAACATCACCCAATGAAACAGAAACACACAAGCGCTAGGAGAGACTCACAGGGGAACTAGAGATCTCTGGTGTGCAGTCGCCAGCTGTCGCTCCCTGGATTTCCATCCTGGTACAAACGCGAATGTGGCGCGGAAAAAGAATAGAGTCGCCATCCATACATTTTTATCCCGAAGAGAGGGAATGGTAATGCTGCACAAACCAGAAGAAATGAAAAGGAAGGACACGGGTCCTGCGAACCAAAGAGACTGAGCTCGGGAGTCGGTTACGACCTGGGAAGGTATTAGCACCCAGATCGTCTGTCGTACCCGACGAGATCCACGCTTGCAAAAGAAACTGTTTCAAAGGGTGAGGGTACGAAAGCTGCAGCAAAAAGAAATGAATATGAAAAGAAACTGGAACTGGAAACGCACTGAAAAGAAAATAATGAGAAGAAATGTAGGGAAAATAAATATTGTGCTCGAACGGGCCCTACCCCGCTGCCTACGTATCTCATCAGGATAATGAGGATCAGAGACGCTGTAGTCCCCCTAACTAGGGGTATTAAAAGGAAATTGCTTGTGAGTTAAAGCTTGAACTGCCTATGCCATTGCTCAGGTGTTGCAGACTCGGACGACGAGTGCGTAACCGTCTTGCAAAGTGACAAGTAGGAGCAAGTTCGCGTACGGAGCGAATGAGGTGAGAAGAGAATTCCTGAAGGAAAGACGTTTATTGTTTGTTTGATGTTTTTTAGAAGCTTTTATGAGTGAAGGTTTGCATAGGTAAGTGTACCTAAGTCTTACTCAATGGGATATGTACGTCTCACATCATCCCGAAATGGAATGCGCAAGAGGCACACCTATCTATGGAGGAAATCCCCAAAGCTAGTCCCACAAGTGAAGGCTCAAGCACACTGGCCTATTACCATTATTAATTATTTTTGTGGTTTTTTTGGTTAAGAAGTGTTTTTTAGCTTTTTCTTTGTGAGGTACTCATGCTAAGACCTATCCACCACGAGTGATGACTCACACCTCGCCCCGAAACGGAACGCGTGCAAGCATCTCATAGCAAAGTCTCATGTCACATGAAAGTACTCAACCTTTATTAAGTGAATTGGAATTAAGTTTGAAGATGATAAGAGAGAGCACCAAAGGATCTCAAAGGAAAAATTCTAAAGGGGGACTAAAATAATCCTAAGTGTTAACATGCATGGATGTCCTAAGGGTTAGTGAGGTTTCTATCCTAATGAAGAAGGAAAAGAAAAAGAAGAAGAAGATAGAAGAAGGGATGAGAAAGGCCTAAGCCCAACAACAAAGGGTTAGTTCACATAAACATAAGAGGAAGAGATGAGAATTGGAGATGTGGAACTCAATTCCCACATCTCACACTTACCATAGCCCCTGCAAGGTTAGTATGCATAAGTGAAACAAAATGAGCAAATTAACATGATAACATCAAACAATCAGAAGTGACATGATATGAACATATGCACCATGCAAATGCAACTCAAAGAAATGAGGAGAAGAAACTTTATGAGCAAATGATGCAACATGAAACACTTATGAGAACAAATGCACACTTATGAAATATGCAATGCAAAATGCACCAAATATGAACACAAAGTTCACAACCAGAACCAAAACAAGATGGAGAATGGATTAGGAAGCCAACAAGGTGAATATAAGCAAGATACAAGACCAAACAATACCAAAATAGGAGCAAAAGAAACCATAAGATGAAATTAAAACACTTAAAGAAGCAAATGACTTAAAGAAGAAGCAAACACAAAAATTCCGAAGACACAAGACCTATCCTAGGACCAGGAAGGTACCCACACCCCAAAGGAACCCCAAATGAGAATAAGAAATGAGCACAAGTGCCTTTCTAGGCTTATGAGAGACTAAAAGGTTCAAAGGAAGCAAAACGGGACAAGGTTCAAGATAAAATCCACAATAAAACAAACAGCCATCTAAAAAATCCACAATTGAAACCAAATGATCCTCAAACATGTTATATCAACCAGCCAAAAGTATTTGCAAAGATTCAGAAAGGAACTAAGTCAAATGGAGGCAAGAACACAAGTTAGGACAGAAAACTTACATCACAAGTTACCAGACCAAGACTCAGGAAATAAGTTTCTAAAAATTCAGAGAAAAAACACATGAAAAGTAAGAGATCTTAGGAACACAAATAAAAAAGAATGGGATCAAAACTCAAAATATTGAAGACTATGGAAAATAAACAAGGCAGACTGGTCAAGAAGGACTTAAAAAGAAGCTATGTGAAGTAGTGAATTAAATCTGACGCGTGGATCAATGAAAATAAAAATAAAAATATGATAAAAAACTAGAGACACAAAAGAACATTCAGGAAGTTTTTGGGAATTTTTGGATGAGTGGAGGTATTTTTAATGAATTAAAATGAAACTGATTATAAAAGAAATAAAATGGAGAAAAGAAAATAAAAAGAATTAAAGGAATTGGGGGAGGTGAGCTTAGTACAGGTTTCACGTGTGATTTGGATTGAGCCAAGTTGTGGGTGGTGCGAAAATCAGTTTGTTGGGCCCATGTATCAACGCTGATGCATGTTAATTGGAGTGGAAATTAGTTGAAAATAATAGAAATAAACTGGAAAAAAGGAGATGCGCACGATCAGTAGACCAGCGATGGTAAGATCATCAGACGGCTGATGAAGGAAGGCGCATGATGGCTATGATGGACATGTACACGTGGGATTTACTAACACAGGCCCTACCGGACGGTGACAAGTGTCACCGCCGGTATGGGCAGAATCAACAAAATCAGATTGCTCCTTATCTCTTATCCTCATCGGAACTCACAACTCTTCCATTAAATTTCTTATTTCATTTATTATGAAACTTAAAAAACAAAACTCTTAACAATATAAAACGCAAAACACAAAGAACACAGAACAAGCCAACGCCTCTCCCTCGGCCTCCTGCTCATCATCTTCTTCTTCTCTCATCTAACCTAGCCACGCCGCCAACGTTCATCCTCCGGCCAGCCACCACAAAACTAAAACTACACCAACACAAACACTCTCTAATCTTCTACACTAAACCGAAATCCGAACGCAAAATACAAACGTAAACCTCATTCAAATTCTCTTCACAAATCCAGAAACGTTTTCCTCGCACAAACCGAACGACGGACGGACCACAACCACAACAACAACATGAAGAAATCAATAGAGCAAACTCGAATATCAAGTAAAGAGGTAAAAATTTCGCCAACCTTCGACGCCGAGATTCGCGTCGGTTGCGTGTTGAAAACTTGCCGAAACGCAACAAAGACGAAGACGATCAATTCGATTGATGAACAGTGATGAAGAGGCTGGAGCTTGATGTTGCAGTGGTAACGATGATGAACTCTCAGAGAAGTTTCTCCGTTTTATTTTTCGTGATGATGAACTTCAGTGAATCTCTGCTTCGGCTTGGTGACAGAGAGAAGATGCGTTCGGTCTTTTGTTATTTATTTGGTGCAGATGACGAATCGTATCAGTGAAGCTTGTGGGTTGTTAGAAAAACGGTGAGAAATTGATGATGAAGAGTGATGAATTTGGATATTCGGCGATGAAGAAGATGAAAGTGAATTTAAAGTCCAGATGTGAATAGTGGTATCTCTTGTGGTGTATGGAGCGAAATTCTGTTTTTGGTTTTTTTTTTTCATGAAGAGTTTTTTTGCTCGTCTCTTTTGTTGTAATGAGGGGATTTGTTCTGATGAGAATCGTTTTTGTGTGAAGGTGATGGTATCGACTTTTTCTTATTGATATTTTTGCTCTCAATTTTCCTTGCTGATTAAAATCGTGACTTCCCCTCTTAACAAACTTTTTTTTCAATTCTGTTATGGATCTTTTTCTAGCCTTTTTTTTATTTTTCTTTCTGC
Organism: Lathyrus aphaca; assembly: GCA_963966055.1. NCBI lineage: Eukaryota > Viridiplantae > Streptophyta > Magnoliopsida > Fabales > Fabaceae > Lathyrus > Lathyrus aphaca. Next base: position 130,653,642 of record OZ014520.1, on the reverse strand, counting down.
ATTTTTCTTGATGCTGCAATGCCCTTTTCTTTGCCTTGCGTAAACCTTGATGTGTGCGTGTGTAGTGTGTATGAAACGCATGAAGTTGTTTTTTCTGCGGGCAGGTGGTACATGTGTGACTTCGAGTAATGGTTATGTTGCTGTAAAGGAGTGGCGTGAAAATGTGAGGGTGGGCCTTATGGAAAAATGGTTTTGATTATTGAGAAAAGAAAGGAATTAAAAATGGCATTAAGAAATAGAATAGAAAAAATGGACTATACGGGTAACAAAAAATGGAAAATGAAATGATATACTTAAAATGTATATGGGTGGGTATGGGTTATGAAGAAAAAGATAAAATGGATAGAAAATGGATTACATAAATGGATATATAAAAGATAAAAATTGGAAATTGGTATTAACAAAATATTGCAAAGAAAAAAAGGAAAAATGGATTAACTTGATTTGTGGATATTAGAAAATGATAAAAGAAATGGATAATTGGAAAATAATGAACAATGACAAGAATTTTGAATAAAACGAACGAGACCACTCATGAGCCGCTGAATAAAATTTCTTGAATCTTTCCAAAAGTATCTGAATCAATCCTTCTGGAAAATAAATCCATTGACGAACTTGTGAACACTCAATCCAGCCCAAACTTCTCACAAACCACTATTCGATACCAGAGAACTTTTGCACGCAACACTGCTTAACACCGAATACGTATCTCCTGAGAAACCACTAGCACAAATAATTTGTAGTTGAAACGATCTCTCGATAGTTTGACCAAGACTGGGTCAAACGTCCACACGAACCGGATCGTGAACTGAACAAACGCACCTAAAGCGAAACCACTGCCAACCTATGCTATGCTATAGAAATTATGCTTCACCCTCTATGCTAATGATGCAGTGCGAAATATGAAAATGATATGCTAAATGCTACGAAAATGAAAGGGCAAATTTGGGGTGTTACAAGTAGCACCATGTCAAAGTTTCTCTTGTATAATGACCCATCAACATTCAGGAAAAAACTACCAGCCAATCTTCTCAATGTCTTCTTATCATTGGATGATGCCCCAGGTAGGTATATTTGATCTTCTAAGAAGCATTTGATGTCATGGAACCAAGGCTTATCATCTTTAGCAATGTCCACTGAGAATACGTATGTCGGTCGGTCCAGTCTGGATACAGAAATCTGAGGCACAAAGTTGGCAGTCTGAACCTTGATCATGGAGGAAATGGTAGCCAAAGCATCTGCGAACTGATTTTTGTCTCGAGGGATGTACTCAAGTTTGACTGTTGTGAAAAAAGTCAATAATCTCCTCGTATAGTCACAGTATGGAATGAGATGCTCCTGGTAAGTGTACCATTTGCCGTTGGTTTGATTGATTACCAAAGCTGAATCTCCGAATACAGTTAAAGTCTTGATCCTGAGGTCAATGGCTTCCTCAAGACCCATGATACAGGCTTCGTATTCAGCTTCGTTATTAGTGCATACAAAAGTGAGTTTTGCCGAGAAAGGCATATGAACTCCCTTAGGTGTAATGAGCACTGCACCAAAGCTGAATCTCCGAATACAGTTAAAGTCTTGATCCTGAGGTCAATGGCTTCCTCAAGACCCATGATACAGGCTTCGTATTCAGCTTCGTTATTAGTGCATACAAAAGTGAGTTTTGCCGAGAAAGGCATATGAACTCCCTTAGGTGTAATGAGCACTGCACCAACTCCACGACCATTCATATTAACAGCCCCATCAAACATCAATGTCCACTCTTCTTCTGGGTCAGGCCCTTCAGTGTGAACAGGCTCTTTATGATCTTTTGCTTTCAGGAACATGATGTCTTCATCAGGGAAGTCAAATCTCATTGGCTGATAATCATCAATGGGTTGCTCAGCTAGATAGTCAGACAGTACACTGCCCTTGATGGCCTTTTGAGATGTGTATTGAATGTCATATTCAGTCAGAATCATTTGCCATCTTGCAACCCTTCCGGTAAGTGTTGGCTTCTCAAATATGTACTTGACGGGGTCCATCTTTGAGATCAATAAAGTAGTGTGAGTCAACATATACTGTCTTAGTCGGAGAGCAGCCCACGCTAAAGCACAGCAAGTTTTCTCGAGCAGTGAATAACATTGTTCACAGTCGGTAAACTTTTTGCTTAGGTAGTATATTGCGTACTCTTTTCGACCAGACTCGTCATGCTAGCCCAACACACACCCCATTGACCCTTCTAATACTGTCAGGTACATTATTAGAGGTCTTCCTTCAACTGGAGGCATAAGAATTGGAGGTTCTTGTAGGTACTCCTTGATTTTGTCAAAAGCCTTCTGACAATCTTCATTCCACCTGACTGTTTGTTCCTTTCTTAACAATTTCAACAAGGGTTCACAGGTTGTAGTGAGATGAGATATGAACCTTGATATGTAGTTCAATCGACATAAGAACCCCCGAACTTCTTTTTCAGTCCTAGGTGCAGGCATCTCCTGAATCGCTTTGACTTTGTCAGGATCAACTTCAATTCCTTTTTCACTTACAATGAACCCCAGCAATTTACCGGAACGTACCCCAAATGTGCACTTGTTAGGGTTTAACTTCAGTTGATATTTTCTCAAACGCTTGAACAATTTCAGCATATTTACCAGATGGTCTTCTTCAGTGAGGGACTTGGCAATCATGTCATCCACGTAGCATTCAATTTCTTTGTGGATCATGTCGTGGAATAATGTCACCATAGCCCATTGATAAGTAGCATCGGCATTCTTTAATCCAAAAGGCATTACCTTATAACAAAATGTGCCCCAAGGTGTAATGAAGGTAGTCTTTTCCATGTCTTCTGGTGACATTCTGATCTGATTATACCCGGCAAATCCATCCATGAAGGAAAAGACCGAGAACTGAGTTGTGTTGTCGACCAATACATCAATGTGAGGTAATGGGAAATCATCCTTCGGGCTAGCTCTGTTCAGAACCTGGTAATCCACACACATCCTTACGTTGCCATCCTTCTTATGCAATGGTACAATATTAGCAACCCACGGCGGGTAACTAGTTACAGCAAGGAAACCGGCATCCCACTGTTTTTGTACCTCTTCTTTTATCTTCATGGCCATATCTGGACGAGTACGGCGTAGCTTCTGTTTCACTGGGGGACAATCTTCTTTTAAGGGCAGCTTGTGCATAACAATGTCAGTATCCAGACCTGGCATGTCTTGATAGGACCAAGCAAAGACGTCAACGTATTCTTGAAGCATGTCAATAAGTTGTTCCTTCACTGGGTTTTGCAGACTGGCCCCGATCCTTACTTCTTTAAGGTATTCTTCGGTACAAAGATTAACTGTTTCAACCTCCTCCTGATGAGGTGTAATCACCTTTTCTTCTTGCCTTAACAACCTGGTTAACTCTTCAGGTAACTCATAGTCTTCTTCAACCCATTCATCTGCTTGATTAATCGGATTGTCGAAGTCATACAAGGTCATAGCAGTGTTGTTGTCGGTGCAATCTAGAGGGTGATTTCTGCAAGGGTTGAGATTGGTTCGTTTTAGTGATCAGTTTTAATCTTGTTTAGAAAAAGTGAAAATGAAGTTATCATTTTGAAAACATTGCCAGTTTATTATTTTGTACAAAAGTGAAACAATGAAAAGACAGTGAGCAAAAAAGAGACTCGTTTGCAAAAGATGTCCTGATATTCATTGATTAATCATTTGCACAAAATACAACATGGCCCTATTACAAAATGAGTCCTGACACCTTGGGCAAGATGCAGGACTTGATGCATGCTAAAAGGACATGAAATAATAATTACTCTGCAGGAGTAACCCTTATAATTCATGGGAAGACCAGTTAGAGACTTGGTTCCCCGGGATCCTCGGACGTATCCAGTTCTCCAGGTTGCGGTTTCTTTCCTCCTCGTCTTCTAAACTGTTCACAGCATCTGGGGTGAGCATCCCCCTACTGACAAATTTGGGCTCCTTGGCAGCCTCTGATTGATCTTGTCGGATTGGTCTATAACCCAACCCGAACCTATTTTCCTTCTTTTCCACTGGCAGCAGCTTGCCCCAGCCTTGAGCAGTACCTTCTTCAACAACCTTCTGGGCTTGCTGATAAGAGATGATTGAAGTTCCCATTCTATCTTCTTGGGATGCAGCCAAAACTCCAGTAGCCTCATTAACATTTAGGGCCTCAAACCCTTGGCTCATTGTCTCATGAATTTCTCTGTCCATCTCAATATACTTGTAAGTAGCTAGATGACTGACGAAGATATCCTCATCCCCATAGATTGTGATAATCTGTCCTTCCCATTCGTACTTCAGCTTATGGTGAAGGGTCGACGTTACTGCGCCTGCGGCGTGAATCCAGGGTCGACCTAGCAAACAGCTATATGATGGCTGTATGTCCATCACGTAGAAAATGGTCTTGAAGACTTGTGGACCGATTATCACTGGTAGTTCTACCTCTCCCAGAACAGATCTTTTAGAGCCATCAAAATCCCTAACCACAAGGTTACTTGGCCTGAGAGCTATCCCATCATACTCCAGTTTGACAAGGGCTTTCTTAGGTAGGACATTAAGTGAGGACCCAGTGTCTACCAGCACATGAGATAAGACAGCTCCCTTGCACTCCAGAGTTATATGCAAGGCTTTGTTGTGGAGACGTCCTTCAGATGTCAAATCAGCATCAGTAAAACCTAGCCCATGGATAGTGTTGACATTTCATACTACTGTTTCCAGCTGATTTACAGTGATCTCTTCTGGCACATATGCACTGTGCAGAACTTTGAGAAGTGCATCCCGATGGGCCTCGGAACACAACAGCAATGATAGGATTGAGATCTTTGAAGGGGTCTGATGGAGCTGGTCCACAACTTTATAGTCACTTCTTTTGATGATTCTCATAAACTCATCCACATCTTGGTCGAAGGATGACTTATGAGTTTCTTTTGGTGCAGATTCCTCCAGTACTACACTCTTTCCATTGGCTCTGGTAGTAGCCTCTGCCTCAGTGTTGGTTCTAGGGACTTGTGAAGCGAAGAGACGTCCGCTTCGGGTGAAGCTCTGCCTCCCCCAACATTATCCACTTGGGGAGTGAGAACTGGAGAATCGAGAAGGACTTTCTCTCCATTGCAGTATAGATCAGCACCATAATGCCATGGTATAGCACTGTCTTTGTCATATGGGATCGGCCCGGGCACTTTGGTAGTGACTGAGCTTACTGCTGCAGTTGTTGGGACTACAATGGTCTGTGGATCATAAAATATTGTTACAGGACCTCTGGTGGGAGTAGGTGAAGGTGAATTGAAGCTTTGTTGGGACTGTTGAGACTGTTGTTGATTTTGCTGAAAGTTGGAACTTGGGACCATTGCTGGGTCATAGTAAATTGTGACAGTGGAAACATCATTATTGGTTGTTGAAGTTGTAGTAGTTGGTGCAAATGAATTGTTGTATGTTGAAGTGATAGATGGAATGATTGATGAAGTTGTAGCTGAATCGGTTGGAACAATGGTTGTTGCATTTGTAGAAGAAACACTTGGACAGTTGGTTGTTGCATTTGTAGAAGATTCACTTGGACAGTTGTTGTTGGTGTTGTAGAAGGTGTGGTTGAAATCTGCAGAATGCCTTACTTAATCAAGTTATTGATGCCTTTCCTCAAGCTAGCACACCCATTCTCAGAAAGTTTGCATGATTCGCAACAGGCCTCACAACCTGGAAACACTTGGCACTTTAAAAGTTGGGCTTTAACCTCGGCCAGAGGTGTTTGAATACATGCAATGTCTTCTATTAAACTCAAGGGTGATCCATCCTCTACAACATTAATCATGGGTCCACTGTGGCTTGGCATAGGATTTTTCATTACATTTGGAGGAGGTGCAAAGTTCAGGGCTTTTGAATCCACCAGATCCTGAACCTTCATATGCAGGGCTCTGCATTTTTCAGTAGAATGACCAGGTGCGTTAGAGTGGAAAGCACACCTAGCATTGACATCATAGTTCCTTGGAAGGTTTTAAGGATCGGGTGGAGCCAATGTCCTTAACTCAACCAGATTGAGCTTTAGGAGTTGTGGTAATAGTGTAGCATAAGGTATAGGAATGAGGTTAATCACTCGGTTGACCTGAGATGGTCGTTGTTGAAACGGGCGTTGTTGTTGAATGATCTCTGTTGTGAAAATTGTTGTTGTTGCGGAAAGTGTTGTTGTGGTTGAACATACTGAGGAGGTGGAGCAGGGATAGTAACAGAAGCAATTGTTCTAGGTACATATTGGGGTCTTCCTCTTCCCATGTGCACAGAGTTGGTCTCACCAGATCTTCGGGGCCCAGCAAATGGTTTTCTTGTATTGCTGGAACTGGCACCGTTATCTGAGATCTTTCCCATCTTCAAAAGACTCTCAATTCTCTCACCGGCTATAGCTACATCAGCAAAATTGGTGGAAGAGAAAGCAGCAAGTTTGTCAATATATGTTCCTTGAAGAGTATTCATGAACATGTCAGCCATTTCTCTTTCAGACATGGGAGGTTGAATAGCAGCAACAAGCTGTCTCCACCTTTGGGCATATTCCCTGAAGCTTTCACAGGAAGATTGAGACATCCCCATCAGGAGGGTCCTGTTTGGAGCCATGTCCAAGTTGTACTGATACTGATGGATAAAAGTTTCAGCCAAGTCCTTCCAATTCCTTACAGTGGCTCTAGTCAGGTGGGAATACCATTCTCGGGATGCCCCAGTTAGACTATCCTCGAAGTAAAACATCCACAGCTTTTCGTCCATGGTGTATGCTTTTAATCTTCCCAAGAATGATTGAAGGTGGGTGCGTGGGCAGGACGTGCCATTATACTTTTCAAAATACGGGGGTTTGAACTTGTGAGGAATTCTCACCCCTTCCACCAGTCCCATGTCCATTACATCAAACCCTAGGGAATTCTGGGATTCAAGAGACCTCAGCTTCTCAGCAATTTCGTCTAGCCTTCGGTCGTAAACTTCATCCCCAGCTCCAACAACTATGAACTGCTCTTCTTGAGGATCCTCTTGCAAGATCCTACCTCTAGCAGTGTTATCCTAAGTATTCCTTATGACATTAACTTCTGGGTTTAGATGAGGCCCAAACTCTGGTGGATCAATGCAAGGCTTCCCGCGTTCATTGTTACTTGTACCTCCTGTACCTGGATGGTGTTCTTCAGGAGTCTGCCTTTCAACCAGTTCCCTTAGCCTTTCCTAACTCTGAGCAAAGCTAGTCATTACAGTCATGAATTGGGTCATCTGATTCCTCATCTCAACCCTCTCATTAGCCATTTGGGTCCTAACTTCATTCAATTCTTGTTGTACTTGATCCATCTGGAGTCCCGAAAGGTTGTTACGCGTTAGATACCGGTGTATTCTGTTGACAGGGAACACTCTTCTGCGAGCAATGTTTCCTGAAACCACAACAAAGTGAGAAACAACAAATAAAACAAAAACCTACAAAACAAAGAAAATGTTAGTATGCAATGCAATATGCTTATTTGTCTTCCAAGGGTATCTGGTTTGGTTCTTTGGTTTTGACCTTTCCAGACCTCGAGGAAATGCTGATGATGAAGAGAGATTAAGCCCACCATAAATAATACAAACTGATATATTACAAAGGATGAAAATACATAGTTTGATTACAATACATGCCCATGGTGGGTCAAAATACATCAACAAAAGAAAAGTACAACAAAAGAGAAAAGTACAAGCAAAAGGATCAGACATCCAATCCAAAGTCATCCTCCTTGACTTCCTTCAGGAGGGCCTCAGTCACTGGCCCCACTGGGTGCTCTGTAATAGTCTTGATGAGGAGTTTCCTGGTAGCAATGGCACTAGTTAGCTTCTTATTCTTATCCTGATCCTTTGACCTCTTCAACCCCACCCGGAGTTTTAATTCAGATATTTCCCTCTGAGTTGCCAACAAAGCTTCCTGATGCTTCTTCTCACTAGCCTCCAACTGCTCTATCTTAGCCTGTATCCTCTGGTCTTCTTGTGCATGGGCTTTAGTGATCCTGATCCACCTAGCCTGGCTTTCCTCTAGATAATGCTCTGCCCTAGCCTTCTGAGTTTTTGCCTCCTTGCAGGCATTCTTCAGTATTAACTCCCCTGCTCTTGCCTTCCTAATGTAGTCATTTGTCTTCTCAATCTTGGTCAGATGCTCAATCATGAGTCTTTCCAATCTCTCATTATCCAGACGGCTGTCATTTCTCTCCCAGAGAGTCTTCTTCAAGGCTTCAGCTAGCTGAGTGTTCCTCTCTTTCAACTTTTCAAACTCTTCCAAACTAACAGTGGCTACAGGTTGCACTGTAGAAGGTCCAGATGTATCTTACAAGGTGAAAGTCATCCGAGTGATCTGAGCTCTGGTACGGGACCAATCAGAATACTGTGCTGAAGCAATGTTGTTGCACTTTCCCAAAATGGTTGTTCCCTTGGTCTGGATGTTGTCCCAAGCCCAGGCAGCTTGTCTGACAACAGCAGAGTTAGGTTGGATATCACAGTAGAGGGTCTCAGCCAAATCTTGTCCTCTGGGAGGATGAACCAAAGCATATCCTAATTGTCTTTTAAACAGTAAAGGGTTGTAGTTGATGCAACCCTTCACTCCTATCAAAGGCACATTAGGATACTGCCCACAGCTAGTAATGATGTCCTTGCCTTTGGTGCTCTGAGTGCACCATCTGATGTCATCTGATGTCAAGGAAATGAACCTCTTAGCCAAATTCTTCTGCTGATGGGGGTTCAAGAAGGTGTCTGATTTTGGCAAGTGTCTGAGCAGCCAAGAATAATAAAAAGGAGCACAACATCTGACCAGCTTTCCTCTTTGCTTTTCATTCCTTTGGTGGACTGAGTAGTAGAAGTCCCCCAGCAGGGTAGGAACAGGGTTCCTCAACAAGAACAGGTGGATGGCATTCTTACTCATAAACTTGGGCTCATCTGCAAACAAAATAACCCCATATATACTGAGGGCTAGAAGTGCACAGACAGCCGTCCATTCTCCTACTGCAGCCTTCAGGGTGGCCTGAGAGATCAAAAAGTCTAGGTGGAGGCCTGGAACTCCAGCTTTGGTTGTCACGTTCTGATCAATGAGGGCAGGCTCCAAATGCAATGCCCTGGCTATGTCTTCATTTCTGGGAGCTGTCATCTCTGGGTTGAAAGGGATCCCTCCTCTGATACGCACTCCAATCAACAAGAAAAACTCTTCCAACAGAGGTCCCAACTGGAAATCAGGAAATGTGAAACATCTGAGTGGAGGATCATAAAACTGCAAGCATGTATGGATCATGCTCCTCTGAGATGCATCTATATCCATGACCATGTCCAATATGCCTCCATAATGTTCTCTGAATAGTGGGACATGGTCAGGAGTAATGAGGGATTGGATCTGCCTGATGCCAGTCAGGGTGGGCTCAAAGAAGTGGTATGTGATGTTGCTCTTTCTTGAAGTGTCCATGGATGAGGGTGAAGAAGCTGAGAGCAACTGTTGATGAAGATCACTGACTAAGAAGTTGGAGATGGGCCTCTGATGCAGATAGTTGGAGAAGGACCACTGACAAACTGATGGAGAAATCACTGACAACTGATGAAGGTGCTGGAGAAGATAGCTGAAGCAGTCTGAGTAGCAGAAGGGATCAAAACCAAACCAAACATAAAGATGGATACCCTGTAAAACAAATAAGCAAATGTTAAATGATGCAAAAATGATGTTATGCAAATGATATGCAAAGGGTTTGTGATTAAAAGATGGATTTGTTTATCTGCCTTGGTAAAAGTCCATGTATGTTCATAAGTCCGGATGGAGGCTTAGAAATCCAGTAACCAGGTGGGGGACTCAAATAAAGAGTCACAAGTCCAGGGTAATCACAAGAACTGTCCAAAGTGATGCATTTTTAAAACAAAACAGTAATAGGGTATGATGTGGCCAAGGGTTCCTGCAAAACCTGTAAACATCCCATCCCCCTCACATGTAATGTTCTAGAACAAGGATCCTCAGACTTGGATCAGTTATGAGAAGTGTAAACACTTCTAACCCGGAGGTACAGTGTTTACAATAACCATAAACGATCCTCCTCTAATTCACCTCAGATGCTGAGGGTCATATAAAGGTCATCCAGACTTAGCAGGCTTCCCAGATAGCCCTAGTACTACAGGAAATCTGTAGCATAGAGTTCTCAAGAAGAAACCCATATCTGAACCGTGTTTCATATTCTCGCACCAGACCGAAATGGAATGGGAAAGAATATGAAGCCACTCTAGCCTATGTGTCACTCAGGTCCCAGGTATAGGACCTTAATCACTCAATGAAACCCCACCCGCCAAGACAAAAGTAGATCTAGCATAATGATAATGACAGTATGAAAATGCATAACAACTGTTAAGGAAAGCAGTAAATAAAGTTGTACAGAAAGCAATAAATAAAGCAAATAAATAAACACAAGTAGCACATAATACCCCCGTAAACACAAATCAAACAAGCGCTAGGAGGAACCCACAAAAAGAACCAGAAGCCCTGGTTGCAATATAAGGGTCCCCAGCAGAGTCGCTAAGCTGTCGCTCCCGCTAAGAGACACAGGGTCAGATAAGGTACAGACGCGAACGGTCGGCGAAAGGAGAAAGGAAGTGAAATGAAAAGAGTCGCCAGCTAGGCATTTTTATCCCGAAGGAAAGGTAATGCTGCATAAAGCTAGAAATATATGGATAAGACGGTTGCAAACCAGAGAAACTGAGAAAGGGGGTTAGTTAGAACCTGGGAAGGTATTAGCACCCAGATTGTCCGTCGTACTCGACGGGATCCACGCTTGAAAGTTTGTGTTTAAAGGGGGCAGTGTCTGTGCTATCTGTGTTCAAAAGCTGGAAAATAATGTACAAGTGTCAGTGCAAGAAAGTGAAGTGACGTGCTCAGAAATGAGGCTTAAAAGAGAATGCTGGAAGAGGGGGAAGAGACAAAGACTTTTGTTCGATAACGGTTAAGTTATGCCTACGTATCCTCTCGTGCAATGAGGAAGTCAAAACACCGTAGTTCGACTCAAAGAGACTGAAAGATAAATTGACTGATGAACTGCTTGCTTGCCTATGCTCAAGTGTATGACCTGTCTGGCTCAGGTGCTAACTGTCTTGCATTAGACGGAAGAAGCGAGTTCTCGTTTGTGAGTGAAGATGATGAGAAAAGAATCCTGGAGGAGACGATTATTGTTTGTTTTTGTGTTTTCAATCTTTTTTTGCTTTTTTGTGTTTGTCATAAATTAATGAGCTTAAGCCTAAACCAAGGGTTAGTAAACTCATTATATCCTCCCTTTGATTAGGGATAATGAGAATACCTTAAGTATGAAGTAAGCACCTCAAACTTAATTACCATGATGGTGTAGGATTAAGATCATTAACCTACTTGTGATTACTTAGATGTTTTTGGTGTTTTTGTTTAGTGTTAAGTAATGAGTTTAAGCCATAATCAAGGATTTAATGGACTCATTACACCATCCTAATAGAAGGATAATAGATGAGCACACTTAAGCTGAGGAAGATACCTCAACTTAATCCATGATTAGGGATTAACCTCATGACAAAACAAACCTTTATTAAAGTGGATTTTAGTTAATGGTGAGATTAAGAAATGAGTTTTATGATTTTTAAGACAACTTGAGGGGGACTTGTCCATTAACACTAGGGTTAGTCCTTCTTAACCAATTAAGGAAGAATTAGAACATTAATGCAAGGCCCAAGTTACAAGCTATTGTCTTAGTGATTATTAAGGTGGATTGATTAAGAGATTTAAACACATTAAGGGTTTAACACTTAGGATTAAAGTTATACATTCCATCCTAAGAGAAGGATGCAGGCATAACCTTAATCACAAAGCCTTAAAACCTTATAGGTTTAGCCTCTGATTATGGGATTAGAAGAGAGACACAAAAGAATACACAAAGGTAAAACTAAGGGGGACTAATCAAAACCCTAAGATTATCATGCTTGGATGTTCCTATGGTTTGTGAGGCTTGCAAGAGATCTTCAAGAAACCACCAAAGGAAGAAGCAGATGAAAGGAGAAGCAGAAGAAACAAGTTAACTTACTTCACTTAAGAAGATAAGTTACTTGAAGAAAGAAGGTGAATGATGAACATGAATGAGCAAGCTCACTCTAAAGCAAAGAGAAAATGCAGCAAGGATGCATAAAATAGATGAGAAGAGAAATTAAAAGTGAAGGCAAATTCACTTCTCAAAGTACTTACCACCTGAAAAGTTAGCATAAAGAAAAGAAATGAAATGAAAATGAAATGTATGCAAGGATGCAAACCAAAACCAGAAGCATAAACATGATGTAAATGATGCTAAGAGATGATGCAAAGACATGTCAAGTGCAATGGATGATCATACAAGGGATGAGAATGCAAATGAAGCATGAAAGAAGCATGAAAGCACATGAAAATTCATGGAATGAAATGAATGCATATCATGGCAAATGGATGAAGAAATGATCAAGCATTATTCTAATGTTTCCTAAGATGTCTTAGAAGTCATGTGAATACATGAAATGTTATGGCAAGTTCATGAATGAATGCATATGCAAGATGTATGCAAATGAACATGAGAAATTAGGGTTTTAATGCAACATGAGATGCAAAAGTCAAAAATAGAAGCAAATCACAAGATAAAAAATTGAAAATGCACTCAAAGGAACCCTAACCCCATATGATATCATACCCCAAAGGAGAAGACCTAACTCTTAACCTAAAGAAAGTTATGATTTTTCTAAGTTATCTAGGGTTTAAGGCACCTAAAAGGAAAAAATGCAAATCAAACAAAAAATGCAAAATAAATTTGTGACAAAAATATGCTTGATATTACATATCATATGAAGAACAATGCAAAAAGAATCAATGTCATATCATTCATGGTTAGGCAGAAAAGAATTCTTGAAGTTAGGGTTCAAAAATAGGAATTTCATGAACCCTAAATTCAAGATAATTGTCAAAGATTGTTCAAAACCAAAAATAAATTTGTATGAATGGTTTGACAATGTTTCTAAATGTCCTAAGATGCAATGTGAATTTTTTTGGAATTTTTAGAAACCTAAATGATATTTTAATTAATTAATTTCCATTAATTAATTAAAATAAACATTTAAATATTTTAAAAATGATTTTTTAATGCAAAAAATAAAAATAAAAATGTTTTTGGGTGAAGAAAATTATTTGAATTAAAAATGCAAAAGGAAAATATTTATAGGATTTCCTAACTATTTTTAATAAATGATGTAAAATAAATGATAAAAAATGAATTAAAAACTGAAATAAGGGAAAGTATGATGATCTAAGGGCTTAGATTTGAATCTGAGGGGGAAAGTGTTGACCAGCGCCATATCCAAGGGCCACAATTCATTCTGGGTTAATTCATTAATTAATTCTGATTAAATTAATTAAGTAGGAATTAGGGTTTTAATGATAACATCCCAACCATTCAAACACGCGGGCAGATCAAATCCTACGGCCATAATTCAAGCTAACCCTAATTACACTGATTATGCTCTAATCACACTCAGGTGGCCGGAGAATACCTTCGGTCATCTTCTCCGACCAGCTCCCCACCCTATCTTCCATTTCAGGCCACCCCAGACCCCCTAACTCTCCAAAAATGATCACTAACTCATTCTAAACAAGAATCAGCCCATAAAAACCATTTATTTTTACTCAAGATCAAGAATCAAAGCCAAACGGAAAATACGCAGAAAATTTCAGAGTTTCAATACATGCTCAATACTTGATCATTTTCAAAACTAAACATATCAGGATCATCAGTGAATCATGGAGAATCAATTAGAAACTTAAAAACGCATTTCTGGAAAATTTGTTTTCGAGGTTACCTGAAGTGAAGCTTTCTCAGTTTGAAGCTTCTGGCCACTTCTCTTGTGCAAAATGACTCCCATTGACCTCCTGATGAAACTTTGATGCTTAGAAGGAGTTTGTTATGGCTGGTTTGAGAGCTTTCACTCTTGCTGGTCAGAAATTGTGTTTTGGCTATGCTTGGTTTTAGGCTTGTTTAAAGGGTGGGAAATGGTCCTCTTGTGATGCTGAGTTGTTTGATGAAAGAAGTTTTGAGTTTGAGTATCTGAGCTGAGAGTTTCGAAGGATTTTGCAAATGAGGTGATTTTTGAGAACTTGATGAATTTGAGGTTTCCGGATGCAATGTTATGTGTTATGGCTTGTGTGTGATCCACATAACAAGTAGTGATAGGCCAGAGAGTGGGTGGTGGACTGTGGTGATTGGTATGGGCAAGTTGCCAAAATGTCAACATGACTTGTACTTGAAGTATGGGCAATGGTGAAGCTGGCTTTTTGGCTTGTCTTTGTGCAGCATAGATCAAGGAGGTCCATGGAATTAGTTTTGAGGCAATTCAGCAAGTGTATGAAAGGTTCTATGTCATTTTGCAATTTTGAGAAAGTTTGGCCCCTTTGTAATTTTTTCATGGGCAAGGCATGAAAATTTGAGATTCTTTGGGAAATTCTGAGTTTAGACAATGCACAATGTTTGTATGATGCTTAGAAGTGTGTTTGAAGTCACAAAATAGCTTGGCAAGTGGTTTTGCAAAAATCCCTCTTTGGTGCATTCTTGAAAATTATGTGATTTTTGCCAACTTTGACAAGCCATAACTTGAGTTCCATAATGAATTAGGACTTGTTCTTGTACTTTTTGAAAAGGGAATGATCCAATATACAACTTTAATGACCAACAATTTTTCATTTGAAGCATTTTTGGTTGAGAAAGAGGAGGTTGAAAAACTTTCCCAAAATGGAAAGTTTACATTACAAGTCATTTCCATTTTTGGCAACTTTTGGTTTAGCTCACTTTTCTTCAATTTTGTGAACTTCCAAGCACTTCAATGATAAAATAAAGATCATATAACTTCAATTTGATGAAAAATCCACTTTGGGTCCATAGATGGGGGGCTCAGATGCCCTGATTTTGCTTTGACTTGCTCAAGAAGTTACCCAATGAACAGATGACTTCCACAATGAATTTCTTCATCAAACTTGGTATGCATGATCCTTATAACATATTGAGAACATTAGAAACAATAATGACCAAAAAAATTGGAGTTATGGCCTCTGAAACCAGAACCCTAATTTCAGGTCATCTGTGCAGTGAAACCCTAGCTCAGCTTCCATGCTTTCCAAGTTCTTGTGATTCTTTGACTTCCTTGATCTTTGAGGGATATAAAATGATGCTTGAACATACATAGACCCTCTTGGGATGATTGGAGACCTTTGGAGTGGCTCAGATGGATCCTTGGATTGCTCAGATCATAAACCCTAGATGCAGATGAACTTGAACTATGCAGATGAAACAAAAATGCTATATGGGATGGTATGCTTAAACTAATGCAAAGATGAAAGATCACAAGCCATGGTGTGAACTTAGTGAGGGCAAATTTGGGGTGTTTACACTGATCACATGTCTTTCCTTGCATAACATCATAACATCATTAATCATTTGTGTTCTTTTTATTCTCAGGGTTCATTACATCCTATTCCTGGTCATATTTGCTGCTTCAACATGGAGATTCCAAGGAAGAGAAATGTCCATTAAGCTTTCCCACATCCAGAGACAGATGGCATTCAGAAGTTAATTAGCTTGATGGGTGACAAAGTTCTTGATGATTTCAGAAAAGAGTTTGGATAGATCCTAGACTATGTGAACAAGCCAACCATTGACCAGAGGGATAGCTTGCATTATCTACTGCAGTTCTATGATCCACAGCTAAGGGTCTTTGTTTTCCCTTACTACATCTTGGCTCCCACATTAGAAGATATATCCAGCATCCTCAGAATCCCCATCAAAAATGGTGCTCCTTACTATGGCTTAGAGAAGATGCCTTCATCCAAAGATATAGCTGACTCTTTTCTTCTAGACTTATCCAAGGTTAGCAGAGGGTTGGATACCACCAAAGGTAAAGGACTTTTCTTAGATTTTCTTATCAAGGAAGCTCAGGATCTGGCCTCTGAAAACAAGTGGGTTAAGTTCAGTACCTTGCTTGCTTTGATAGTGTATGGGACCAGTTTGTTTCCAGGAGAAAAGGGTTTGATCAACATGGAAGCTATCACTATATTTTCCAGAAGAAATCCAGTACCCACTTTTCTAGGTGAATTTTACTATGGAGTTCACCACAAGAATGACAAGAGGAAGGGGCATGTAAATTGTTATGCTCCCCTATTTGTTGATTGGTTTATAAGGAAACTCCCTAAATCAGGACCTTTCCAGGATTTGAAACAATCTTGGAAGTGGTCCAAAAGATTAATGGGCTTAACCTCAGCTGACATTGCTTGGGGATGCAATAGGGATCTTGTGGGCAAAGAAATATTGGTCAGTTGTGGTAGCTTCCCAAGTGTGCCCTTGATAGGAAGGAAAGGTGGGATCTGTTACAATCCTGTCTTGTCCAGGAAGCAGTTTGGTTATCCATTAAGAGATGTGTCTTTGATTGAAGAAACAAATGAATCTTTATACTTTCCAGCAGAAGGAAATCTCAAGATGAGCATACTAGCATCCAAGGCTTGGAAGGTTAGACTGATGAAAGGGAAGAAAGACTTTGGGAAAGTAGATCCCAATACTTAAGATCCTTTTGTCAGCTGGTTGGAGGATTGTGTGGAGACCCTGTTCCTCCCATTTTCTAAGGAAACACCTCTTTACCCTAAGGAGGTAGCACCCATAACTTCAGTGCATCTTCAGGAATATCAAAAGTTGGAAGCCTTAGTTCAGCAACTCAGGTTGGAGAATCAAGAAGCCTACAATTCATGCCAGAAATTGAAGATGCAAAACTAAAAATTGGAGGAAAGAGCTCACAAAGCTGAAGAGATGGTAAGGCTCAAACAACAAGACTTTCAAGAGAGAGAGCTCTACTTCAAGAAAAGGGGATTGGCTGAAACTCACAAGGCGGCCCAGCGTCGGAAGGAGAAGAAATATTTGAATGAAGCTAATGAGGCTGTCACCTTATGGCAAGAGAAGTGGGAAGACAACTTGAGAAAGAAGAAAGAGCTGGAAGTCAAGCACAAGCTAGAAATCAAGAGTCTTCAGGATTCTTTGGATGGACGGAGAGAGCTCCTTCAGAAGGCTTATCATCAAGAGAAAATTTGTCTCCAAAGTCTAGCAAAAATCCAACAAGCAGTAAAGGAAGCTAAGAGAGAAATAGAAGAGTTGAAACTGAAAGTTGATGTCAAGAAAGTCAAAGTTGATTCCATTACAAGCCAAGAAGTGAAAAGGTGTTCCTACAACAAATTAAGGAATTGCATGCCTCCTTTGACCTTAGGGATATCCTAATTCAGAAGCTTGTGCAGGAACCTACGCATCCAGATATAGCTCATCTGTTGCAAGGTGTCAGGCGCCTTAGTTGGAGGTTACAGGATATAGATCTTCCTAAGCTTTAGTTTTGTATTCATATGACTTGGATTACCCACAGGCTTGTTGTAGGAATCCCTTCTCCCTTGATGTACCTTTTTTTCTTGACATATGAATTTGTACTTTGAAGATTTCTGTTATTTCAATTGTCTTCTGATTTACCTGAAGCCTCTGGTTATTATCTGTTGCACAGACACAAAATAAATGCCATCACTTCGAGTTCGAATGTCACACAAGATTTTCTTGCAAAGGATATTTTCTCAACACCAGAATGGGAAAGTAAATGGAATCTTGAGGATAAAAGGAACACATTGCATTGCATACACATCATTTGCCTTTCTTCTTTGCTTTTGCAGGTTTTCTACAGGTTTCTTAACTTATTTGTGTTTCAGGCAAAGATTGCGAGGGCTGCCAAGATCCGGCATCTCCGAAAAAATATCCCACATTATTACGCAACTCGCAACAACCAGAGGACAGTCATGGATGCTATGCAAACTGAACTTAATGAGTTTCGCACCAAAATGGGAGAATTCATGGTCATGATGCAAGGGATGGCTCAGGGGCAACAAGATTTGAGAAATGCAATTCAGGGGCTCAACCCTCCTCAGACTAATCCTCCTGTAACCACTCCTGAAGTAAAAGTGATTCCTCCAAATACCAACAATGGCCCAGGTGGACCTCAAGTTCCAGCTGGCATAACAACCTTCATCCTGATACAAGACAGATAAGAGGATCAGTTCCCTCCTTTTAACAATGATATGGGGTTTGGCGGAGAAGGAAATCTTTAGGACTTCTTGATGCTTGCTGAGAAATTCAAAGCCCTCGAGTGTATAGACACTCTGGGATAGATGTGTCTGGCATGGGCCTAGTCCCTGGGGTGGTTATTCCTCGCAAATTCAGGCCACCTACTTTTGACAAGTATAATGGTAACTCCTGCCCTAAAACTCACCTGCAGGCATTCTACAGAAATTTGTTTGCCCATACTAGGGATGAAAAGCTCTGGATGTACTATTTCCAGGATAGTCTCTCCGGAGGATCCTTGGAATGGTATATGAAGTTAGAGAGAAGCTCCGTGAGAAGCTGGAAGGAATTGGGAGAAGCATTCCTCAAGAAATATCAGTATAATATTGACATGGCGCCCAGTCGCACTCAACTACAGAGTCTGACTCAGAAGAACTCGGAGAGCTTCAAAGATTACGCACAAAGGTGGCGTGAAGTGGCCGCCAGAGTGCAACCGCCTCTGTTAGAAAGAGAAATGGTAGACCTGTTCCTGGACACCCTCCCTGGGCATTTCATGGAAAGGCTGGATGGATGTTCCTCCAGTGGGTTTTCAGATATTATCTTGACTGGCGAGAGGATAGAAAGCTGGATCAAGCAAGGGAAGATTCATAATGGGGGCGCTTCAAATTCTGGTGTCAAGAAACCCTTCCTGAAGAGGAGAGAAGGAGAGACTATGGAAGTGTATGCACAAAGAGGAGGGGGTAATAGAGGTGTTTATCAGCAAGTGGCCTCTGTCACTATCTCAGCTCAACCTGTTCAACAGCAAGTTCAACAGCCACAGCAGCAATGCCAACAGGGGTACCAGCAGAGAGCTCCACGTCCGTATTACCCCCAGAAGACCAGAGAAAGACATCTCGAAACTCCGTCGATGTCTTACTCATAGCTTTTGAAGAATCTCCTACAGCTCCAAATGGTCCAACTCCGAACTCTAGAACCTCCAAGGCCAGGCCAACTCCCCGAAGGTTATGATACGAACGCCCGATGTGAGTTTCATTCCGGAGCCCCCGGACATACCACAGAAAACTGCAAAGCTCTGAAGCATGTTATTTAAGACCTATTAGATTCTAAAGCGATCAATTTCGCTCCTACTCCTAATGTAATACAGAACTCCATGCCTCCCCATGTGAGTACGGTTGGGGAAATTGACAATGGGGAGAATCTAAACTTGGTGTGTGATATCAGCGACCTGCAAACTCCGTTGAATGTTGTTAAAGCTTGCTTGGCCCAGAGGGGTATGTTTACAGGTTGTGGAAGTGATTGTCCAGGGTGTGTTAAAGCTCCAAACGGTTGTGAGCAGTTAAAAAAGGGGATCCAAAGTATGATTAATGAAGGGGTTTTACAGTTTGACAAAGTTGTAAAGGAAAGCGAAGTCTCCATAGTAACCATTTTCTACGACCCATCTCAAGTTCCTCCACAGGCCAGAGTGGCACCAATAACGATTACCACTGCAGGACCAATAATGTATCAGAGTGATAAGGCCATTCCCTGGAATTATGGTGGCGAAGTATATTGTAACGGCCAGAAACAAGATTTGGCCACGTCTAGCACGACCCCAACTCAAGTAGAAAATGTTGGAGTAGGGGGATTTACTAGAAGTGGAAGGTTATTTGCGCCGGAAACACTAAGAAATAGTGTAATACCACCCAGAGACACCGCAGAAGCCCAAGCTAAGGCAAGAGGGAAGCAGTCAGTGGTTGTCAATGAGCCCACACCAGTGACTGATCCAGACATTACATTTGATAAAGAAGCTGAAGAATTTTTTAGAATTATCAAAAAAAGCGATTACAAAATTGTGGACCATTTGCAGCAGACCCCATCGAAGATTTCCATCTTGTCTTTACTAATGTGTTCCGACTCCCACATGAAAGCTCTCAAGAATATCCTGAACAAGGCTTATGTGCCTCGGGATATCTCGGTAAATCAATTAGAAGCGGTGGTATCCAGTGTCAATGTCAGTTATGGATTGGGTTTTACGGATATGGATTTAACATCTGAGGGTTGTGCTCATAATCGGGCACTGCACATCTATTTAGAGTATAAAGGTGCAGTACTTTCTCACGTGTTGGTAGATACTGGATCATCACTGAATGTTCTGCCCAAGAAGGCATTGATGAAGTTGGATTATGATGGAGTAATTCTAAAGCCCATCGACCTGGTGGTTAGAGCATTTGATGGGTTGAGGAGATCAGTGTTTAGGGATGTGGATTTACCAATTAAAGTAGGTCCACAAATCTTCAATACCACATTCTACGTGATGGATATACAGCCTACATATAGTTGTTTGCTGGGAAGGCCTTGGATACATTCAATAGGGGCAGTATCATCCACACTTCATCAAAAACTGAAATTCATCTGGGAGGGCCAAATTGTAACAGTCTGTGGGGAAGATGACATCTTCGTCAGTCATTTGGCTTCATTCAAGTATGTGGAGATGGATGGTGAGATAGTCGAGACTCCATGTTAGGCTTTTGAGCCCCTGAAAACTAAACTAGCATCTTCATTAGTAGCTTCTTCTGAAGAACCAAGGAAGGGGGTTTCCATAGCCTCTTATAAGCAAGCTCTTGAGGTGGTTGAGTCGGGGATGCGAGAAGGCTGGGGCAGTCCAGTAGAAGTTCCAGAAAAGAAGGATATGTTTGGTGTTGGCTACCATCCTGGGCAGTCATCATCTGGACAGATCACTAGAGGTCGTCAGGGCCCGATTACCTTCACGAGTGCGGGAATGGTGGATTACGGAAGCATCAGTGTCGTGCAGGATGACGCAGTTGATAGTGACTGTGACTTAGATGAGTGGTTCAGACCTTCTATTCCGGGGGCTAAACTTAGCAACTGGTCGTCTGAAAGGTTTATCTCAGTCACCTCCTTCGAAGAGTAATGATTTTTGTTTTTTGCCTTTCCTGTACTCAAGCACTATGTCTTGCCCGGGACATAGTAGCTTTTTGTAAGGGTTCTTTTGTTCCTAACACAATTCATAATCATAAATAAAGCTGACGTTTCACATTCATCCATGTTGTTCTTTGTCTTTCATTTTTGCTTTTGTTTTTCAAAAAGAAAGAAAAGTTTTAAAATGGCAATGTTTCTCATTTTCTCAAACTCTTTCTAAAGCCTTGCATGAATCACCATTCATGCAGGTGCTCGTCACCGGATCTTATCAATGACGACCCTGTTATGGCTAAGTATGACTTTGACAATCCAATTTATCAATATGATGAGGGAGGTGAAGAAGATTGCGGACTACCTGAAGAGTTAACCAGACTGCTTAAACAGGAGGAAAAGATGATACAGCTGCATGAAGAGGCCATTAAAGATATAAACCTGGGTACCGAAGAAGACAAGAAATAAGTTAAGATCGGAGCTGCGTTAGAAGAATCTATCAAGACTCGTCTAATTGTAATGCTTCGAGAGTATGTTGATGTCTTCGCATGGTCTTACCAGGATATGCCTGGCTTAGACACTGACATTGTGGTACACAAGCTGCCTCTGAAAGAAGACTGCCCGCCAGTGAAGCAAAAGTTGAGGCGCACGCGCCCTGATATGGCAATTAAGATCAAAGAGGAAGTACAAAAGAAATTTGATGTTGGTTTCTTGTCTGTGACTAGTTACCCTCCGTGGGTTGCCAATATTGTGTCGGTCCCTAAAAAAGACGGTAAAGTCAGGATGTGTGTAAACTACAAGGATTTGAACAAGGCCAGACCTAAAGATGATTTCGCTCTGCCTCACATCGATGTGCTTGTTGATAATACTGCTCAGTTTTCTGTGTTCTCTTTCATGGACGGGTTTTCAGGTTATAACCAGATTAAGATGTCTTCCGATGATATGGAAAAGACTACCTTCATCACGCCTTGGGGCACGTTCTATTACAAGGTCATGTCGTTTGGTCTGAAGAATGCTGGAGCCCCTTACCAACGGGAAATGGTGACACTATTTCACGACATGATTCATCATGAAATTGAGGTTTATGTTGATGATATGATAGTAAAATCCCAAACAGAATAAGAGCACTTGGTCAATCTAGCAAAGTTATTTGACAGATTCTGGAAGTTCAGATTGAGGTTGAATCCAAACAAGTGCACCTTTGGGTCCATTCCGGCAAGCTCCTGGGCTTCATTGTTAGTGAGCGGGGAATTGAGGTTGATCCAGCCAAAGTAAAAGCCATCCAAGAGATGCCTGAGCCAAAGACTGAAAAGCAAGTGCGTGGTTTCTTAGGGAGACTAAACTACATTGTACGGTTTATCTCTCACCTAACAGCCACGTGTGAGCCCATCTTTAAACTGCTAAGGAAGAATCAGGCCATCAAATGGAATGAATACTGTCAGCAAGCCTTTGACCGAATCAAGGAGTACCTGCTAGAACCTCCAATTCTCATGCCTCTAGTACCAGGGAGACCTTTGATCATGTATCTTACTGTGCTCAAAGGATCGATGGGATGTGTGCTGGGTCAGCAAGACGAGTCTGGTCGAAAAGAGCATGCCATTTATTACCTTAGCAAAGAGTTTACCGATTGTGAGACACGCTACTCACTACTCGAGAAAACTTGATGCGCTTTGGCATGGGCTGCTCGCCGATTAAGACAGTACATGTTGACTCACACCACTCTCTTAATTTCCAAGATGGATCCTGTGAAATATATCTTCGAGAAGTCGGCTCTAACAGGAAGGGTAGCCCGATGGCAGATGATACTAACAGAGTATGATATCCATTACACTTTGAAAAAGGCAATCAAATGGAGTGTGTTGTCATAATACCTAGCTCAACAGCCAATTGACGATTATCAACCCATGAAGTTCGAGTTTCCGGATGAGGACATCATGTTCCTCAAGTTGAAAGACTGTGAAGAACCACTTCCGAAAGAGGGGCCAGACCCTGAATCCAATTGGAAGTTGATGTTTGACGGAGCTGTGAACATGAACGGAAGCGGAGTAGGTGTTGTTATCATCTCACCAGAAGGGGTCCATACACCTTTAGCTGCTCGGTTGACTTTCGAATGTACTAACAATGAGGCAGAGTATGAAGCTTGTATCATGGGGGTTGAAGAGGAAATCAACTTGCGAGTCAAGAACCTCGAGATCTTCGGAGATTCTGCTCTGGTTGTGAATCAGGTCAATGGTAAATGGTTAGTTCATCAACCTCACATGGTTCCTTACAGGGATTATACCAGGAGGCTGCTAACCTTCTTCACCAAGGTCAAGTTGAGTTATATTCCCTGAGACAAAAATCAATTTGCTGATGCTCTATCAACTCTGTCGACTATGATTAAAGTTTGTCAAGAGAATTTCGTGCCTCGAATCATGGTCTCTCATCTTGAAAGACCTGCTTATGTCTTTGCAGTTGAGAGCGGTGAAGATAACAAACCTTGGTATCATGATATCAAGCAATTCTTGAAGACTCAAGAGTACCCGACCGGGGCATCCAGTAAAGACAAGAAGACCCTCAGAAGACTAGCAGATGGTTTCTTCTTGAATCAGGATGGTGTGCTATACAAGCGAAACTTCGACATGGTTCTGCTCAGATGCATGGATAGACACGAAGCAGGCCTGTTGATGCAAGAGGTTCATGAAGGCTCCTTTGGTACCCATGCTGGAGAATATGCTATGGCCAAGAAATTGTTGAGATCGGGATATTATTGGATCACCATGGAATCCGATTGCTGTAAATACTCCTGTAAATGTCACAAGTGCCAGATTTATGCTGATAAGGTCCATGTGCCTCTGAATCCATTGAGTGTCATGTCTTCACCATGGCTGTTTGCCATGTGGGGCATTGATATGATTGGCAAGATCGAGCCGACAGCTTCCAACGGTCACCGTTTCATTCTGGTTGCTATAGATTATTTCACAAAGTGGGTCGAAGCGGCGTCTTATGCCAATATTACTAAGCAAGTGGTAGCCCGATTTATTAAAAGAGACATTATATGCCGGTATGGAATTCCCGAAAGAATCATTACTGATAATGGTTCTAACCTCAACAACAAGATGATGGCTGACTTATGTCGGGACTTCAAAATAGAGCATCACAACTCTTCTCCATATCGCCCGAAGATGAATGGGGCCGTCGAGGCGGCCAACAAAAACATCAAGAAGATCGTGCAGAAGATGGTTGTAACATACAAAGACTGGCATGAGATGCTACCATTTGCTTTACATGGGTACAGAACGTTAGTGTGTACCTCAACAGGGGCAACCCCGTTCTCATTGGTATATGGTATGGAGGAAGTCCTACCAATCGAAGTGGAGATCCCCTCGCTGAGGTTAATGATGGACATTAAGCTAGATGAAGTTGAGTGGCTCCGGTCCAGATATCATCAACTGAGCCTCATTGAAGAAAAACGCCTAACAGCTATATGCCATGGGTAGTTGTATCAACGGCGCATGAAACAGACCTTCGACAAAAAGGTACGACCTCAAAGGTACATACCAGGTGACCTGGTGCTGAAAAGGATTATTCCTCCTCTTAACGATCACAGGGGCAAATGGACACCTAATTATGAAGGACCATTCATGGTTAAGAAGGTTTTCTCAGGTGGAGCCTTGATGCTGACAACCATGGATGGAGAAGACTTCCATTCCCCTATTAACGCAGACGCAGTAAGAAAATACTTCGTGTAAAAAAGACCCGCTTGATAAAAACAGAATAAAGATCCAGGAAAAATGGGCATCCCGGCGAAAAGTTTGGGAAATCTGAAAAAATGTACACCCGCTGAGCTGAAAAGCCACATCGGACAACTCAGGAAAAAAAGGGTATCCCGGTGGATTGAAAACCCGAAAGGGCGATCCACGCAAAAGAGGGACTAACACAAACGACTACGATCTGCGAAATTCGTAACCCATCTGCAACTGAGGTTATTTTAAGGTTTGAAGACCAGTTTAATCACCGTTATCAAGGGGCAGAGCGAGCGGATAGTCTTGAAGATATACGAGTCATATCCGGGTCGAAACTTGATGAGAGACACTTCTCACGTTGCCAATAGGATAGTTTGTTTTCCTTTTTGGCTATTTCCTCTTTCCAGGGAATTGCTTCCTTTGTAATGCCTATTCATGGCCATTTTCCAAATCAATAAAATTCAATTTCAGTCAACTTGTGACTATTTGCTTCTGGTTTTTTGTTTTTCATCTAGCATTGACTAATTGTGAAAACGTCCAGTAAATTGTGATTTATATTGTGTTGTGAACATTTGAATGCTTTCTAACTCATGCAGGAGGATAGAAACATTTAATACAACTCTAAAAAGGGTGTCAAGAGGCCCAAATAATGATTCATGTTATGAGCCTGGGGCATACAGGTCCAAACTAACTCTCCATGTTGCAGGCACTATCAATTGTGTTTACGCAGGTACAGGTACAACTGTTGCTAACAGAGCTAAAGCATATTTCCAGGAAGAACATTTCATTATACTTGAACAAGAACAGTTGTTTTCCCGGGTGTCTCCAGTTATCCCCCAGTAGAAGTGAAGTTGAAGTTCTTCACCAGCATTAATGGCAAGAGGTGTTTTCCCTCCCCAATAAGAAGTTTTCTTTCAACACAGGGGAAATCCCCAGCAGTTCAAGGAGTGTTTTTCCTCTCCCAGCAGTTTGCTTCCTCAGCAGAGCCATACCTCTGGTTCCCAGCTAAGTCAGGGGGGTCTCCACTTCCCCACCAAAGTTCATGAAGGGTCCATCTCCAACAGGGTCTTGGATCTCCAATCTCAAAATCCAATTTATTTTTGGCAGTGGCGGCAGTTCAGGGTCGGTTCATCATTAACAACATTCCCTACAGAGTTGTTTCCTCCTCACCATGACTAACCAGATCAATGCAATGATCATCAATTCTCCCCAGTCAAGCCACCTGGGATACTTGCAGTCTCCTTATTAGGAGATCTCTTTGCATTTGCACATGCGTAATCATCATTGCATTTGCATCCTCCAAAGCGTGGCATTTCCATCATCATGGAGCATTACGCCATAAATTCAAACACATGCATACCAGCATGGGCCAGTTTTGAGATATATTACATAATGACCCGGAGCATCTTCTCAACCTGAGATATTCCCTGCAGAAGATACTTATACCATTTTCCAGACATATTTGTCTTTCCAATTCAATGTTGTCATTTTTATTTGTGGCTTGATTCGCTCAGCAGGCACATCTCTGAGTTCCATTTTGTACAATGGTCTCGTTCAAAGCCCTGTTTTGTACAACAAGCTCCCTTTCCGTGGCTTGATTCGCTCAGCAGTCGCGTTTTTTCTTTGGGGCTTGATTCTCTCAGCATTCACATCTCTGAGTTTCGTTTTGTACAATGGTCTCGTTCAAAGCCCTATTTTGTAAAACGGACTCCCTTTCCGTGGCTTGATTCGCTCAGCAGTCGCGTGTTTTCTTTGTGGCTTGATTTGCTCAGCAGTCACATCTCCGAGTTCTGTTTTGTACAATGGTCTCGTTCAAAGCCCTGTTTTGTACAACGGGCTCCCTTTTCGTGGCTTGATTCGCTCAGCAGTCGCGTGTTTTCTTTGTGGCTTGATTCGTTCAACAGTCACATCTCCGAGTTCTGTTTTGTACAATGGTCTCGTTCAAAGCCCTGTTTTATACAACGGGCTCCCTTTTCGTGGCTTGATTCGCTCAACAGTCGCGTGTTTTCTTTGTGGCTTGATTCGCTCAGCAGTCACATCTTCGAGTTCCGTTTTGTACAATGGTCTCGTTCAAAGCCCTGTTTCTGTGCAACAGGCTCCCTTTCCGTGGCTTGATTCTCTCAGCAGTCGCGTTTTTTTTCTTTGTGGTTTGATTCTCTCAGCATTCACATCTTCGAGTTCCATTTTGTACAATGGTCTCGTTCAAAGCCATGTTTTGTACAACATGTTCCCTTTTCGTGGCTTGATTCGCTCAACGGTCGCGTCGCAGGTTATCATTTTGTACAACGGTCATGTTTTCTTGGGCTCTCGTTTATGTACAACGATCTCGTTCCACCTTGTTCTATTCCCGCTACCTATTCAGAGGTCAAAACAATAAATAAAAAAAGAATAAAAAGCAGATGACATTTCTATTATCCACCGAGTTCAAATTGCCAGGTTTTTATTCAAGTATTCAATCACTCCATGCCTTGAACGTCTAAAAGCTTTTGCAATTATTCATTCAAGCTTGCAGATGATTGAATAGGGGCAGCTGTAATACCTCAAAATTTTCCCTCTTATTTCCTCTACATTTTGCATAGCATTTAGCATACATAAGTTCATAAAATAACCAAAAACATTTCATAGTTGAGGCATAGGTATGTGATCAATGATTGGAGCAACTAAAGGCTATACAAAAGAAATCAAAGGGCCACAAAGCTCCTTAACATTGTGAAAAGGGTCCACAATATCCCACAAGTTCTCATTTGAAGCCACAAGTCATGAAAAGATTTGGTTTGATCAAGGAAGGCAAACAGTGCATCATCTCTTGATGAAAAATGCCAAATTAGGGTTTCATTTCTACTGGGCTTCTGCAAGAAGTGTTGATTCAAAGAGGATTTCATTGTCTTATATATGATGACAAGTGCCTATGTTTCAAATTTTATCCACAAATTCATTATGGAAGAGGTTCAATTGGCCATATGATTGAAAATCAGGGATTTGGGGAAAAGTCAACCATGCTGAGGAAAAAGTCAACTCCTGACTTTTTGAGATCAAAATCATGAAATTAGGGTTACAAGGGTCCTATGAATCAAATTTGATCAAGAAATGATGGAGGAATCAAGAGAAATCAGAAAACCAAAACTTACCATTTTTGGAAAATTAGGGTTTCCAAAAATGGCAAGTTTTGGCCAATTTTGCAGCATCTTTGAGAGAGGCTTTCTCCCAAAATATGAGGGATATCAAAATTCTACTTGGAGCCAATTAAAGAGAGTATCTTGAGCTTCAAATCCATAGGTGTAACTCCTTCATAGCATCAAAATTGAGGGAGATATGATCATTCAAAGTTGGTGCAAATCAAGGCAAGCTAGGGCAAAACCAAGGCAGGCCTTGCCTCCTGTGCGCGCGCCAGGCAAGGCATTCCCTCAAGCAGGTGGTGGGTCATAATGAAAGTCAATTTTCTCCATGTTAGAGGCCTCAAATGAATTTTCTTTAAACTACAAAGTTGTTCATTGCCATGTTTCCAACAACTTTGGTGTTCAAAGATTTTTCATCTGACCAAAGGATTGAGAGATATGGGAAGGCAAAGAGAGGATGTTCAAACTGAGAACTTGTTGGACATCTTGCCAAGTCAAGGGCAGGCAATGCAGGCCTAGGATGCAGCATTGAGGCATGATCTTCCAGGTCCCATTTGAGTGATTTAGAAGGCATATTCCATCTTGCATCAAACTTCAAACTTGCTCTATGTATCTTTATCTTCAATTTGAGCACAAGTATGTCATCATTCAATTGCTTGAGCTTGAACAAATGTCTCATGGAAGATCAAGGTATGCAACCTGGTTTTCTCGCAACCTAAGGCAAAGTATCTCAGGTTTGATTCAATTCAGTCCAAAGGTATTTGCTTCACTCATCATGCACTTCGGTGTATTTGCTCCAATTTATCTCATGTCCACAAGATCATGTTAACTATCATGCACCATTTGAAAGTTCAAGCAAAAGGGGATTTCCATAACATGATGCATCTGGCTGCTACATTGGATCAAGCCAGTCCCTTTACATCACACTCACCCTCATTGCAAGCAACATGAGCCTCACCACATTCAATCAATTTCGAGCCAAGCAAACTCAGGCTTAACTGAATTGCACTCCATTGCACCAAACACCTTCATTTTTGTTCATGGCACCTCAGGTTAAGTTTAACCATGGTTCTAACAAGCAACTGAGTTAGTTAGCTTCTAACCGCACATATAAAAGCTTGAGCATAACTGAATTGCACTCACCACTTCCATTTGCACAAATCACATCCAAATTCTTTGATTTTTCTCTCTGCACCTTCACTGCATTTTGCTTCGAGCAGCTTCCACCTTCACCATTCCAACCTCAATCATCCTCAATTCATCTTCATCATCACCTCAAGCATGGATTTCATGGATGACTGAGCTTGAATCCTCAAAAATCACATACTGCAACTTTGTGATTGCACTGCATTTCTGATTGAAACTTCACAATCTTCATCTCTCAAGCATTGATCTTCATCTATCCATCATCAGCACCATGTTTTGCTCAATTTCGGTGGTGTATATTGCTTGAAGCTCTTAGGTTTCATCTCTGCAATTGCACTGCATCTTCATCACTTTCTCAAGATCCACACATCACAGAGTGTTTATTTCACTCTTGTTGATCAAGATCAAGATCAAGTAACACAAGGAACCTCCTCTCTGGTATTCTATCAACATTTGGACACCTCTGCAATCCAGGTATGCTCTGATACTTTGCTTAATCAAACTGCCTATGTTTCAATGTTTTCATGTTGATTGAAGCTCAATTGGAGCACTGCAATGTCTGGCTAGATGATAGGCATGTTAGATGCATAGATTCAGTTTTAGGTGTGGAGATGTTTGCCTTCGAATTGATTAATTTATGAACCCTAAGCCAAAAACAGAGGTAGATTCTTGGTCAGTGATGAGAGGCGAATGCAATGGTGGTATTGGAATCCATTTTCATGAAGGATTTAGGAAACCCTAGGTCAGGGGTGACCGGAGAAGATGATCGGAGATCATTTCCGGTCACCTGAACAGTAACCCTAGACCGGGGCTAAGATTATAACGTGGCCATTAGATTAGAATGATCCAAGAGCCCAGAGCGTGCTAGCAAATAAATGAAACGCGTGCCCATTGTAAACACCCCAAATTTTCCCTCACCCATTCACACCATGGCTTGTGATCTTTTCATATGCATAAGTTCAATCATAGCATCTCATATTGCATTTTCACTTCACTGCATAGCTTCTAAGTCATCTGCACCTAGGGTTTGTGATCTGAGCAATCCAAGAACCTCTTGAGCCACTCCAAAGGCAACCAATCACTTCAAAGGGATCCATATGTGTTCAATTATCATATTACATCTTCTCAAAGTCAAAAATTCCAAAGAATCACAAGAACTAGGGTTTGGATGGATGCAGAGCCAAGTTTGACTGCACAGTTGACCTAAAATTAGGGTTTTGGTTTCAGAGGCCATAACTCCAAATTTTTTGGTCATTCTTGTTTCCATTGGTCTCTATATGGTATAGGGAGTATGCATATCAATTTTCATGAAGAAATTCCATGGGGAAGTCATCTGATCAAGGGTTGACTTTTCAGACAAGTCAGTGTAAAATCAGGGCATCTGAGGCCCCCAATGACCCAACCAATGGTTGATCTTCATCATTTTGAGTGTATATGATCTTTATTTGATCATGGAAGAAGGTTGAAGTTCATAGAAATCAAGAATTTGGAAGTTTTGCAAATGTTGACTTTTTGGGCATAGTTGACTTTTCAAGAATGCTTCATTTTAGGTCATTTTTCAAGCCTTGATTCTTGATCCAAAAAAGCTTCAAATGGAAAAACTTTGGTCATGAAAGTTGTAGATCTCATCTTTCCCTTTTCAAAAAGTACAAGAACATGATCAAATTCTTCTTGGATCAAAAGTTATGGTGTGACAAAGTTAGCAAAAATCATTGATTTTCAAGGCATGCTTCAAATGTGAATTTTGCAAAATCATGTACCAAGGCAAATTGCAACTTCTAATTGGCATCAAACCCTCACATAAACATCATGTAAGTCCTAAAATTCAGAATGGACTAGGCATTGCTCATGTTTCATGGCTTTTGGGACAAGATCTTTCCATGTGAACCATAAAGCAACAACTTGCAAAAACTCATGATCACACTTCCTACAACTTGCAACCTTGGATGCTGACTTTGGCTAGCCTTTCCCCTCACCCTTGCTGCGCAGCCCATGCCTTGTACTAGCCTAGATCATGATCCATACTTCTCTTACACAAAAAGTGGACTTTGAGCAAAAGCAAACTTACCAATCACTATAAGCTAGGTCACATCATCTGACCTATAGGATTAAAATACAATATCCCTTGGCAAGCCAAAGATATGAAGAGGCAAGGCTGAAACACTTCATACCATCACATTCACAAAACACACCCCAGCTGCAAATGGCTTCGAATCTCTCTGCCCAGCCACAAAACACTCAAACCATTTTCACCATTCAACTCACCATGCCTCATTGAGTAGAAACCAGCAAGAACACAAGCCTGGAACAAGCTGTAACCCCACTGCACCATTTTCATTCCAACTTGCAGTTTCATTCGAAACTCTCTCCACAGCTCACAAACATCAGAACAAACTCCATAGACCTTCTCCATTCATCATCTGGACCACAAACAACCCTTCACCATTGCCAGAAACAGCCTGAAACTCCATTGCCATTTTCAACTGAGCTTGAGCAGAAGCTGCTCAAACTCTTCATTCAGCCAACATAAATTCCTCTTGAGCATTCAAGCATCACCAGAGGGTTAAGTGGATTGGTTTTCATCAAGAGGAGAGGCCAGAAAGTCATCAGAGTGAAAGCTTCGAATCTCAGGTAGCTCAAGAATTATTTTTCCAGAAATCGTTTTTCATGTTATAAACTTGTTCTCTATGCTTCACTGAGTATCCTGGTGCTTTTGGTTTTTGAAATGGTGTTGAAATGAGTATTTAATTAGCTTCTGAAACTCTGTGACCTAGAAATTTGTTTTGTTCGATTCATGAATTCCAGGAAGAATAAATTGGTTTTGAGTGAGGGTTATGATTCGTGAGTGATTGGGATTCATTTCCATGTTTTTAGGTTTTGTTTTTGTTACGTTTTGAGGGAGTTTGGAGATTTTCAGGTGGACTCCCCACCGGAGAAGACGACCGGAGGTCTTCTCCGGCCACCTGAAAAAGATTAGGGTTAACCAGCGTAATTAATGCAAGTTTGAATTTGGACCCTTGATCTGGCTGACTTTAGTTGACTCCCGCGTGAACCGATGGCCCAGATCTCTCATTAAACCCTAATCCTGTTTATTTGAATTAATTAATTGGGATTAATTTTGAATTCCCCAGAATGAATCCTGGCCTTCCAATCTCGCGCGCGTCAATTCCCTCCCTTTTTATTCAAATACAGGCCATTGGATGCGTTGACTTCTCCATAAATCCATTTTATTTTGCATTTTATTTCATTTCTTTTCTCCAATTTATTTAAAATAGTAAAACTAATTTAAAAATTCTGAAATTTTTTATACAAGTTATTATTTAATTTCAGAACACCAAAATATTTTTATTTTTATTTTTAGCATTAAAAAAGCATTTTTAAATATTTAAAAGTTTCTTTTTAATTAATTAATGAGAATTAATTAATTAAAAATACTTTTAGGTATTTAAAAATCACCAAAAAATTCATGAAATGTTCTAAGACATTTAGAAACATTGTCCAACCTTCAAACCAAATTTCTTTTTTGATCTTGATGCATTTTAAGAATTTTTCATTGAATTAAATCATTTTTTGTGCATTATTTTGATCATAAGTTCAAAAAATCATTTCTGCCTATCTAGGAAGAGTTGGACATTGATTCTTTTTGCATTGTTTTGTGTTTAATATGTAGTTTCTAGCATTAAATGGCCATGATTTGATTCCTCATTTTCAATTTGTTTGGCATTTCTTTTGTTTAGGAACCCTAAAAACCCTAATAACTTAGAAAAATCATAACTTGAGATTGGTTAAGAGTTGAGATCTCCCCTTTGGGCATTGGTTTATTATAGGTTTAGGGTTTCTTTGGGTGGCATTTTCCATTTTTTATCTTAGGGTTTGCTTCTGTTTTTGGTTTTTGTTTGTTGTTTGATCCATAAACCCTAATTTGGGCTTCCATTTGCATCCTTCTTGCATTCTCTTGCATAACATGACTTGCCATGCCATTCCATGCCTCCATTTGATTCATTTGACATCATAAGACATATATAAAGCATATGTGATCATTGCATCTTGCATTTGCCATGTTGTTTGCCATGTATGTTTCATAACTTTTCATGTAAAGTCCATGCTTCCAAGCTTGCACCATTTGCATCCATGATCTTGTATGAACATCTCCATGCCTTGTCTCATGTTTATAGCACTCCATAGCATCATTATCATCATCAACATGCTTCTGGTTTTGTTTAGCATCATACCATTTCATCCCCTTTGGCATTGCATTGCATTTCTTTCTAACATTTCAGGTGGTAAGTAAACTTGAGAAGTGAATTTGCCTTCACTTCTCATAACTTTTCTTTTCATCTCTCCTGCATCCATTGCTGCATTTATGTATGTGTTTGAGATTGAGCTTGCTCATTCTTATTCCTCACACTTTATTTCTTCAAGTGACTTGACTTCTTGAATGAAGCAAGTTACTTTGCTTCTCTTGATCCTTTCATCTGCTTCCTGGTGGTTCCATTGAAGATTGTTCTTGAAAACCTCACAAACCTTAGGAACAACCAAGCATGACAATGATTAGGGTTTTGATTAGTCTCCCCTCTTAGTTTCACCTTTGTGTCTTTTGAGTCTTCTCTTCTCATCTCATAATCAGGGACTAAACCCTAAAGGCTTTAAGGCTTTGTGATTAAGCTTATGCCTGCATCCTTCTCTTAGGATGGAGTGTATAACTTTAATCCTAAGTGGTAAACCCTTAATGTGTTTAACTCCTTTAATCAATCCATCTAATAATCATCAAGACACCACACTTGTAACTTGGGCCTTGCATTAGGGTTCTAATTCTTCCTTAGTTGGTTAAGAAGGACTAACCCTAATGTTAATGGACAAGTCCCCCTCAAGTTGTCTTACAAATCATAAAAATCACTTCATCATCATACCATTAATTAGAATCCACTTAATCAAAGGCTTGTTTTGTCATGAGTTTAATCCCTAATCATGGATTAAGTTGAGGGGCTTTCCTCAGCTTAAACTTTCTCATCTATTATCCTTCTATTAGGATGGTGTAATGAGTCTGTTTAATCCTTGATTATGGCTTAACCTCATTACTCAACACTAAACAAAAACACCAAAAATATCTAAATAATCACAAGTAGGTTAATGATCTTAATCCTACATCAAAGGTGATTAAGTGTGAGAAGCTGACTTCACACTTAAGGTATTCTCATTACCCCTAATCAGAGGGAAGATGTGATGAGTTTACTAACCCATTGGTTTAGGCTTAAGCTCATTTTCTTATGACAAACTTTCAAAAGCAATAAAAGACTGAAAACACAAAAACAAACAATAATCGTCTCCTCCGGGATTCTTTTCTCATCTCATTCACTCATAAACGAGAACTTGCTTCTTCCGTCTAATGCAAGACAGTTTGCACCTGAGCCAGACAGGTCATACACTTGAGCATAGACAAGCAAGCAGTTCACAAGTCAATTCACCTTTCAGTCTCTTTGGGTCGAACTACGGTGTTCTGACTTCCTCATTGCACGAGAGGATACGTAGGCATAACTTAACAGTTATCGAACAAAAGTCTCTGTATATTCCCCCTCTTTCTAGCCTCATTCTTCTAGCCTCATGATCTTGAGCATTTCACTCCTGTTCTTACACTGACACATCATTATACACTTCACTTCTTTTACACTGACACCTGTACATCTTTCTAGCTCTTTATACACAGATTGCACTGACACTACCCCTTTAAAACACAAATCTTTTAAGCGTGGATCCCGTCGAGTACGACGGACAATCTGGGTGCTAATACCTTCCCAGGTTGTAACCAACCCCCTTTCTCAGTCTCTCTGGTTCGCAACCGTCTTATCCGTATCTTTCTAGGTTTATGCAGCATTACCTTTCCTCCGGGATAAAAATGCCTAGCTGGCGACTCTATTCATCTCCAGTGAGTTCACGGCTGTGTGTTCTCATTGTCCCTCTCGCCGACCGTTCGTGTCTGTACCTTCATCTGATCCATTTCATTTGTCGGGAGCGACAGCTTGGCGACTCTGCTGGGGAGCCTTATACTGCAACCAGGGCTTCTGGTTCTTTTTGTGGGTTCCTCCTAGCGCTTGATTGATTTGTGTTTACTGGGGTGTTATGTGCTTATTTGTGTTTGTATATGTTTTATTTTTTGCTTTATGTACAGTCGCTTTACTGTGTTCTTTATTGCTTTTGTATATATCATACTGTCTTGCTGTCTGGCCGGATCTGGTTTTACTTTGGTGGGTGGGGTTCTATTGAGAGTTAAGGTCCTATACCTGGGACCTGAGTGACACCTAGGCTAGAGTGAATCATATTCTTTCCCATTCCATCTCGGTCTGGTGCGGGAATATGAAACACGGTTCAGATATGGGTTTCTTCTTGAGAACTCTGTGTTGCAGATTTCCTGCAGTGCTAGGGCTATCTGGGAAGCCTGCTAAGTCTGGATGACCTTTTAGTATTGACCTTCAGAAACTGAGGTGAATTAGAGGAGGAACTTTTATGGTTATTGTAAACATTGTACCTCCGGGTTAGAAGTGTTTACACTTCTCATAAATGATCCAAGTCTGAGGATCCTTGTTTTAGAACACCACCTGTGAGGGGGTTGGGCTGTTTACAGGTTTGCAGGTACCTTGACCTCAGAATACCTTGTTACTTTGATTGTTTAAGAATACTTCAATTTGGGACAGTTCTTGTGATTCTAAAACCCTGGATATGTGGCTCTTTATTTGAGTCCCCCACCTTGGTTACTGGATTTATAGACCTCCAACTGGAATTCTTGAACACATTTGGACCTATATCAGAGTTTTGATCAGATCCAGCTCAGTCACAGACCCTTGAATTTCATTTGCATACATAATCATTGCATCATATTGACATTTGCTTATTTGTGTTTCAGGGTATCCATCTTCATTTGGTTTTGGTTTTGACCCCATCTTCAGTATTGACCTATCTTCATCAGCACCTGCTTCAGTTATCAGCTGTCTGCTTCAGTTATCACCTGCACCAGCCAGTCAGTGGCCCACTTCTTCAGTATTATCATCAGCACCTGTCTCTACTCAGTCTCAGCATCATGGCTCCTAAAAAGAGCAACATCACCTATCACTTCTTCCAGCCAGAGCTATCAGACATCAGGAGGATTCAAACCCTGATCACTCCAGATCACATACCATTGTTCAGGGAAAGTTATGGAGATATACTTGATATGGTTATGGATCTGGACCCATCACAGAGAAGCCTGATCCACACCTGCATTCAGTTCTATGATCCCCCACTGAGATGTTTCACTTTCCAAGACTTTCAGTTGGGCCCTCTATTAGAAGAATACTCATCATTGGTTGGTTTGCCTATCAAGGGTGGAATCCCTTTCAACTCAGAGATGGTCTTTCCTAGCAATGGAGAAGTAGCAAAGGCTCTACATCTGGAACCTGTTTTGATTGAGCAGCATATGACCTCTAAAGCTGGAATCCCTGGTTTTCATCTGGATTTCTTGATTTCTCAAGCTACCCTGAAAGCTTCTCTAGGAGAGTGGAAAGTTGTTTGTGCTTTACTGGCCTTGAGCATATATGGAATTGTATTGTTTGCAGATGAGCCTCGATTCATTAGCAAGAATGCAATCCATCTTTTCATCTTGAAGAACCCAGTGCCAACTTTATTGGGGGATCTTTACTACTCAGTGCATCAGAGGAATGAAAAGCAGAGGGGAAGGTTAGTGAGGTGTTGTGCTCCATTGTTCCACACTTGGCTTCTCAGGCATCTACCCAGGACGGATGCATTTCTGAACCCTCATCAACAGAGCAACTGGGCTAAGAGACTCACTGTTCTAACCTCAGCAGATATCAGATGGTGCACTCAGAGCACCAAGGGCAGGGATATCATCACCAGCTGTGGGCATTTTCCCAATGTGCCTTTAATAGGAGTTAAGGGTAGTGTCAATTACAATCCTTTGTTGTTCAGAAGGCAACTGGGCTATGCACTGGTCCATACTCCTAAGGCACAGGGCTTGGTTGAGACTCTCTATTGTGAGAACAAGATCAATTTGGCTATTGTTAGACAGGCTGCCTGGGCTTGGGATAATGTTCAAACCAAGGGAGTGACCATTCTGGGGAAGTGCAATAATGTGGCATCAGCACAATATTATGAGTGGTCCCGTGCCAGGGCCCAATTCTCTGGGATGCCCTTTACCATAGAAGACATGCCTGAGTCATCTTCAGCACCACCCCCTGCCACTATCAGTTTGGAGGAGTATGAGAGCTTGAAGGAAAGGAATGAGAAGCTAACCCAGGCTTTGCAGAAGACCCTCCGGGAGAGGAGTGAAGGCATGAGGGAGATTGAGAGGTTGGAGAAATTAAGAGTAGAGCATTTGATTAAGATTGAGAAGTCTGGGGATTACATTAAAAAGTCAAAGGCTGGAGAACAAATTCTGAAGAATGCTTGCAAGGAAGCCCAGTTCCAGAGAGCAAGGACAGACTTGTATTTGAAGGAGAGTCAAGCCCGGTGGGTCAGGATCACCGAGGCTCGTACTCTAGAGGACAAGAGAGTTCAAGACAAGATGGAGCAACTGGAAGCTAGTGCAAAAGAACAACAAGAAGCCCTGGCAGCAGCCCAGAGGGAGATATCAGAGCTAAAGATCAAAGCAGGGGTGAAGAGGTCCAAAGAACAAACTCAGCACAAGAAGCTAACAGCAGCTGTTACGACCCGGAATCTCCTCATCAGGAATCTCACGGAGCGTCCGGCTGATCCTGTGACCGAAGCACTTCTCAAGGAAGTTCGTGAGGATGAGTTTGGTCTTGATGTTTGACCATTTGTTTGTTGTTGCTTTCTTTCCATGTACTTTTATTTTCTTGTACTGTATTTTGACCCCTTAGAGGGCTTGTGTTGTAAAATGAACAAGTTGTATTATTTCACCTTCTGTAATATATTTGTGTTAGTTTGTTCCATCTGAGTTCGCTTTGAAAGCAGCATCAACAATATCTTCAAGGGTCTGGAAGGGTCAAAACTGAATGCCAAACCGGATACCTTGAGAGCAAATAAGCATAACTGCATTGCATGCTAACCCTTTGTTTGTTTTGTAGGTTTTGTTTTATTGTTGCTAACCTCTGTTGTGATGACTCAGGAGCTATTGCTAGGCGCCGGGTATTTCCCCTCAACCGTCCGCACCGTTATCCAACCCGAAACAACCTTCCGGGAATTCAAATGGATCAGATGCAGCAGGACCTTACTGAGGTCAGAAATCAAATGGCAAATGAAAGGCTAGAAATGAGGAATCAAATGACTCAGTTTATGGAAGTTATGAACAACATGGCTCAGAGCCAGGAAA
Organism: Lathyrus aphaca; assembly: GCA_963966055.1. Classification (NCBI taxonomy): domain Eukaryota; kingdom Viridiplantae; phylum Streptophyta; class Magnoliopsida; order Fabales; family Fabaceae; genus Lathyrus; species Lathyrus aphaca. The sequence continues at coordinate 130,615,332 of OZ014520.1, read as the reverse complement.
GATTGAGAGCCATGGTAGAAAGGCAAAATCAAGAGGATCCACATATAGGGACTGCCGGTACCAGTAACAATGAAAGAGTCCAACCTCATGTTAACCCCCCTGTGTTTGGCCCACATCTGCATCCTGAGGTCAATATTCCTGCAAATGTTCAAGGGACTGCCACCGCAGCTAGGGTACTTCAAGAAGACCCCCAAGAGGACCAGTTTACAGTAATGGGTGCTGGGGAAGAAGCTTATGATAGGAGATTGGATGAGATAGCTGAGAAGTTGAGGTCCTTAGAATCTCAAAATTCTTTGGGCTTCGATGTCATGGACATGGGCTTGGTAGACGGGGTCAGGATCCCCCATAAGTTCAAGCCTCCTTGCTTTGAAAAATACAACGGGACTTCATGCCCCCGGACTCATTTACAATCATTTCTGGGTAGGCTGAAGGCCTATACTATGGATGAGAAGCTCTGGATGTTCTATTTCGAAGACAGCTTAACCGGAGCGTCAAGAGAATGGTACTCTCACTTGACAAGGGCAACTATTAGATGCTGGAAGGACCTGGCAGAGGCCTTCATCAGACAGTATCAGTATAACTTAGACATGGCACCCAACAGGACTCTCCTAATGGGAATGTCACGGTCGTCAAGGGAAAGTTTCCGAGAATATGCCCAGAGATGGAGGCAACTGGCTGCTGCTGTTCAACCACCTATGTCTGAACAGGAAATGGCAGATATGTTCATGAACACCCTTCAGGGAACATATATTGACAGGTTGGCTGCTTTCTCTTCCACTAGCTTTGCAGATGTTGTCATAGCCGGGGAGAGAATTGAAAGCTTGTTAAAAATGGGAAAGATCTCAGACAACGGTGCAAGCTCGTCCAGTAGTACAAGAAAGCCTTTTGCAGGCCCGAGAAGAACTGGCGAGACCAATGCCATCCATTCAAACAGGGGCAGGCCCCAATATGTTCAAAGGTCAATAGCAGCAGTCACCATTCCTGCTCCAGCACATCCTCAACCCGTCTATCAACCTCCACAGCAAAACTATCAGCCGCAACCTCAGTACCATCAGCAAAATCAGTATCCTCCAAGGAATTACAACAACAGCAACACCAACAACAACAGTCAACAAAGGCCATTCCAACAGAGGCCATCTCAAGCTAATAGGGTGATCGATCCGATCCCTATGCCATATGCTACCCTGCTGCCACAACTCCTGAAACTCAACTTAGTTGAGCTAAGGACGCTGGCACCTCCAGATCCCAACAGTCTACCCAGGAACTACGACTCCAACGCTAGGTGTGCCTTTCATTCAAACGCACCTGGCCATAGTACGGAAAAGTGCAGAGCCTTGCATATGAAGGTACAAGACCTGGTGGACTCGAAAGCCCTGAATTTTGCACCGCCACCCAATGTCAACAAAAATCCTATGCCAAATCATGGTGGTCCCCGAATTAACGCTATTGAAGAAGACAAACCGTCTTATTTAATAACCAGTGTGGGACAGATCAGGACACCATTGGTAGAAATCAAGGCTCAGCTCTTGGAATGCAACATGTTCCCAGGATGCGAGTTGGGGTGTGCTTACTGCAATATCTCGGTAAACGGGTGCAATAATTTGAGGAATGGCATAGACAGCCTTATCCAGAGTGGCCAGCTTCAGATCACTACATCATTTCCAACAAATCCAGCAATCTCATCAGCAACGGTTTCAGAACCTCCTACAACTGCAGCAACCATTGTTCCCGACAATTCTTCGGCTTCATCAACAAGTACTTCATCTGTCTTCTCAACTGATCAGTTTTCAACAAATTTTCCTGCTACAACTTCAGCTTCACTCCATTTTGAACCTCCTACAACGACAACATCCATTCTTCCAACAATGTCTCCTACAACACCAGCAACCAATCATGAAGATGTCTCTACTGTCACCATATTCTATGATCCTGAAAGCAACTCCGCCTACAACTCCGAAGGTGCTGCTCCCACTAGGGCACCAGTCACAATTTATTACGATCCACAAACTATCACAGTTCCTTCAACAGCTGCAATCAGTCCAGTCACCATCACGGTGCCTGGACCGGTACCTTATGAAAGCAGTAATGCCATCCCCTGGCATTACGGCTCTGACTTGTACTGTGAAGGACAAAGAATCACTTTTGAATCATCGACCCCTACACTACAAGTAGACAATGTGGGCGGAGGCGGAGGCTTCACTCGAAGCGGACGTCTTTTCGCTCCACAAATTCAGAGACCCACAGCCGAAGCAGAAGCTGCTGCCAAGGCAAAAGGGAAGAGCCCTGTGCAGGAAGATCAAGCTGTTAAGGAAGCTTTGAAGACACCATTCGATCAAGAGGTTGATGAGTTCATGCGAATCATCAAAAAGAGTGATTATAAGATAGTGGATCAGCTTCATCAGACGCCTTCCAAGATCTCAATCCTATCATTGCTTATGTGCTCCGAAGCCCATCGGAATGCACTACTCAAAGTCCTGCACGCAGCTTACGTGCCTGAAGAGATCACTGTCAATCAACTAGAAGCAGTGGTGGGAAATGTTAATGCTAGTCACGGACTAGGGTTCACCAATACTGATTTGACAACGGAAGGCCGCAACCACAACAAAGCCTTGCACATAACCATGGAATGCAAAGGTGTTGTCCTTTCCCATGTGCTGGTAGACACGGGGTCATCCCTTAATGTCCTACCTAAAAAGGCTCTGGTGAAGCTAGAAAATGACGGATTGGCGTTGAGACCCAGCAACCTGGTGGTGAGAGCCTTTGATGGTTCTAAGAGATCGGTTCTGGGAGAGATTGAGCTGCCCGTAACGATTGGCCCGCAGACCTTTAAAACTATCTTCTACGTGATGGATATACAGCCCGCCTACAGCTGTTTATTGGGTAGGCCATGGATTCACGCCGCTGGCGCCGTGACCTCCACCCTTCACCAGAAGTTAAAATATGAGTGGGAGGGTCAGATCGTTACAATCTGCGGAGAGGAGGACATTTTTGTCAGCCACCTGGCCACCTATAAGTACATTGAAATGGATGGGGAGATCCATGAAACAATGAGCCAGGGGTTTGAAGCTTTGAATGTGAATGAGGCATCTGCTGTATCTGGTACTCCAATGTCATCATATCAACAAGCCCGGAAGGTTGTTGAGGAAGGAACTGCCCGAGGCTGGGGCAAGCTACTACCGGTGGAGAAGAAAGAAGACAGATTTGGGTTGGGTTACAAACCAACTCAACAAGATCAAGCAGCGGCTGCGAAAGAGCCCAACTTTGTGAGTGGGGGGATGCTTACCCCTGATGCTATCAACTGTCTGGAAGACGAGCTGGAAGAGGAGCGCAACCTGGAAAGCTGGATTCGTCCAAAGATCCCGGGGAGCAGTGTCTCGAACTGGTCTTCCCAGGAAATTATAAGAGTTACTCATGCAGAGTAATTATTATTTCCTGTATTTTTATAAGCATGCATCAAAGTCTTGCATCTTGCCCAAGATGACAAGACTCATTTTGTAATCGGGCCATCTGTACTTTTTGTGCAAACAAGGTTAATTAATGAAATATCAGACATCTTTTTGCAAACAAGTCTTTTTCTTTTCTGCTCACTGTTTTTTTTTCATTTTTCTTTTTGTACAAAAAAATAAATGGCGGTGTTTTCAAAATGACAACTTCATTTCACTTTTCTAAATAAAGATTAAAATCAAGTCACTAAAATGAACAAACTTAACCCTTGCAGAGAGTGCCTTCCAGACAGCACCGACAACAGCACGGCTATGACTTCGTATGACTTTGACAATCCAATCAATCAAGCTGATGAAGGGGTTGAAGAAGAATATGAGCTTCCTGAAGAGCTAGCCAGGTTGTTAAGACAAGAGGAAAAGGTTATTACTCCTCACCAGGAGGAGGTTGAAGTGATCAATCTTGGTACAGATGAAGACGTGAAAGAAGTTAGAATCGGGGCCTGCCTGCAAGACTCAGTGAAGAGACAACTGATAGACCTGCTTCAAGAGTATGTAGATGTGTTTGCTTGGTCTTACCAAGATATGCCAGGGTTGGATACCGACATTGTTGTGCACAAGCTACCTCTGAGAGAAGAATGCCCACCGGTCAAACAGAAACTGCGCCGTACTCGCCCAGACATGGCTATGAAAATCAAGGAAGAGGTACAAAAGCAGTGGGACGCCGGGTTCCTCGCTGTAACTAGCTATCCGCCATGGGTTGCTAACATAGTACCTGTGCCTAAGAAAGACGGCAAAGTAAGAATGTGTGTTGACTACCGGGATCTGAACCGAGCCAGCCCAAAAGATGACTTCCCATTACCTCACATTGATGTATTGGTGGATAATACGGCTCAGTTCTCGGTATTCTCCTTCATGGACGGATTTTCAGGGTACAATCAGATTAAGATGTCACCTGAAGACATGGAGAAGACAACATTCATCACACCCTGGGGCACGTTCTGTTACAAGGTAATGCCATTTGGGCTCAAGAATGCCGGCGCAACATATCAACGGGCTATGGTAACATTATTCCACGATATGATCCATAAAGAAATAGAATGTTATGTGGATGATATGATCGCCAAGTCCCTTACAGAGGAAGATCACCTGGTGAATCTGCTCAAGTTATTCAAGCGTCTGAGGAAGTACCAACTAAAGTTGAACCCCAATAAATGCACATTCGGGGTGCGATCCGGTAAGCTGCTGGGATTTATTGTAAGCGAGAAAGGGATCGAAGTGGGCCCTGATAAAGTCAAAGCTATTCAAGAGATGCCTGCACCGAGGACTGAGAAAGAGGTTCGAGGGTTCTTAGGTCGATTGAATTACATTTCGCGGTTCATATCTCACCTAACGGCAACCTGCGAACCTTTGTTCAAGCTGTTAAGAAAAGAACAAACGGTCAGGTGGAACGAAGATTGCCAGAAGGCTTTTGACAAGATCAAGGAGTATCTGCAAGAACCTCCAATTCTTATGCCTCCAGTTGAAGGAAGACCTCTAATCGTGTACTTGACAGTATTAGAAGAATCAATGGGGTGTGTGATGGGCCAACATGACGAGTCTGGTCGAAAAGAGTACGCAATATACTACCTAAGCAAAAAGTTTACCGACTGTGAACAACGTTATTCACTGCTCGAGAAAACTTGCTGTGCTTTAGCGTGGGCTGCTCGCCGACTAAGGCAGTATATGTTGACCCACACTACTTTGTTGATCTCAAAGATGGACCCGGTCAAGTACATATTTGAGAAGCCAGCTCTTACCGGACGGGTTGCAAGATGGCAAATGATTCTTACAGAATATGACATCCAGTACACTTCTCAGAAAGCCATCAAGGGCAGTGTATTGTCTGAATATCTTGCTGAGCAACCCATGGATGATTACCAGCCTATGAGGTTTGACTTCCCTGATGAAGACATCATGTTCATTAAAGCAAGAGATCATGAAGAGCCTATTCACACTGAAGGGCCTGACCCGGAAGAAGAATGGACTATGATGTTTGATGGGGCTGTTAATATGAATGGTCGTGGCGTTGGTGCAGTACTCATTACACCTAAGGGAGTTCACATGCCTTTCTCGGCAAAACTCACTTTCAACTGCACTAACAACGAAGCTGAATACGAAGCTTGCATTATGGGTCTTGAGGAAGCCATTGACCTCAGGATCAAGACATTGACCGTATTCGGAGATTCAGCTTTGGTAGTCAATCAAACCAATGGCAAGTGGTACACCCACCAGGATCATCTGATACCTTACAGGGATTATACAAGGAGGTTATTGACTTTCTTCACAACAGTCAAGCTTGAGTATATCCCTCGGGACGAGAATCAGTTTGCAGATGCTCTGGCTACCATTTCGTCCATGATCAAAGTTCAGACTGCCAACTTTGTACCTCAGATTTCAGTGTCCAGACTTGATAGACCAGCACATGTGTTCGCGGCGGATGTTGTCAAAGATAATAAGCCTTGGTTCCATGACATTAAGTGCTTCTTGGAGGATCAAACATACCCACTTGGGGCATCTTCCAATAATAAGAAGACTTTGAGAAGGCTTGCTGGAAGTTTCTTTCTGAACACTGATGGGTCTTTGTACAAAAGGAACTTTGATATGGTACTCCTCAGATGTGTTGACAAGACGGAAGCAGATTTATTGATGCATGAAGTGCATGAAGGTTCCTTTGGTACTCATGCCGGAGGGCATGCTATGGCTAAAAAGTTGTTAAGATCAGGCTATTACTGGATCACAATGGATGCAGACTGTTGTGCCTATGCCAGGAAATGTTATAAATGCCAGATCTACGCAGATAAGGTGCATGTGCCCCCCAATCCTTTGAACATCATGTCTTCGCCATGGCCCTTTGCCATGTGGGGCATTGATATGATTGGCAAGATTGAGCCAACTGCTTCAAATGGCCACAGATTCATCTTGGTTGCTATTGACTATTTCACCAAGTGGGTTGAAGCAGCCTCATATGCAAATGTTACAAGGCAAGTGGTAGCCAGATTTCTGAAGAGAGATATCATCTGTCGATACGGAGTTCCCGAGCGAATCATTACTGATAATGGTTCCAACTTAAACAACAAAATGATGGCAGAGCTATGCCGGGACTTCAAAATCCAACATCACAATTCTTCTCCTTACAGGCCAAAGATGAATGGCGCTGTTGAGGCGGCAAACAAGAATATTAAGAAGATTGTGCAGAAGATGGTAGTCACCTATAGAGACTGGCATGAAATGCTACCGTTTGCCTTGCATGGGTACCGCACGTCAATCAGAACATCCACTGGGGCAACACCGTATCAGCTTGTGTATGGTATGGAAGCAGTCCTACCTGTTGAAGTTGAATTACCCTCCCTATGGGTATTAATGGATGTTAAGCTAAGTGAAGCAGAATGGGTTCGGGCCCGATACGAACAACTGAGTCTGATCGAAGAGAAAAGATTGGCTGCAATCTGTCATGGACAGCTATATCAGAAGAGAATGAAGAGAGCCTTTGATCAGAAAGTCAGGCACCGAGAGTATCAAGTAGGAGATCTTGTGCTGAAAAGAATCCTCCCTCCTCATACAGACCACAGGGGCAAGTGGACTCCAAATTATGAAGGACCATTTGTTGTAAAGAAAGTTTTCTCTGGCGGAGCACTGATGCTCAGCACCATGGATGGCGAAGATTTCCCGTCCCCTGTGAATTCAGATGCAGTTAAAAAATACTTCGCATAAAAATGACCCGCTGGACATAAAAACAGAATGTAAGTCCAGGCAAAAATAGGGCATCCCGGCGAGTCAAAAACAGAATAAAAGACTCGGGAAAAAATAAGGGAAAGTAAATAAAGAATGTACACCCGCTGAGTTGAAAAGCCGCATTGGACAACTCAGGCAAAAATGGGTATCCCGATGGATCGAAAACCCGAAAGGGCGATCCATGCAAAATAAGGGAATAAGCGAACAACTGCATTCTGAATTCGTCTGTATCACTTGCAACTTGGAAAGCTTCAAAAGGATCAAGCTTCAATCAGAATCAACATTCTTCAAAAGCAAAATGAGAAGAACGTCAAAAGTCATACGGGTCATAGTGAAGAGGAAGCTCCTTAAAGCGTCATCAACACTGCCAGCATTTTGTTTCTCAATTTGTAACAATCTCCTCATTTCAGGGGATATGTTTCTTTGACTGTATCTCACCAATTCAGGGCACATGAATTAATAAAATCATATTATCAGTCATGTCTCGTTTTGTACATTTTCATTTTTGCAAAAATGTCTGATGTCTTAAAAGAAAAAAAACTGATTGCATAAGAATACAGATGCTTATCTTCAAATAAAAACATGCTTGCAGGAAAAATGCTTACTCTCAGGAGTATCCTGACTCCTATGACGGAATCCAGTAAGGGATGCCTCGAGATTATCTTGTGCGTTTTTCTATCTTTTTCAGGATTGCAGGTATCCAGAACGCAACTTGGGGCATGTAAGCTTCATCCCAACAAGCTGGCAAATCAACACTCAATTTTAGCACCCGAAGTGCTCTCTCCCCAGCTGAGTTGCCTCTCATAACATCCCCCCCAGCAGGCACCTACATCCCCGACTGAGTCAAGGATCCCTCTTTCTCCCCAGCCGAGTTTCCGTCTCGCCCTCAGCCGAGTACAAAGTCAGGGAACCATCTCCCCACAGAGTTCCAGCCTCTATCCAGAAGAGCAATGCATGGAGATCACAACAGAGTAAAGAAGGCTTCTGCAAACCCCAGCTGGGTTTCTCATTTATAAGGATAGGTCTATCAATGACCCACATCCTCAAGCAGATATCATCTCATCAGATCTACCAGTGATCTTATCCCCAGCTGGGATGTCCGCTTCATACAAATCGATCAAAGGTCTTCGCAGCAACGGGACCCGGGTCCCGGTTTGGTATCTTTGCACAATCATAGCATTCGCATCATATTCACCCCCAAAGCGTAGCATTCCGTTTCAACACGGAGCATTACGGCAAAAATCAAACACATAGCATAATCATAAGCCATGTTATGAATCAACACCTGTGAATGATTACAGTTCATCAACATACGGAAGAAATATCCCCACCAGAGTTCCCAGCAAAAGCAGTTGCCTCACAACTCCCAAACATCAGTATATACTCCTTGTGGCGCCCGTCCGTGTCATATCCCCAGCAGAAAGCCAAAGACATCCTTTTTGCACTCACATATACTTATATACACTTTCTTGGCACCCGTCCGTGTCGTATCCCCAGCGCAGTCGTCTAGACTTTGTATATCAGACACTTGTTTATATTACACTCTTCTCCTTTTGATACTCGTCCGTGTCACCCACCCCAGCAGTTAAACGCTCATCTATACACCACTCGCTCTTATACAGATACTCGTCCGTATCTTGTATATACCAGTTATATACCCGCAGATTCAACAGTAGTCTTTGTTCTTTGTTAACCAGTTGGTACTCGTCCGTACCATCATCTCAGAACATTGCGTCTAGTGTTTGTTTCTACATGATACTCTTCCGTATCATAGCCTTAAGGATGCTCGTCCGCGTCTTTAATCCATACACCGCGTCACACACTATATCTTCTTGAATATAGATACTCGTCTGTGTCTACTATTCCCCAGAAGAGTCCCCTCAGATTCAACACTCGTCCGTGTTCTTTGTTAACCAGTTGGTACTTGTCCGTACCATCATCTTTGAACATGCGTCAAGCGTTTGTTTCTACCTGATACTCGTCCGTATCATAGTCTTAAGGATGCTCGTCCGCATCTTTAATCTATACACAACATCTAAACACTCATACCCTTTGTTTCTTGGATGTGAACACTCGTCCGTGTTTGCTATTCCCTAGTAGATCGCAAAGCAAATTTTCCTTTTTATCTGACATTCGTCCTGTGTTATGATAAACCCTGAGAGCAGCCGTACCCTGCTGAGTGGTCGTCCTCCACTTCTTGATGGTCGTCCTCCATCATGCTCGTCCGATGGCCGTCCCCATCGTTGATATTTAGCAGCTGTCCCCTGCTAGGTGGTCGTCCTCCACCTTTTGATGATCGTCCTTCATCATTTTATCCAATGGCCGTCCCCATTGTTGATTTTGGTTATCTGGCATTCGTCCTATGTCATGAGAAACCTCGAGAGCAGCCGTACCCTGCTGAGTGGTCGTCCTCCACTTCTTGATGGTCGTCTTCCATCATGCTCGTCCGATGGCCGTCCCCATCGTTGACCTTTTCTATCCGATGGCCGTCCCCATCGTTGATTTTTTCGGCAGCTGTACCCTGCCAGGTGGTCGTCCTCCACCTTTGATGGCCGTCCCCATCATAATTCCTTTATTACCCAACAGAGCAGCCGTCCCCTGCTAGGTGATCGTCCTTCACCTTTGATGGCCGTACTCCATCAGCTGTTTATTTCATTTATTCTTTAACCCGATGGCCGTCCCCGTCGTGGTCCCTTTTCCTTTTCTTTTAGCCCGATGGCCGTCCCCATCGTCGGTTACCTTGCTTTATGAACTTGATGGCCGTCCCCGTCATGTTTCATTAACTCCCAGAAAATTTTACAGCTTTATACTGACGGCCGTCCCCATCATATTTTGATTTTCCCCAGCTAGTCGGTCGTCCCCGTCTTGGCTTTACCTTTTATCCCCAGCATGTCGGCCGTCCCCGTCATTGCTTTACTTCACATACTTTTCCCAGCATGTCGGCCGTCCCCGTCATTGCTCTATCATCCACTTTACAATATACTTTATCTTCTTTTACAATCCATATCCCTTTTCTTCTTCTTTTTGTGAGTGCAAATTTTGGACTGTCTTTGGTATTCAACCACAAGTTATCTTGTTTGCCTGTTAAGCCGTCGCTTACATCCTGCACAGCTAACTCATGTTTGAATAGGGGCAGCTGTAAACACCCCAAATTTTCCCTCACCCATTCACACCATGGCTTGTGATCTTTTCATATGCATAAGTTCAATCATAGCATCTCATATTGCATTTTCACTTCACTGCATAGCTTCTAAGTCATCTGCACCTAGGGTTTGTGATCTGAGCAATCCAAGAACCTCTTGAGCCACTCCAAAGGCAACCAATCACTTCAAAGGGATCCATATGTGTTCAAGTATCATATTACATCTTCTCAAAGTCAAAAATTCCAAAGAATCACAAGAACTAGGGTTTGGATGGATGCAGAGCCAAGTTTGACTGCACAGTTGACCTAAAATTAGGGTTTTGGTTTCAGAGGCCATAACTCCAAATTTTTTGGTCATTCTTGTTTCCATTGGTCTCTATATGGTATAGGGAGTATGCATATCAATTTTCATGAAGAAATTCCATGGGGAAGTCATCTGATCAAGGGTTGACTTTTCAGACAAGTCAGTGTAAAATCAGGGCATCTGAGGCCCCCAATGACCCAACCAATGGTTGATCTTCATCATTTTGAGTGTATATGATCTTTATTTGATCATGGAAGAAGGTTGAAGTTCATAGAAATCAAGAATTTGGAAGTTTGCAAATGTTGACTTTTTGGGCATAGTTGACTTTTCAAGAATGCTTCATTTTAGGTCATTTTTCAAGCCTTGATTCTTGATCCAAAAAAGCTTCAAATGGAAAAACTTTGGTCATGAAAGTTGTAGATCTCATCTTTCCCTTTTCAAAAAGTACAAGAACATGATCAAATTCTTCTTGGATCAAAAGTTATGGTGTGACAAAGTTAGCAAAAATCATTGATTTTCAAGGCATGCTTCAAATGTGAATTTTGCAAAATCATGTACCAAGGCAAATTGCAACTTCTAATTGGCATCAAACCCTCACATAAACATCATGTAAGTCCTAAAATTCAGAATGGACTAGGCATTGCTCATGTTTCATGGCTTTTGGGACAAGATCTTTCCATGTGAACCATAAAGCAACAACTTGCAAAAACTCATGATCACACTTCCTACAACTTGCAACCTTGGATGCTGACTTTGGCTAGCCTTTCCCCTCACCCTTGCTGCGCAGTCCATGCCTTGTACTAGCCTAGATCATGATCCATACTTCTCTTACACAAAAAGTGGACTTTGAGCAAAAGCAAACTTACCAATCACTATAGGCCAGGTCACATCATCTGACCTATAGGATTAAAATACAATATCCCTTGGCAAGCCAAAGATATGAAGAGGCAAGGCTGAAACACTTCATACCATCACATTCACAAAACACACCCCAGCTGCAAATGGCTTCGAATCTCTCTGCCCAGCCACAAAACACTCAAACCATTTTCACCATTCAACTCACCATGCCTCATTGAGTAGAAACCAGCAAGAACACAAGCCTGGAACAAGCTGTAACCCCACTGCACCATTTTCATTCCAACTTGCAGTTTCATTCGAAACTCTCTCCACAGCTCACAAACATCAGAACAAACTCCATAGACCTTCTCCATTCATCATCTGGACCACAAACAACCCTTCACCATTGCCAGAAACAGCCTGAAACTCCATTGCCATTTTCAACTGAGCTTGAGCAGAAGCTGCTCAAACTCTTCATTCAGCCAACATAAATTCCTCTTGAGCATTCAAGCATCACCAGAGGGTTAAGTGGATTGGTTTTCATCAAGAGGAGAGGCCAGAAAGTCATCAGAGTGAAAGCTTCGAATCTCAGGTAGCTCAAGAATTATTTTTCCAGAAATCGTTTTTCATGTTATAAACTTGTTCTCTATGCTTCACTGAGTATCCTGGTGCTTTTGGTTTTTGAAATGGTGTTGAAATGAGTATTTAATTAGCTTCTGAAACTCTGTGACCTAGAAATTTGTTTTGTTCGATTCATGAATTCCAGGAAGAATAAATTGGTTTTGAGTGAGGGTTATGATTCGTGAGTGATTGGGATTCATTTCCATGTTTTTAGGTTTTGTTTTTGTTACGTTTTGAGGGAGTTTGGAGATTTTCAGGTGGACTCCCCACCGGAGAAGACGACCGGAGGTCTTCTCCGGCCACCTGAAAAAGATTAGGGTTAACCAGCGTAATTAATGCAAGTTTGAATTTGGACCCTTGATCTGGCTGACTTTAGTTGACTCCCGCGTGAACCGATGGCCCAGATCTCTCATTAAACCCTAATCCTGTTTATTTGAATTAATTAATTGGGATTAATTTTGAATTCCCCAGAATGAATCCTGGCCTTCCAATCTCGCGCGCGTCAATTCCCTCCCTTTTTATTCAAATACAGGCCATTGGATGCGTTGACTTCTCCATAAATTCATTTTATTTTGCATTTTATTTCATTTCTTTTCTCCAATTTATTTAAAATAGTAAAACTAATTTAAAAATTCTGAAATTTTTTATACAAGTTATTATTTAATTTCAGAACACCAAAATATTTTTATTTTTATTTTTAGCATTAAAAAAGCATTTTTAAATATTTAAAAGTTTCTTTTTAATTAATTAATGAGAATTAATTAATTAAAAATACTTTTAGGTATTTAAAAATCACCAAAAAATTCATGAAATGTTCTAAGACATTTAGAAACATTGTCCAACCTTCAAACCAAATTTCTTTTTTGATCTTGATGCATTTTAAGAATTTTTCATTGAATTAAATCATTTTTTGTGCATTATTTTGATCATAAGTTCAAAAAATCATTTCTGCCTATCTAGGAAGAGTTGGACATTGATTCTTTTTGCATTGTTTTTTGTTTAATATGTAGTTTCTAGGATTAAATGGCCATGATTTGATTCCTCATTTTCAATTTGTTTGGCATTTCTTTTGTTTAGGAACCCTAAAAACCCTAATAACTTAGAAAAATCATAACTTGAGATTGGTTAAGAGTTGAGATCTCCCCTTTGGGCATTGGTTTAGTATAGGTTTAGGGTTTCTTTGGGTGGCATTTTCCATTTTTTATCTTAGGGTTTGCTTCTGTTTTTGGTTTTTGTTTGTTGTTTGATCCATAAACCCTAATTTGGGCTTCCATTTGCATCCTTCTTGCATTCTCTTGCATAACATGACTTGCCATGCCATTCCATGCCTCCATTTGATTCATTTGACATCATAAGACATATATAAAGCATATGTGATCATTGCATCTTGCATTTGCCATGTTGTTTGCCATGTATGTTTCATAACTTTTCATGTAAAGTCCATGCTTCCAAGCTTGCACCATTTGCATCCATGATCTTGTATGAACATCTCCATGCCTTGTCTCATGTTTATAGCACTCCATAGAATCATTATCATCATCAACATGCTTCTGGTTTTGTTTAGCATCATACCATTTCATCCCCTTTGGCATTGCATTGCATTTCTTTCTAACATTTCAGGTGGTAAGTAAACTTGAGAAGTGAATTTGCCTTCACTTCTCATAACTTTTCTTTTCATCTCTCCTGCATCCATTGCTGCATTTATGTATGTGTTTGAGATTGAGCTTGCTCATTCTTATTCCTCACACTTTCTTTCTTCAAGTGACTTGACTTCTTGAATGAAGCAAGTTACTTTGCTTCTCTTGATCCTTTCATCTGCTTCCTGGTGGTTCCATTGAAGATTGTTCTTGAAAACCTCACAAACCTTAGGAACAACCAAGCATGACAATGATTAGGGTTTTGATTAGTCTCCCCTCTTAGTTTCACCTTTGTGTCTTTTGAGTCTTCTCTTCTCATCTCATAATCAGGGACTAAACCCTAAAGGCTTTAAGGCTTTGTGATTAAGCTTATGCCTGCATCCTTCTCTTAGGATGGAGTGTATAACTTTAATCCTAAGTGTTAAACCCTTAATGTGTTTAACTCCTTTAATCAATCCATCTAATAATCATCAAGACACCACACTTGTAACTTGGGCCTTGCATTAGGGTTCTAATTCTTCCTTAGTTGGTTAAAAAGGACTAACCCTAATGTTAATGGACAAGTCCCCCTCAAGTTGTCTTACAAATCATAAAAATCACTTCATCATCATACCATTAATTAGAATCCACTTAATCAAAGGCTTGTTTTGTCATGAGTTTAATCCCTAATCATGGATTAAGTTGAGGGGCTTTCCTCAGCTTAAACTTTCTCATCTATTATCCTTCTATTAGGATGGTGTAATGAGTCTGTTTAATCCTTGATTATGGCTTAACCTCATTACTCAACACTAAACAAAAACACCAAAAATATCTAAATAATCACAAGTAGGTTAATGATCTTAATCCTACATCAAAGGTGATTAAGTGTGAGAAGCTGACTTCACACTTAAGGTATTCTCATTACCCCTAATCAGAGGGAAGATGTGATGAGTTTACTAACCCATTGGTTTAGGCTTAAGCTCATTTTCTTATGACAAACTTTCAAAAGCAATAAAAGACTGAAAACACAAAAACAAACAATAATCGTCTCCTCCGGGATTCTTTTCTCATCTCATTCACTCATAAACGAGAACTTGCTTCTTCCGTCTAATGCAAGACAGTTTGCACCTGAGCCAGACAGGTCATACACTTGAGCATAGACAAGCAAGCAGTTCACAAGTCAATTCACCTTTCAGTCTCTTTGGGTCGAACTACGGTGTTCTGACTTCCTCATTGCACGAGAGGATACGTAGGCATAACTTAACAGTTATCGAACAAAAGTCTCTGTATATTCCCCCTCTTTCTAGCCTCATTCTTCTAGCCTCATGATCTTGAGCATTTCACTCCTGTTCTTACACTGACACATCATTATACACTTCACTTATTTTACACTGACACCTGTACATCTTTCCAGCTCTTTATACACAGATTGCACTGACACTACCCCTTTAAAACACAAATCTTTTAAGCGTGGATCCCGTCGAGTACGACGGACAATCTGGGTGCTAATACCTTCCCAGGTTGTAACCAACCCCCTTTCTCAGTCTCTCTGGTTCGCAACCGTCTTATCCGTATCTTTCTAGGTTTATGCAGCATTACCTTTCCTCCGGGATAAAAATGCCTAGCTGGCGACTCTATTCATCTCCAGTGAGTTCACGGCTGTGTGTTCTCATTGTCCCTCTCGCCGACCGTTCGCGTCTGTACCTTCATCTGATCCATTTCATTTGTCGGGAGCGACACCCATCACATGACTAAGTCAACACCCAAAGTCCTCAGTTGACCTTTGACTTCATATTGACACCCCCTGCGCAATTCACCTAGGCCCGGTCATGTTCATTTCTTCACTAAATGCACCCTCCAGGCCCATTTCAATTTTTGTTCATTTTATTTTCTTTTTTCATTTTGTATCAATTTCATTTCATATTCTTAAAAATACCAAAAAGAATTAAAAAATTCCAAATAAATTCATGTAGGATCTTGATAATTTTCTATAATTTTTCATCTTTTTAGATCTTATTTTTATTCATTTTTAGATCATAATTAATTTTCACTTTAATTGTTTTCTTATTTCTTCATTTTTAACCAACAAATTTGTCCATTTTTGTTCTTACAAACCCTATAGGATAAATGTTCCATTCTTTTTGCATTCTTTTAAGAGCTCATTAAAATTCCCCAAAATATTTTTCTCTGGATTTTTAGGTCTTTTTTTGGGTCTTTTGAGTCCATTTTTTCCACATTGATCACATAAACCCTAATTGCATTCTAATGAACCTTTCACCACTCAAAAATAGGAATTGTCAATAGATTTTTGTACACATGTTACTCTCTAGATTATGTATTGATTTGTCAAATTTCATAATTTTCCTAGGTCATTTGATATTTTTTCCAAGTTACTTAAGCCTTAAGTCATTTTTGGTCCCTTTTAGAAACCTCCCTCATTCCATTTGAATAAGGCATTCATGACATTGTTATAAGGTCTTGATTTTGAGTCTTTTAGGTCTTATTATAGGTCCTGGAATGATGTATGTCCACCTTGGGTTATCACTTTTTGATTTTATTGCTTACTTGCTTCATAAGTCACACATGTGTCCATTTGCCCTAATTCTTCTTCTCCTTCCCTCTTAAGACTTCTTAACCTACCTCATGAGTATGTAAACTATATTACATCATTGTTATTCATCTTATAAGTTCTCCACAATCATATTTATGCATACATTTATTCTCATAAGTCTTCATGCTTCATTTAGTTCCATATGACACTTTGAAACTCCAAAATTAAACCTCTTGTTCCCTTAATCCTAATGGTATTTACCCTAGCTCATTTGTGGTTAATTTTTGGGCCTAAGCTTCATTCTAACTTTTCATCAAGTCCCTAGTTTTTGTATGGGGAATTCAAATCCTTTTGGTCATGTTTGGTCTTTTACCTTAAGCTTTTGTCCCTTTGAAGTTTTACTTGCATTCTTTCTTATGTTCACATCATCACTCATATAGTTTGCATTTCTCTTACTTGGATATCTTCATCCCTTGTAGTATGACCTCTTAGGAGAGTTTAGTGAGATGTTAACCCCTGGATTTTCTATTCACTTTAGGGTTTATACCATTTTAGATTACTTAATCCTTTAAGTTTCTTCATGTAACTTTACCTTAGATCTTAATAGGGTTTAGCTTCTTTTTAGGTCATAGTTTGAAGTTGTCCATCTTTGTAGCTTTAGAAACTTTTGAATTGATTTAGCTACTGACTTTTTAAGTTTTCCATCTTATAAGTTGCCTTAGGTTTAGGTAATAGCCTTAGAAGTTCACTAATATCTTTCTTAGATGATGAGAATGGTTTGTGAAGATTTACCATGTAATAATTGTTCATTTTGCTTCATTCATACTAATACTTGTTTTGTAGGGGGAAAGATGAGGTAATCACTTCATTCCTTATCTCTTATGTACCATTTGTTTTTCCTTAGCACCTTTGTGCTTTGTCCATAGGTTCCCCTTTCTCTCTTTAGATTCAACTTAACTTCCTTAGAGAGTAAGTTGAATTCTAACTTGTTCTTTCTTCTCTTTAAGATAGAATACCTCATTAACCATATGATCACACTTGTACATAATAAGATGACTTAAGGTTGTGTCTTAGTCCCCCATTAGCTTTGACCTTTTCCTTTTGAGTCTTCTCTTCTCATCTTCAAACAAATCCAAAAAGACTTAATAAATACATGAAAGGATCCCTTGTGTATAGCCTTATTCCATGGGGCACTTGCATTCATTCCATCTTGGAATGGTGTAAGCTTTTCTAGCATGATGCACAAGTCTTATCAAGGGGTTGTTTCACAAATAAAAACATAAAAGACATTTCTTCACAAAACTACAAAAACACTTAATAAAGTTCAACAAGCTAGTGATCTTAAACCTTAATTCATGGAAACCAGTCTTGGATAAATTCTCCTTGCTTGGTGTGCTTGTTCTATTATTCCATCTTGGAATGTAGTAACAAGTACACATTCCATGGAAGAGAGTTTGAATTCACTCCCTTATGCCAAATTCATACAAAACTCTTAAAAAGCAAACAACAAACAATAAGTGACTTTCCTGCAGGAATTATCTTCTCATCTCATTCACTCACAACGTGAACTCGCGACGACTTGTCTCACATGCAAGACAGTAAACGCACTCGTACCAGACGAGCCTGCAACACCTGAGCATAGACATACGCAGTTCCAGCGATAAAAAATACAAACAAAGTTCCCGCCTGGTTAGGCGAACTACGTCGACTCAGATCCTCATTTTCCCAATGAGGTACGTAGGCAGCGGGGTAGGGCCCGTTCGAGCACATTCTTTATTTTCCCTATATTTCCCCATTTCCTATCGTTCTCTCTTTTCCAGTTCCTTTCTCATTGCAGTTCCAGTTTCCAGTTATTAGTTCTTTGTTCAACAACATTCTTATTTCTCACCCTTTGAAACAAAACAAACAAGCGTGGATCCCGTCGGGTACGGCAGACGATCTGGGGTGCTAATACCTTCCCAGGTCGTAACCGACTCCCGAACCCAGATCTTTGGTTCACGGGACCTTGTCCTATCCTTCTTCCTCAGGTTTGTGCAGCATTACCTTTCCCATTCATTCGGGATAAAATTCCTGGCTGGCGACTCTACCTTTTCCGCTCCACTTTCACGTTTGTACTAGGATGAAAATCACGGGAGCGACAGTTATCATATACAAAAGGGAGATCTTAATGGTTTGTGAGGTTTTCTAAACCTAATAATAAGAAAAGAGAGTTAGAGACTAACTTATTTCCTAAGAAAGTTAATTTATTTCTAAGAGAGCAAAAGGGAAAGCCTATGATCAAAGCACAAGGTGCTAAGGCAAACACAACTAAAATGCATAAGAAATGAGAATGAAGTGATACTTACCTCAATCTTCCCCCCTACAAAACAAATGTTAGCATGGTAAACATGAAAAAAAAAAAAGGTAAACAAATACCAAATTAATTCCTAAGGGGACTATGACCTAAATTAGATTCAATCTACGGTTTAGTGAACCTAAAGGCAATGCAATACAAAATTCAGCAGCCTATAACAGCTACCAAATGCAAAAACAGCAATGAAATGCCATGTAAGACACAATCAGCTTTTTAAAGCATACACATAGCATGCAAAGTAGGTGTAAAAAGTCACAAACAGCATGAACTACACAACAATCAGCATACATTTTACAGCTCCTATATGCAAAGACAGCTATGAAATGTAAAATGCAGCTTTTATTATTTTCATTTTTTAATGCACAACTCAATCATGAAATGCTCAATTAACATGAATATGCAATATGAATATGGATCAAGCAGATAATTGAATGTCATGATTATTTTTTGAGGGATTATGCAAGAATGCACCACATGATTTGTTATGCAACAAGTATGCAAAATATGGCACATGAACATGGCATATGAACATAATGAACATTGATCATGAATATGCAACATGATACATCAACAAGAATGTCAAGCTTAATGCAAAATTCAGAATTGATTTGATGTGAATGATGTGATCAAACATGCAACCAAATGCACATACATACATGGTAATGTGAAATGCAACATATATATTGATACAATGAAATGCAAATGAGTTAACGAAACATGCGAAAGATGCAAAAACAATGCAGCATGATTATTTACATGACAAAAGGTGCATGGACATATCAACAATATGTAATAAGTCAATTCATGCACAAAATATGCGAAATGGACGAAAGCGTGTCGAAACGACTCGAAATGGAAGAATGAGATGTCGAAACTAATCTTGAAAATTCCCTAAAATCAGGACATGTCAATCTATGGTGGTAAAGGGAGAAGTAATGCCCAAGAAAATGAGGGAAAAGCACTTCTTGTAATCGACTTATTTCCTAAAGCTCCTAATACAACTATTATCTAGTGAGCACAAATTTTACACCTAAAAGCCATAATCTAAACCTTAATGGCACCTAGAATAAGCTACAATTCTAACTAAGAACAAACAAAGCGATCAAATCGTAATCAAGACGAAATTAAACAGTTAAGCGCATACACAACGATAAACACACAAAGAATGTCGTCATGGCGGGATGAAGAGAATAAGTTAAATCGAGAAGCGGATTTAGATCACCAACCTACGAAGAGGAGGATTTCTTCGGTGAGTGTTGCGATGTAGATCTGAATGCAAATGGAGAAGAAAACTAGAGAGTCGAAGCTTCGATCCGCGAACGCGCAAAATAAATGCGGTCGATGATGCTTCTTGATGAACACTCGATCAATAACCTCCAATAAGCTCAAAACTCTTCCAAAATCAGAATTGATTCTTCAAATAAGCTTCTTAATGAGATTATTAATGGAGGTTTTAGCTTCAAGTTCTTCAAATTCCAATGAAGAATTTGAAGAAACTTCTTGGAAGAAGCTTTGCTGAGAGGTTGAAAATGGTGGAAAAATTGGGAGAAGAATGAAATAGATGAAGTGAAAATGAAGAAGAATAGTGAAAAAAGGAGAGAGACCATCTAGCTTTGGTATGAAGTGGGTTTATATAATGTGTAGGCTTGGCATGAGGTTTGAGTTTGGAGGTTGCTTAGGAGTTAGGTTAGGTTTGGAGTTAGTTAGGGCTCTAGAGAGTTCTATAGTATTATTTGGAATATTCCTTAGAATATTCCTTGGAAGGTTGTAGAAGAATCTAGAATGTGGTAGATTAATCCAAAAGAAGAGTGTGAAACAAATGTGGAGAGTGTGGAACAAGTCAAAGGAAAGGAAAGGAAAAAATGGAGGAGAAAAAACAACAAAAATAGCTTATGTATCGATACAAAAATGTATGCATCGATACATGTTAGTTTTATAACTGATATGTATCGATACGAAAATGTATGTGTCAATACATACTGAAGCTTTAGCAGATTAACTCACTTATGCATCAATATGAAACTCGTATGCGTCGATACATACATGCTTATGTATCGATACGAAATTTGTATGTATTGATACGAAATGAACAATTTTTTTCACCATTTCTTGATCAAAATGAGAGGGAAAATTTTGGGGTGTTACACTCATCAACTTTCCCTTTTTTGGGAAGCACATGTTCAAAGTGGCATTTAGCCAGAGATGAAAGAGCCAGAGAGGACCATTTAGACTCATGGTACCAGAGTTGTTGTCTGGGTTCCTCAATTGAGTCACTCCTTCACTGAGAGACTCATAGAGAGTGACCAAGATAAGTTCATTTAAACAAACCTTTTTGTTGTTGTGAAGCTTGTTTGCCAAAGGCAGATATTTCTTCGCCACCTGTAAAGACTTAGTGCAGAAGACATATCTGGATAGCCAGAAAGTAAGGAGGGAAATATGTTTCTTAGCAGAAATTACCTCTTCATTTATTTTGAAGTGGGTCTTAAGGAATAGGGTGTATGTTAGTTTGGATGCATTGAATCCAATAGTGTCTTCAGCATCAATGGTAGGGTCATAAGTCGGACCATCAGGTTGAATCCCTATGATAGCGGCTATGTCAAAGAGAGTGGGGGTAACCATCCCACAAGGAAGATGAAAAGTATAGTGGGTGCAATCCCAAAAGTACAAAGAGGCGGCCAGAAGGTTCGAGCAATAGGGTATATGTGTCTTCGACAACATTAAAAGATCATAGATCCATATGCTTTTCCAGTGGTCAGCCTAAGTTTTCTCTAACCTATCTAACCACAGATCAAGCTCAGTAAACTGGCTGACAAATTTAACCAGCCTGGTACCATCATGGAGGTACTTCAAATCCAGTTGATTGAGAGGGGGTGGGTTAGAGGAAGAGTCATCTGCTTTAGGGAGGTGCTTATTCCCTAAAGGTTGAGTTTTGCGGTAGCAAGGAAAGAACTATTTCAGCTTTTCATTTGTGTTTTATACAGTAGCTAAAGGATCAAATACAACAAAAGGACAATCATTTACAAGAAAAGGAATCATTACCTGAGATCGGTATAAGCTCCTTGTTTCATTATTCAAGGGTTCGGGTGCGAACTGAGGATTTTTTATTGTCTTTGGTTCAGAAATGTTGTTGAAGGGTGGAAGAGTTTGTTCGAAGTGAAAAGCTTTGACTTTCTGACCCTTCTTCTGAGAAACATTAGTCTTAGAGGACGCCATTGTTGGGGAGAAAAATGGAGTTTTTCTAAGGTTCTTAGAAAGAAAGGAGAAGACTTTAGTAAGAAGGAGATAAATTCGTAAGAGTTTGGAAACGTTTTTTTGCTTGCTGAATAAGGTATTTATAGGCGTAGGCAATGATAAGTTGTGAGGTCTAGCCACTTAATGGAGAAGTGAGGTGGTGGGGCACGTGGCACTTGGGTCCTGACGCGTTGAGGAAGCAGTTAATGGAAAAGAAGTTAGCGTATTGTTTCAAGGAGAAACTCATGATCAGAAAGCCGTAGAAATGGATGATGGGACTTTTGGGATTTTTGCCATTATGACATGATGTCATGAACGTAGGCGAAGAATCACAACATTTTTAGAACGTGGGGTAGGTGGTTTCAACCATGCTTTCGTCTGACCTAAGTTGGCGTCGAAAAGATGAATATCAAAAAATGATATTTTCATCAAGATAGTCGAAAAGAACATTTTTGGGGGGAAATTTGTTATCCCTAAATTTTGACGCTAGCAATTAATGAGGTTATTTGGCTTAATAAAAGAGTTTTTCTTGTGATAAGCTAAAAGTGAGGTTTTCGACCTTACTAAGTAAAGGATGAGAGTCGAAGGAACCTGCCTACAAATTTCATACTTAGTGAGATTCTAAGTTTTGAATATTTTCTAAGTGTTGAAGGGATTCAACCGAGTGTATGCTCGACAAAAATGGCAGTTACCCAGGTTCTTGCACATTCAATTTTGGTGGGAAAGTGTGTAGTTTTCAATTCAAAGACAGGGACAAGTGGCGCAAGATGAAGCTTCTTCAACATGAAGTGGGACAAGTGTCATCATCTTAGGATCGTTATTGGAAGAAACGGTCAAAAGCAGTTACTTTGTAATGTATATAAATAGCTTAGTCTAGTCCTAGAATAAGTGTGTGGAAACCATATGTACTAGTAACTCTGTATACTCAAAGTACCTGAGTGTAGAGAAACGAGTGCAGTGAGAATGTACGTGATTAAAACACCACCAATTTATCTTCAATGTCAAATTTATCTTCAAGTCATTTACTTTTGAAGCCATTTATCCTTTACAAGCCTTTATTTTAAAGCAATTTACTTTTCAAAGTCATTTATCTTTTTAGCAATTTACTGCATCACCTTTACAATCCTTGCCCCTTTATTTTTCCAGCAATTTAACATTCATTGTCTTGCCTTTAAATTTTATTTACTTTCAAGCCTTGTCTTTATTTTCCTTTAAATTTCAAGCCTTATCTTTTACCTTAATTTACTTTGAAAGTCTTTTTCCTTTACTTTATTTTCCTTTAAAACAACCTTTGAATCCTGTCGAAGGATTCAAGACCCTTTTTTTTTCAAAACATCACAAATAAAAACAAAACCTTTTCTTTTTAGAACATGTCCTAGGATCAATCTGGTCGATCCTGCGAGTAACTGAGAGTATTTTTGGTATCTTCAGAGGACCAGCGGTTGTTTACCAATTTTGAGGGTAAACAACCCGCTACTAGATTGAGCCCACAACTAGGTGGAACTACTTTTTATGCGGTGGGTAGCTTTTCAGCGCCCAAGTCCTACCCTATGTATAAAATCATCAAGATAATAAAATACAAAAACTTCCACAAGCATCCATATGTATAAGCCCTATTATTGACTTTTGAGATATCTCTTACCTCTCTAACTTCTCGCTGTTTTTTTAAATTGTTGTTTGCTTGTTAGATTAGGGTTTCTGATTAAAACTATCTTTCTTTATCTCATATTAAAGCAAAGATAATAAAACACTTCTTAATCATCAAAGAGGATACAATATAAAACTTATATGTAATCTCTCTCCCCTGGGATTTTGGGCCTCTTCTTCCCAGTATAAATCCTAACATCATTCTTAAAAATCACTTAAGAATACTCAAACCATAACAATGCATACTAAAAAAATGTTCAACATATTCACTGACACATTTATTTGTCTGCATGCATCTTTATTTGTATATATTTGCATCTCTGCTAGAATGTCTAAGTAACTGGGATATTTGTCACCAAACCAACCCTTTGAACAACTTATAACCCTCTTAGGGAAACCATAGCCTCCTCTTGGGCTTAGTTCGAGGACCTTCGGGCCTCTTAAAGGTGCATTCTCTCGGGCTTAGAAATTACTCAGCCTCCCCCAGTCTCCTCTTGGGATTTGTTCAAGGACTCATGGGCCTCTTATAGGTAACATATCATCCTCCTGGGCTTAAATTCAAGGACCCTCAAAGGCTTTTAAAAGCATAGGAACAGATCCTTAGAATCAAACACATATAATAGTCTCCCTTTCCCCGGTGGATGGCCAAGATAGCCTCCTATTGGGCTCTAAGCATTTGAACCTCTCCAGAAAAAGGAAAGTATGATGACCTCAACTTTACAAACAAACAGACAAAACACTCTTCATCAAGAATCAGTCTCCCATCAAAATTCAGCCTACCATCCTGGGCTTCATTCAGGACACACACAAACAAGATCCAGTCTCTCACCAAATAAGCTTCACACTTGGGCTTCCAAATCATGATACAGATAAAACTTTCCCCATAGAGTCAGTTTTATTTGTTTAGCTTCAACCTTGGGCTTCAAACAAGGCACACATAAATCAACTTTTCCCTCTTTAGAGATGACAAATTCTCTCTACTGAGTTCTTCAGCATCAACCTTAGGCTTTAATCAAGGCGCCCAGAAAGTCAAACACTTACCATTCAGTCAAAAACACTTATCATTACAGCCATAGTCTTGGACTCTAACTAAGCTAAACCAATTCAGTTATACAATTGGACTATAACTAAGAACAGTTTCCAACAGTCATGTCTCAACCCAAATTCAGCTTTCCTGAGCTATGTAATTCGGGTCAACATTCATCCTTTCTTGAGCTATGCAATTCAAGATAACCATTTAGTCCTCCTTGAGTTATGCAATTCAGGGTACCCATTCATCCTTTCTTGAGATATGCAAATCAAGATACCAGATTCAGCTTAAGCCTTAAGTTATGCAATTCAAGCATCTTATCAGTTACAACAAACTTTTCAGCTTCAATCTTAGGCTTTGATCAAGACACAAATACAAACCATTTGAGCAACATCATCTTGTGCTTTAACCAAGATACAAATCAACATTTCTCCTAGCATTATCCATAGGAGGAACTACGATTCTCTGATCCTTCGATTCTCTTTTTGGGGGTACGTAGACAAAAGGTCATAAGATCTTTGCAAGCACACCAAACAAAAAACAACAATTAGGTTCTCAGACCTATCCAAAAATATCATAAAATCCTAAAAAATACCAAAAACACAAATCTCACTTATCTTACCTCATCTCAACACACTCTCAATCCCAAATTCAAGACCCCGCCACCAAATATCAATAACAACAGATATTTTCTAATCTCAGTGTTAATAAGCTAAAAGGTGACACCGGTCTCTTGGTAGCATATGTAAATTAATAGTCATCTGTTTAAACTCAGTTTGCAAACAGGGTTAGTTGGAGACTTCTATTAACCTTCTTTAATCAGCTTCATAAGAAAAAAATAAATTGAATTATAGCCATAAACGGTAGTGATTCACATCCACAAAAACCGGTGTAACAATATGTAAGAATAAGCAATGATGAATTACTTATACTATGTCTCTATATTGATGATCTGTTGATAACAAGAAGTTGCAAGAAGAAGATCGAAGTTATCAAACGTGACCTGAATGAGGAGTTTGAAATGTCAGACTTAGGATATTTCTCATATTTCGTTGGCATCAAATTCTACAAAAGTGTTATGTTGAAAGTGTAATTCCTTGTGTCATATTTGATTTAGATTTGATTTAAATCTAAAATAGATAAATTTGATTTAGTTCCAAAATAGGTATTTTGGGCTTTTATAGTTTTTGGCTTTTAGCTTGGGGAGCAAGCTAACCTAATCGCCTCAACAAATGGTATCATGAGCCTTTGGTTCGAAAAAGGGACTGACTTACTTGTATCAAAAGTATCTCACGGGGTAGGTATCCCGGATGTGGCGAGTATCCCATTGAAGAGTGTCAACGGTGGTACAAGTGTGTGGAAGAAGAGCTTCCACTTGAGGGGGCATTATGGACTCACACTTGAGGGGAAATGTTAAGAATGTATCAAGTGTGAGTCTATGTGGATAATAGTCTCACATTGGATAGGAATGTGGTGACTTGAGCATTTATAAGTGAGAGAACTCATCCACTTATCACCTTAGGGCTTTTGATGGATATGTGATGTGTCTCTCACAAAGGTGTTGCTCAAAAGAATGAAGTCCCACAATGTTCAATGCTCTCTAGTGAAAAATCTCCTCTAACATGTTCTTCATCTCTTGTATAAACGTTTTGCAAAGAAAAAGGTTAGTTGCAATATCTCAATTCTATTTGGAATTGAGGGCAGACGTACCCACATCAAGGTTGATTGGAGAACCGCCAAAACAAATCTTGATCTCTCTCTTTTATCTCTTTATTATTTTTATTATAGTTTACGCAATTTATCGAATTCATCACTGTTTGATCGTTTCGATTGGAAATTATTTTTCGATTATCTTTTAAAAGTGTTGTTGTTGATATAATGATAATCACTTTGATTGTGATTGACTTTTAAAATCAACAAAACAAATTAAACTTTCAATAGATATCGATTGCACTTCAAGTGTTCGATAAATTGTTTGTGCTAGTTTTATTTGTGTTTTGGTTCATTGGATACGCAAATTACGAGTAGCATTGCATTTAAATTATTCGTAGCTTGATTGTGCTTGAACATAGCGCATATTGCTTTTCGATAGTAGGTTCGGATAAACGACTTGATTCAGATAGTTTTCCGCTGCACTACTTTTGATAACCGAATTTCAGTTAAACGTTTTATTGTAAAATTTGTGATCTATTCACCCCTCTAGATCTAAGTTATCGTCTAACACACTTCAATGTTTGTGATTTGCATTTCTATTTATTTTTCTACTAATTATTGTTCAAAATATTATGAAAATATATATATAAGAGAAATATCTAAATTTAATGTTGGATACATTTTAAATAAGATAAGTGTATAAAAGAGTAAATAAAGATAGTTAGATATGTATATGGGGATTGATGGAAGGGTAAAGGGTTTAATATTGTGAGTATTTGGTCTACACTCAAGTGGTGGGATGTAGATCTAGAAATGTCACTTTCCAAGGTTCCTCGGGGCAGTGTGGTGCTTTGTTCCGTCGAAATTCTTTTTACTTTGTTTCGGGAAATGAAATTGTCTTTGTTTACCTTAAAAAGGCCAGGCCAACTGCACTCTTCTTTTTTAATACTATCAAACCAAACACACGGACATGGCACAAATATACATACATATCAAACTTTTTCTTTTTTTTTTATTGGAAATTTAAGTAAGCTGATTTATAACTTTGGCTTGGTTCGATAAAAATATCAGAGATTTGATATATTTATGTATATGATAGTAGTAGTAGTAGATAGTAATGAATAAATGAGTTGGTAGTTTTTTTATAAAGTTTGTTTAGATTATTATTATAAAAAAATTCTGAAAGTGGTTGAATATTGAACCAACCATTCTGATCAAAAAATTACTTAACTGACCAATCACATTTATTTAGTTAAATTAACAAATTTCAGTTAAGTTATTTCATTCATCCCATAAATAAGTTAATAGTTAAAATCCGATCAATTAATTTGTTAAGTATATAATACATGTAAGTATTTTTTGAACTTCAAACTTTTAAATGTTTATCTAATTCTGTGAGCCTTCAATATCTATTCGCTTAATCATTATAATAATAATAATAATAATAATAATAATAATAATAATAATAATAATAATAATAATAATAATAATAATAATAATAAATTTTATTTTATTATAGTTAAAATATAAATAATAATAATAAAAAAAATTATTTTATTATAGATAAAATATAAAAATAAATAAATAAAAGTTAATGAGTGGTCTATTAAAAAACGTTATATATTAATAAGGAAAAGGTATAAGTCGGATATCTTAGAAAAAAAAGTATAATATATTTTTTGTATGATCAAGAAACTCGCAAAGATTAGGATTTAGGGTAACCAAGGATAACAACAATAATTAGTTATAAATTGTATTCTTTCATTTCTCTTGAAATAAGATTATAAGTATATAAGAATAACAAATAATTTCTCTTACTTGTGAATTAGAGTTTTAACTCCTATTTTCCCTTATACCAATATGAGAGACTAGTGTGTTATTTATAAGAAAACTAACACACTAATATATTGGTTTTTTTTAACAATTACTCATTACAAGTTAATTTATGGTACAAGTTAACTTAAAAAATTGGACTTACAAGTAAGACTCAATTCAATATGTTAATAATCCTAACAATATTGACAACAACATGTGAGCGGACTTCGACGACATGTTAAACCTAGAGTTCGTTTCTATATCTCACAAATCTCCACCTTGAAACAAACTCTATAACATCAAGGAAATAATTAAACATAAATATTAGAACTGACTTCGACTATATTATGTATAACTTTTGCACTAACATGTTAATCAATTTCGACTTCAAACTAAATCTCTTCCGTATTAAAATTCGATCTAATATTCCACTCATGTCTATTTAGATCATATGATTTTGTGATGTATAAGCTTATTGTTAAATATGATAAAAACTTTAAATAATATCTAAATAGATTCATTTGAAGCCAAATAATAAATATTTTAATTGAATTTAAAAACTATCGTACTATAGCACAAAATAAAATATGTATTATATGTAAAAGAGAAATTCAAATAAGTAAAAGAGCACTACAAAATTAAATTTTTTGCTTAAATTATAAATTTGTTTGTTATATTTTACTATGATGGTAGATTTATAATTTTGAATTCAAACTTCTGAATATTGCTCACGTATGTAAACTGAAATTCTGGGATCAGATATGTGATGTCGAATCAGATATTTAGACACTTGAAATCTTAAACAAAAATAATGAGCTAGTAAATTAAATGACACAGGAAATTGTTAACCCAGTTCAGTGTATCTCCACACTTACATCTGGAGGCTACCAAGCCAGGAAGGAAATCCAATATAAGTAATATTAATTATGGAGTTAAACCAATCAGTTTAATCCTTCACTTAATATCTACCCAAGGCAATTTCTACCTAAGACTCTACTTAGATATGAGTACCTACTCACTCCCCCTCAATCACACAGTGATCTTTACAATGATTAATAAAATTGAAGTCACACTTCAAACACACCAGCTTGATCTTACTTAAAAGTTTCAATCAAGACACAATTCATTTATTGCTTAAAAGCTCATAAAGTGACTAACAGTTAAAACCTGCTTAAATATAACTAGCTTCACAAACACCATTTTCAGTCTTCTAAAATTCGTGCTCTTTTCTTGAGTGTTTCAGTTCCTTAAATAGATGCTTGGTTTGTAGGCTTTTTGCAAATTATCCAAACTTTGATAAATCCCACAGTCATCACCTTGAATTAGGGTGAGTTAGTTTGTTATCTCCTTGAATCAAGGTGAGTTAGTTATTCTGTTACACTGAAACCAGATAACTAAGTTTCCTAAAGATGCGCCTTGGAGTGTTTATCCTTTTACAATTAATTCCAGATATTTTCTCCTAAATTTAATCACTTCTGTTACGCATCATTTAAGTCAGATAGCAGGTTTGTGATGTCACAACATCTGGTGTGACATCCTGATGTCCTGAACTAAGTTCATAACTTTTACTTTGTTTGTTAATGTCACAACATCTGGTGTGACATCCTGAACTAAGTTCACTTATTCTTGTTTGTCAAAAATTATGCCAATTCTTAACATCTACAAACTCCCCCTTTGGCTAATTTTTGGCTAACACAATCTTCTGGTTTTATCAGAGAGCAGCAGAGTTCTTTTCTGTTGAATCATGTGAGAGCTAATAATTTGCTCCCCCTCAAACATGTATGTATACTGCTATGACTTGTTCAACAGACTTTGATAGACCAATGAACATTCAAATATAACTTAGTTCAGAAGACAGAAATATAACATCAGCATTGTTCATCAAACAGGCATTAACAGCAGCAGGCATTGTTCAATACACTTCTCCCCCTTGTTAGACAGAAATTAGGGGCCAACCATTACAGAAACAGAAAAAAAAAACATACAAAGCAAAACAGACACAACATTTTCCACCACACACAGCTTCACTCAGATTCAGTATATTCTGTATCTTCTGCATCCTCAGACTCAGCATCAGATTCATCAACATTCTTAGCAACCTCTTCCAGCTCCAGCCTTTGAATTATGTCCTCAAGCTTCTTCTTCCTTTCATCCAGCTCTTTGCAGGTTGTCCTGAGCTCTACAATCAGGGCTGCCTTTGATATGGGAGTCTTGACAGCAGATGGCCCAGCAGATGGCCCACCTGGTGCTTCAACATCTGCAGCATGATGACTCAGAAACAGTTTGTAGTGAAAGGACAGTGGACTCTCCCTTTTACAGACAGAATCCTTGTCAGTAAGGATGCCTGGATATTGGTTGAGAATTATTCCACAAAGCAGAGATGGGAAGGCTATTGGAAGCTTGATTGTTGAGGTTCCTGCATGCTTGAGAGTTTGATCAAAAATATATGCCCCATAATCCAACTTGGTTTGGGTGCCTACAACACAGATAAACCTTCCCAGCCCAGTAGCTATAGATGAGGTGTGGTTGGTTGGGACCCAGTTGACAGTTCCAATTCTATGCAGCATGGCATACTTTCTTGTTAACAAGCTGACAGATAGTTTGCCTTTGACTGGCCATGACTTGACCTGGTTGGCAGTGATTATTTTGCAGACTTGATTGTCAGTTTTGCCCAGCTCATTTGGCCCATCTGATTCTCTCCCCAGGTACAGATTTATCACCCTAGGAGAAAAATCAACACATCTCCCCCTGACATATACCTTCCTGAAATCCTCAGATTTCCCATCAGCACACCCCTCTTGTAGGTTAACTATAAACTCTTTGACCAGCAGTTCATAACAGGGAGAAAAGTTGGAGACAGTTTTGAATAAACCAGCATTGGAGATTAAGTCAATTACCTCAGTGCATTCCAAGGCATTGCTACCCAGCTCTCTTTCCAGAGCCACCCTTCTTTGATAGACATACTTCCACTTTCTTACACTGGAGACATGATGGAAGGACACGTTGTCCAGGGGTGCCTCAGGGACAACAGTGGCAGTCCTAGGAGGTGCTGGCTTCTTTTTGGGTTGAGATGTTGGGACATCCTCCTCAACATCAGAGTCAGATGGAGTTGTAGCCTTCCTCTTCTGGGTGCTTACCTTACTCCATTGCTTTGTAGGTCCAAAGGCAACTTTGACCTTGTCCTTCTTGGAAGTTGACTGTTTTTTCTCAGGAGTTGCATGAGCAGTTGGCTTCTTCTCCTTCCTAGCCCTAAGCCTCTTGGTTATGTTGGGATTAACAGAAGCTATGATCTCTGTGTCAGAGTCATCATCCAGATTTTCAACTGGTGGAGGTTGGGAAACCTCTTTCTCAGCAGCTTGATCATTAGGAGCTTGATCATCAGTAGCTTTATCATCAGTAGCTTTGTCATCATCACTTGGGGCTTTGTCCTGGCCCTCAGGTGTTTCAAAATTTCTTGGGACATCCTGTGGAGCAGGTATGTCCTCTTCAGCTTGGTTGCTTGGTTCTTCTTGTGGAGCAGGCATACTGTTCAGAGGAACAGACACCCCAGGCACAACCCTTTGTTCAGCAAGGATCATGTTTACAAGCTGTTTGATTGATGCGTCCACATAAGCAGATGCTTTGGGGGTGCTGGTAGATGAAGGAGTTCCCTTGCTTTTGCTGAAGACTGGCTCCTTAGGTCTTCTTGTATGGGGAGTCCTGGGTTTTTGAGCAATAGGAATGCTTCCTCTGATCTCATTTATAGGAGTAGCATCCATTGGTACTATAGATATTGGAGTTGCATTCACCACGTCTTCTTGATTGAGACCCTCATCAATGGAGTTAGGGTTTTGATGTTGAGACATTTTTTCGATTGTAGTGGAAATGTGTAAAGGTTTGATAAATTTGGATGAGTTTAGAGATTCAGAGCTGTAGCATGCAAAACGTTTAGTGGAGCTAATGAGGATGTGAGGAGTTGAAAGCACGTTTGTACATTTATAGAATCTGTTTCTATTGGAATTTTTTAAGATTGGAATACAAACAGTTATTGCCCAGACTAGTGCTGCCATCTGATGATCATGCCACACGATGTCATGAGACATGCTGGCACTTCTCCATAACTGCTATATTTCACATATGCAGATTCCCAATTTACCCCTTAGGTTTTCAAATTGGGTAACATCCAAAGCCTTAGTAAATATGTCAGCTAATTGCAGCTCTGTGGCTACATGCTCTAATGTGATCACCTTCTCTTCCACAAGGTCTCTGATGAAGTGATGTCTGATATCTATGTGCTTAGTTCTGCTGTGTTGGATAGGATTTTTGGAGATGTTAATAGCACTTAAATTGTCACAGTACAATGTCATGACATCTTGTGGGACATTGTATTCTGTGAGCATTTGTTTCATCCATACCAGCTGTGAACAACTGCTACCAGCTGCAATATATTTAGCTTCAGCAGTGGATAAGGACACACAATTTTGTTTCTTACTGAACCAAGAAATTAAATTGTTCCCTAGAAAGAAGCATCCTTCTGATGTACTCTTTCTATCATCATCACTTCCAGCCCAGTCAGCATCACAAAATCCAGTAAGGATTGGTTCACAACCATGAGAGTACATTATGCCATAGTCACAAGTACCATTTACATATTTCAGAATCCTCTTAACCTGGTTTAGATGGCTCACTTTTGGTTCAGCTTGATACCTTGCACACACACCTACTGCAAAAGCTATATCTGGTCTGCTAGCTGTAAGATATAGTAGACTTCCAATCATGCTTCTGTACAAGCTTTGGTCCACACTCTCACCTTTGTCATCCTTTGTCAGTTTTAAATGAGTGGGGGCAGGTGTTCTCTTGTGACTAGCATTGTCCATCCCAAACTTCTTGACAGTGTTCTTTTCATACTTGCTTTGGGATATAAACATGGAGTCCTCCATCTGTTTGATTTGTAGTCCAAGGAAGTAAGTTAGTTCTCCCACTAGGCTCATTTCAAACTCAGACTCCATTTGAGTCACAAAATGTTTAACCATCTTGTCTGACATCCCACCAAACACTGTGTCATCCACATATATCTGAGCAATCATAACCTTTCCCTCTTCATCCTTTACAAACAGAGTTTTGTCTATTCCTCCTTTCATGTATCATTGTTTAGTGAGAAAGGTGGTCAGTCTTTCATACCATGCTCTGGGAGCTTGTTTTAGACCATACAGAGCCTTCCTCAGCTTATATACATGGTCTGGACAGCTTGGATCAACAAATCCCTTTGGTTGCTCCACATACACTTCCTCATTAAGGTACCCATTTAGAAAGGCACTTTTAACATCCATCTGAAATAGTTTGAACTTTAGGATGCAAGCAATTCCTAGGAGTAGTTTGATTGATTCAAGCCTTGCTACTGGTGCAAAGGTTTCATCAAAATCTACCCCCTCAATTTGTGTATATCCTTGAGCTATAAGCCTAGCCTTGTTTTTTGTAACTACTCCCTGCTCATTAGACTTGTTTTTGTACACCCACTTAGTGCCAATCACATTAATGTCATCAGGCCTAGGAACAAGATCCCATACTTCATTCCTTGTAAACTGGCCTAATTCTTCCTGCATAGCAGAGATCCAGTACTCATCATTCAGAGCTTCCTTGATGTTCTTAGGTTCTATCTTTGAAACAAAGCAAGAGCCTGAGATCATCTCTCTTGATCTAGTGATGACACCACTGTTGGGATCACCAATTATCAGTTATTTAGGATGATCTTTCTGGATTCTGATGGAGGGAGGTTTGTTGGATTGCTCTGACCTTGCTTCAGTTAAAGTGAAGTCAAGCTTATCACTATCTATTTCAACTTCAGTTTGATTGTCAGCAGATGTTCCAACATCATCAGCAACATCTGTCTTTACATAGGTATCATCAATAATTACATTTATTAACTCCATTATAACCTTGGTTCTAGAGTTAAATACTATGTAAGCTCTGCTATTTATGGAGTATCCAAGAAATATCCCTTCATCACTATTAGGGTCCATCTTCCTTCTTTGATCCCTATCAGCCAGAATGTAGCACTTACTTCCAAATACATGAAAGTATTTGACTGTAGGTTTTCTACCCTTCAAGACTTCATAGATAGTGGATAAAGTCCCCTTTCTTAGTGTGACTCTATTGTGGATGTAGCATGATGTGTTCATAGCTTCAGCCCAAAAATACAGGGGTAACTTCTTGGCATGAATCATGGCTCTAGCTGACTCCTGAATAGTTCTGTTTTTCCTTTCAACAATCCCATTCTGTTGAGGGGTGATGGGAGAAGAATACTCATGGTTAATCCCTTCTGAAGAACAGAAGTCTGAGAATTTTTTATTCTCAAACTCCTTTCCATGATCACTTCTTATTCTGACCACACAGCTTGCTTTTTCTCTTTGGATCCTATTACACAGATCTTTGAATACCTCAAACACATCAGACTTTTCTTTGATGAATCTTATCCAGGTATATCTTGAGAAGTCATCAACAACCACATAGGCATATCTTTTTCCACCAAGACTCTCTACCTGCATTGGTCCCATAAGGTCCATGTGCAATAATTCCAAGACTTTGGAAGTTGTCAGATGTTGAAGCTTTGGATGTGACATCTTCGTTTGCTTTCCTATTTGACATTCACCACACACTTTACTTTCATCAATCTTAAGTCTTGGGATCCCTCTTACAGCCTCCATAGATATGATCTTCTTTATTCCTCTGAGATGGAGATGACCTAGTCTTTGATGCCACAACTTCACTTCTTCTTCTTTGGCTAAGGAACAAGTAGATGTGAGGCTGAAATCTTGGGGTTCCCACATATAGCAGTTGTCTTTTGATCTGGCTCCTCTCATGACAACTTTCTGTTCTTTATCAGAAACTATGCACTCAGTTTTGGTGAAGTTGACACTGTAACCTTGGTCACATAACTGACTTATGCTGATCAAGTTAGCAGTTAATCCTTTTACCAACAGCACACCATCTAGACTTGGTACACCTGAGCAGTCCAGGGTCCCAACTCCCTTGATTTCTACCTTTGCTCCATCTCCAAAGGTTACATAGCTGGATGAGTGTGACTTTAAGTCTACCAACAGATTCTTCAGACCAGTCATGTGTCTTGAACAGCCACTGTCAAAATACCAGTCTTCCTTAGCAGATACTCTGAGAGATGTGTGTGCTATAGAGGCAACAACCTGCTTGGACCATTTGTGCCTGTTGTGAGGTTTCCTTTGATGCATCTGCCCTGGGTAGTGTCCATCTCTAGAGTTCCAATGTTGCTTGGTGAACTTGTTCTTAGGCATGTACTGGTAGCTTTGATAAGTATAAAGACTAGCTTTAGGTATCCAAATTTTCTTGGTGACCTTTGTCTTCTGCTTAGGAGGTTGCTAAGAACTCTGATTAGGGTATCCATGCAGCTTGTAGCAAAAAGGTTTGATGTGACCAAACCTTCCACAGTGATGGCATCTCCATCTTTGATATTTCTTTTTCATCATGTTTTTGTCATGATGTTGAGAAATCTTCTTGAACATCTTGTTTGACTTCATGGCATTTGGAGTTGTTTGGTTGGTGCTAGCCTCAAAGTTTTGAGCTTTATTAAATCCTAGCCCAGTCCTATCCCCTGAGTGCTTGTTGTTGTTGAGAATGGCATCCAGTGTGTTTGAGCCATTGTTCAGCATTCTGACAGATTTGGACATATGCTCCATTTTGGAGTTAAGTAGGCTGACTTCACTTTTCAAAGTGTCAATGATCTCTAGATGACTTGCCTTTTCAGCTTTTAATTCCTCAATCTGCTTCTTCTGCTGTTTACTTTCCATGCATACTTCAGTGCTCCTTTTACACAGCATCTTGTAAGATGCTTCAAGCTCTTCAAATGTCAGATCCTCATCACTGAATCCCCCTTCAGTTTCACATACTCCAGCTAGGGCAGTGATGTGTTTTGCAGATTCTTCTTCTGACTCACTACCTGAGTCTTCATCTGACCAGGACACAGAGAGACCTTTCTTTTGCTTCTTTAGATAGGTTGGGCATTCACTTCTAATGTGTCCATACCCTTCACATCCATGACATTGGATCCTTTTTCCTTGGTTAGTCTTCTCATCATAGTTTGACCTTCTATTAGAGTCATAAGGTCTTTTATTCTCAGAGGTTGAGTTTCTTCCACTTGGTCTGGGCCTGTTGTCCATTCTTTTGAGAATTTTGTTAAATTGTCTTCCAAGCATAGCAATTGATTCTGATAAGTTGTCCTCAGAGTCTGCTTCATGACTTTCTTCTTCTTTATCAGTTTTTAAGACCAGGGCTATGCTTTTGTTTTTCTTCACGATTGTATCATTCATTCCCATCTCAAAGGTTTGAAGGGAACCAATGAGCTCCTCAACCTTCATTGTGCAGATGTCCTGAGCTTCTTCTATTACAGTAACCTTCATGTCAAACCTCTTTGGCAGTGATCTGAGAATCTTCCTTACCAACTTTTCATCACTCATCTTCTCTCCCAAGGCACCAGAAGTATTAGCAATCTCCAGGATGTTCATGTAAAACTCATGAATGGTCTCATCTTCCTTCATCCTCAAGTTCTCAAACTTGGTGGTGAGAAGTTGAAGTCTTTACATCTTCACCTTTGATGTTCCTTCATGAGTAGTTTTGAGAGTGTCCCAAACTTCCTTGGCTAGCTCACAGTGATACACAAGCCTAAATATGTTCCTGTCAATGCCATTGAATAGGGCATTTAAGGCTTTGGAATTTCCAAGTGCTGACTCTTCTTCCTCCTTGCTCCACTCTTCTTCAGGCTTCATCACTTTTGCCCCATCCTTATTGTCTTTGACAGGGTGCTCCAATCCTTTGTTAACTGCTTTCCAAGCCCTGCTATCAAGAGATTTCAAGAATGCTGCCATTCTTGGCTTCCAGTAATCATAGTTGGATCAATCCAAGATAGGTGGTCGATTCACAGATCCTACATCTCTGTCCATGTTCCCAAAATTTGCAGTCCCTAGATCTCACCCAGATATACAGGCAGGGTGCCTGCTCTGATGCCAATTGAAATTCTGGGATCAGATATGTGATGTCGAATCAGATGTTTAGACACTTGAAATCTTAAACAAAAATAATGAGCTAGTAAATTAAATAACACATGAAATTTTTAACCCAGTTCAATGTATCTCCACACTTACATCTGGGGGCTACCAAGCCAGGAAGGAAATCCAATATAAGTAATATTAATTATGGAGTTAAACCAATCAGTTTAATCCTTCACTTAATATCTACCCAAGGCAATTTCTACCTAAGACTCTACTTAGATATGAGTACCTACTCACTCCCCCTCAATCACACAGTGATCTTTACAATGATTAATAAAATTGAAGTCACACTTCAAACACACCAGCTTGATCTTACTTAAAAGTTTCAATCAAGACACAATTCACTTATTGCTTAAAAGCTCATAAAGTGACTAACAGTTAAAACCTGCTTAAATATAACTAGCTTCACAAACACCCTTTTCAGTCTTCTAAAATTCGTGCTCTTTTCTTGAGTGTTTCAGTTCCTTAAATAGATGCTTGGTTTGTGGGCTTTTTGCAAATTATACAGACTTTGATAAATCC
Organism: Lathyrus aphaca; assembly: GCA_963966055.1. Classification (NCBI taxonomy): domain Eukaryota; kingdom Viridiplantae; phylum Streptophyta; class Magnoliopsida; order Fabales; family Fabaceae; genus Lathyrus; species Lathyrus aphaca. Next base: position 130,577,740 of record OZ014520.1, on the reverse strand, counting down.
CACAGTCATCATCTTGAATTAGGGTGAGTTAGTTTGTTATCTCCTTGAATCAAGGTGAGTTAGTTATTCTGTTACACTAAAACCAGATAACTAAGCTTCCTAAAGATGCGCCTTGGAGTGCTTATCCTTTTACAATTAATTCCAGATATTTTCTCCTGAATTTAATCACTTCTGTTACGCATCATTTAAGTCAGATAGCAGGTTTGTGATGTCACAACATCTGGTGTGACATCCTGATGTCCTGAACTAAGTTCATAACTTTTACTTTGTTTGTTAATGTCACAACATCTGGTGTGACATCCTGAACTAAGTTCACTTATTCTTGTTTGTCAAAAATTCTGCCAATTCTTAACATCTACATAAACATAAGATAATACGTAAACATAAGATAATATGGATAAACTACTCAATAAAAATTTTAAATAGAATATAAAAAGCCATCTAAAAAATCTACTCATGAATTCTGAGGAATCTATCTGTCACCCCCCACTCATATTTGACATCCCCTCAAATTTTTAGAATGACAAAAATATTTTTACATGAAATTTTCGGAACAAATTCCCGGTAGACTTAATGAAATTTCCGATATTTAATTAAATTTTTAGTAGTTGAGTTGAAATTACTAATATATCGGTAATTTCGAATTCCCGATAAATTGTCATGAAACCGGATTTTTGAAAAATGCAGTTTGTTACCGGGAATTTCAAATCCTTTGATCATCGTAGGGTGTATCCGGAACTGCTGATGGTATGGTTTGAATGTATCCAAACTGACGCAGACATCTCTCTGGCAAGTGTCTAGTGTAGTGGGGAAATCTTGAGTGTAAGCAATCAATTAACTTAATTTAAGGTAAACAGAGTCGTCACCGCGCTTTTATTGTATTCTAAAAGGAAAAAGAAAAAAGAGCGAATAAATCATAATGAATATAAAAGCAAAAAGCTAAAGAAACAAGCAGAGAAATGGTAAGGGGCTAGGTTACAAAGTGAGAAGGTTTTAAGCATCCAAAATGTTTGTGGTACTCCACGGGAGCCCTTTGAAAAATTTATTGTTTTTGGTTTGAAAATGGTTTGCTTAAATGAGAATGGGGATGAGAAAAGAATTAATTTTTAATGTTTTTGGGTTTGGAGAGGTTTACCACCTCATGCTTACGTACCCACAATGTGCAATGTAAGATCAAAATCCCATAGTTCGTGGAACAAATAGTGAAAATTGGTTGGTTTTGATTGATTTTATTAAGTAAAGATAATTTTTCATTTTCAAGTGGATAGTCTCACAAATCTACCATGAGAATGAGGACATGGACTCATACATCATTATGGGGAGGGTGCCAACTCGGATAAAATCGACGAGTATACCATTAAACCCCCACGAATGACAAGAGACTCAATTATATCAAACTACAACCATGGAGATTGAGAATCTTGCACCCGACTAGAGAAGAATGACTCATAGTCTAAACTTGCAAAAAAAAAACAAGAAAAGGTGCACAAAGGCACAAAGCAACTTGAATGAGTTTGATTCTTTTTATTTTTGAATTGAAGTCAAAATGATTAAGTTCATTTACATTTATTAAAAGAAAAGAAGTAGTAAAAGCAAATTGACAAAAAGTCAAGGTTTTATTTATTAAAGAGGTGAAGGTTTTTAAAACAAGAATCATTTGAAAAAGAAGGAAGTTTTGAAAATTGAAGAAGGGAGGAGATGAAGAGGCTATCCTAAAAAAATAAAAGAGATAAAGGAGGAAAAATCTAACCAACTTGATGATGCTTCCAATCATAAGCACAAGAGTTCCATCCTTATAAGTGTAAGCTAGCAAATGGCCAAATAAAGGTTAAAGTACCAACTCCATGATGATCAAAGCAAAGGGAAAGTCCTAGGATCTAAGTCCAACACTCAAATTTCAATGCTAAGGATAGTAACCATAGTCCAAGATCAAGATCACAAGTTTTTTAGAGGTTTAATCATTTATTAATATTTTTGTGTCCAAGTGGACAAAGGAAAAAGCACAAGGATATAAACATAAACATAAACATGATAATGAATGATAAAGCATAATAAAAGTAAAGGAGATAAGGGAGTAAGAGATAAAAAATAAAGAGAATAAGGTGCAAAAGGAAATTAAAATGTTAGTATAGTAATAATAGTAATAATATGTACAAAATAATGGTATGGTGAACTTAATTATCCACAACCAAAAGAGTAACAAGGCAATTAATGCCAAAACCGAGAAGGCAACCGATTCTGCTTAGTATCTTACACTATAGTGATTAACCGATGAGATTAAACCCAAATTTAAGGAAACTGGAAAGATGATTGGGATACCCAAAGATACTACACATCAAGCTTCAAAAGTCGTGGATCAAACGCAAATGATTAACCACCTTGGGATGACGCGACCAACACGAGGTCCAGTCCATGAAAGTGCAAGTATCCAATTGGTTTTTATTTCGAATTAGGGACACATTTAGGTATATGTTAAGCAATCGTCGAGTAATTTACGGAGTAATTACCCTACAAATAAGGTCGGACAAAACCAATTAAGGTTAACGATGTTAGTTCTAATACATGCAAGATAAACGAAATGTAAATCGACATCTGAATGCAATGCCGCACAAAAATAAAGATGAATACCAAATTGAGTTACACTTATGGTATTCTTTCATCTTTAAGTTCAATCACTCATTTTGGTGGATTCAAGTATGAAAATATCTCACTAATGCAAAGTACCTAAAGTGAATTAAATAATTCACTTGAAGGTAGATTTGAACTAATGAATATTAACCACTCTAATCTACACCCAAAGTCCATTGAATTTAAAGAGAAAACAATCCCAAAAATATTTCCCAGGGTAAAAATAAGAAGAAGGGAGGAGAAGAAGCAAAAGGAACCAATAACAAGTCAATAACAAGTGAAAAATTGCCACAGGAACAGTTTTAATCGGTTAACCAAATGGTTAACCGGTTAACATGTTGAAAATTTGAATTTTTGCGTAAAAATACACTAGTTAACCGGTTAATCAATTTGCAGTGCAAATGGTTAATCAGTTAACACTGCACCAGAAGCATAAACAATGCAAAAATTCAGCATGATCCTCTTTTAAAACAATTTTCAAACACCTTATGATTATGAACTAAATTGGCACGAATTTTAAAGTGTAAAAACAATAAAATCCATGCAATCAAACAATAATTTATGATCCAAAGGATCAACAACCAATAGCACCAAAAATCTACATCTTGAATGATGGTGATGAAGTTGTGACAATGGAAGAAGATGAATTACCAAGAACAAACTTCAAATTACTCCACTAGCAAGCTTGATCTACTGGAATTGATGAAGAAAAATGAAAAGGATGAAGGTTTAGCTCAAAGTTGTTCAAGAATTCAATGAGCTTTAGGTGATTTTGTGGTTTGAGGATGTATTTTGCAAGGGATTTTTTGGCTATCAAAAGCTTGTGAAATGAATGAAATGGGGGTGCTATTTAAAGACTTTAGGTATGAGAATTTGGTGGAATGGAGCTTGCTTTGGAAAATCAAAATTAGGTTTGGAATTCAAATTTTGAGGGAAAATCATAAAATAGTGGTGATTAGTGAAGGTATATGGTGTGAATTGATCAAAGTGATGTAGATGAATAAAGGTGGAGTGGATCTAGAATATTCCAAATGAGATCAAGGGCTAGGATGTGTTGAATTTGAACAAAATTATTCAAATTTCTCCTTGGTTAACCACTTTGCACTGCAAATGGTTAATCGGTTAACCATTTCAAAATTTGAATATTTTGTTCTCTTTTTTATTACTTTGTTGTTTCGGTTCGATTCTTTTATGCGTCAAAGAAGACATGAACATAAACACATGAACCTTGGAATTCCTTGAATAAATCAATTAACTTGGGAAATCCTTGATCAGATAAATTTGAATTGTTTGCGGATCAACTTCGACTTTTTATCTGTGAAATTCATTCGAGCTACGGGACTGCTATTTTTGGTATTTTTGACCTGTTCTTACCCTGAAAATGTTAATAAAAGAAAACAAAATATTTTTGGATTTTAATTAATGGTTAGTAAACATAAACAAAAAAAGCACATAAAAGAAATGGTGATCCCCTGTGAGGCATAAACCCGCAACCAAAAAGGACCGAAGAACCAGTGCGTGATCTTGTTTGTATGCAAAATAATGCAAATGCAAACACAAACTTAGGGGGGAATTTAGGATATTACAGCTGCCCCTATTTAAGTTTCTTCAATCTGGAGATATGAAGATTGACATCTTCGTTTCTACAAGATGGGAGATACTTAAATATAGAAAACCCAATTTTTAGCCCTAAGAGACCATGCAATGATATGAATATGATATGAATGCTTTGTTTGTTTGATATTTCCCCGACGAAGTTTTACTCTTCCATGTTGAATCCTTTCTTGATTATGTTTTTACACAATCAGTCCCCAAGTTGAGTCAGCTATCCAATGCTTTATTTTCTTGGTAAACTCTCTTGTTATCTTGTATATTAGTTGGCTAAGTCCAATTTATTTATCATACAATCTTTACACTCCCTAGATTACTAACCACACAGTAATATTTGCATAAATTAAAACCGGAAATTAAAGTCCTACGCTATTACATCAAGGGAGTACATTGGTCTTTTAGGGGGATTGCGGAAATTAAAATGCGGAAAATTAAACCTAGACTATTACATAGGAGAAGCAATTACATAATCGAAAATAAAAGCGAGAAATTAAAATTACATAAGAGCAAACATCCTATACAATTTTCTAATAAAGTAAATAATTAAGACAAAATTAAATTAAATTAAGAAAAGAAATTAATCAATTTTTTATGAAAAAATTAGGGTTTTGAAAAAAATTAGGGTTTGATTAAATTAGGGTTAAAAAAATCAGGGTTTGTTAAATTAATTTAAACCTAATTGATTAATTTAATTTACAATCTTAATTAAAAATCTAATAAACTAAATATTATAGAAAATATTATGTGAGAAAAATATTAAGGATTATTTATGAAATTATTTCTTTTAAAAAAAATATAGGTGATTAGTTTAATTGATTTTAAGTTAATTATAATTAGTTATTTAATTAAAGAAAATAAAAATAATTATTAAAATAGGAAAAGAGAAGAAGAAAACGCCCAAAAAATAGAAAGGGTGGAGGCCTGGATTCGAACCCAGGACCTCCATCTCTCAGTCTCCATGCGTTACCACCAGGCCACCAGTGCATCTATGACAAATAACACAAGCAAGTTAATTATAAAATAAAGCCAAATTCAAATTCTAGAAAAACGCGCGCTGAAGTCATCGTCTTCCTCCGTTTGTGGTATTAGGCTATAGTGACGCATTGAATTCTTGAACAACTTTGAGCTAAACCTTCAAAACCTAACAAATTTGTTGTTACAAATATGCATAAGATTCTGCTACAAAATAGGTCTTCAATCAAATATTTAATCAAATCTTTCTTATTTTGAAAGTATATATCATTGTTAATTCTGATTGAATCTTCCAGACTTTTAAATCAGCACCTCTTTAAATCAACGCCACATAGGATTGCATAATATCTCTAGAACATTTTGCATATGTTTAAAATATACTAGAACATATCACTTTAGTTCAGCACAGACGCGATGTCGTATGCAATGTCTTAGGACATCTTCTTCGACATGTTCTAGAACATCAAAAGAAACTTCTAAGATATTCTCCTCAAGGTTATGACTTATGTCATTAGCTCCAGGATATCTTCATAACTAGAACCTTAGGGTTCCTTATACCTTAGAAAAAAAAAGCTCCACCTTGAATTTCTTAGTCCTTTAAAATAGTTCCAACAACTCCACCTATGATAGCATAATATTCTAGAGAATATTATGCATAATTCAAATTATAAACACATCAATCCAGCTCCACATACCAAGATATTATGACATTTCTCTTTGACATCTGTCTGTAACACATGTTGCAGATGTTTCAACATTTTCTTTGACATTTGTCTATAATACATGACAATAATTTTATCATGACAGTTGCAGATGTTTCAACATCTTCTTCAATATTTTCCAATTATAATAACCCCATTTATCTAAGCCACCATGTCAGGACATCTTGTTTGACATGTTCTTCCAGAATCTTGACCATGTTAATTTAACATATGTAACTTCTTATTCAACATGTTCCAGCCATATTAGTTTTTCTAAACATAATACCAATCATAAAATCATAGAATTAACAATCTCCTCCTTTGTCTTATTTTGGCTAAAACTAATTTACATATGGGTGTAGCAGTACCTCATGTAGCAGTTCCTCAAAATCACATCTTCATATCAAACCTCCATAGTACACACTATTACTTCTCCCCCTTTTTATCCATAAAAAGACAAAGGCATGGTAATATCCATAGAGGTATATATTCTCCATAAGCTTGAAACACACAAGCTTCACAATAATGTCAATAAAACAGGACCATAACTCCGCCTGTTTTATATAATCATTTCTCCCCCTCAAGAAAAACCACATCAAAGAGAATAACTCCTCCTCCTCAACTCAGAATCACCAGAACAAACTTTCTCCATATCAACAGTAGAACAAATCACAGAAACTCACACCTGTTAAAATTATGCAAAAATCAAATCAAAACTTTATGCTTCAAGATGTCCCGGATCAGACAGACAGATGTTACGACATCTGTTCTGACATCACAAATAAACCGGCACAAATGTTCTTCAAACATGTCAAAGACATCCAACATGACATTAGTAAACATCATAATGTTATACTATGCAGCCAAACTCAGAACCCTCAATCTCCCTCTTTAGCACATTGTGGGTAAAACATTATCAGACCCATACAACCAGAAAAACACAGAACACTAAGATCAATGCAGCAGAAGAAAAATTTTGGTTAGCACATGTTAGAACATTTAGTTAGACATCACCCAAATAGAACATCAGATATCCCATGTCATGGATAACCAATGCTCTTGACCACTACTTCACATATCTGATGAACATTTTGCTAAACAGATTCATAAAATATAAAATCAATCTTGACTTTTACAGATCCAGATATACCAGCTCCTTGAGAATAACTCCAAGATTTTTTAGAATAACTCCAAGCTCTTTGAGCTCTTCACATAACAAGGACGTAACTGAAAAAAGACTCTCAGATTCACACAGTATCATGACCTTTTGGTTAGACAAGGTGTCATGCATACTTGGTTTGACATCTCTCCAGTGCCAAAATAGATAGTCTTCTTACTCCACAAGAACCCATTTCTCCACACATACTCAGTTTGTCCAGACTAACCCAATCTCAGGTAGGGTTACTTGCAGCAGAAGAAAATAACATTTTACCAAAATCTTCCTGATCATATCCTCACTGTCTGACACATTCTTCTGGTGTAAATCTACTAGTAACTGCTTTCACTAGTGGAGTCTTCAACATAGTAGACATGCATTCACCAAGCATACAACTGTAATCTGCATATTTCGATCCACAAAGTCAGAACTTCATTGTTGATCCTTAATCATCCATATCATAATCTCAGACCTCCTTCAGGGATAACACAAAGTGATGTTACAACATCAGTGTTTCTTCATAAAACCCAATCAAATGGTTCTTGATATATCATTGAAAGAGCTTGTTAAACTTGATAGTCCTTTAATACAAGAAGATCTACAAAAGATCACACCTTCAGCAGCTAATTTAGGTAGTCACACACCAAAACACCATGAAGAGAAATAAACAGCCACATAGAGAAAAGTAAATTTTCTACACTTCTTGAATTATGATGTTCAGACTGCAATCCTGCACTTTTACATCAGACATATACATAGTATCCCGTTAATGTATTTTGTCATTAGCTGAAAGCACAACATCTTTCATAGACAGATAAACACTCAGCTCCTGTCAGAGTATTCACTATCGGTTAGATGCACATCCTTATCAAAAGCAGACAAATACTCAACTCATGTCAAGGTATTTATCATATGTGATAAGGTAACCTTCTCACACAAGGTATGACATTTGATCTGACATTCTTTTCATGCACAATTGTGGCAATAGCTGATACCTCTTTTATAAATACATACCACTGATCACTTCAGATTAGATAAGTGGCTTGACCTAATACTCCACCATGAGCATAACTACCTTCCTTAGCTGAAAACTCAACACCTTTGAGATGTTGTTCCAACATCAGATCTGACAACAATCTGAAACACATGGATTTGACACTTACTATGGTTTTGGAGGAACATCTATAGCAATCCATGTACAACTCTTTATAGAGGACATAAGAGTTCACCAGTAGCTAATCATCCTTTCGGATCATACCATAAATACATGAAATGACTTGCATGATACATACCATCAACATGTCTGCATCTTCTACTCATCATGTGGAGACATCACATAACTGGGCCTAAGCTTGATGAAGACTCCCCTTAATCATACACCAATAACTATGGTTATTAGCAACACACTCCTACTTTCGTCAACTTGAGACCTTCTTCAACACATAGCTTAAATGCCTCCTCTTCCAGGTTAGGAGTAGGTTCCAAACATATGTGATCATCACACATTTGTCTAGCTCCCAAAGAATCTATCATGTTAGCAGGATAGCAAAAGGCTATTACATTTTGAATGATACTTTTCACAAATACAATCGTCAGTAGCGTCTCAAATAGTGTTTAACTTCATAGCTTTAGAGATCCTTCAAAACAACTACAATTTGATAGGTCTTTGACTCAGCATTTGCCATAAAATGCTGATGTGTAGCACGATGTCGAGATATTAGGATTGACATATCAAACTCAGCTTCTTTCTTGATGAAACTTCCTCTAATTCATGATTTAGAAAATAAAAAACATGTATCTTCACAAGAGAAATCATCTTCAGATATACCAGAACTGCATTAGACACCATAACCAGGAAGATTCTCCTAAATAGGTTACCACAAATAAACTTAAGAGATAACTTATCAATATCTTCACTCCCACATGAAAGATTTGACAGTGATACTCTTTTGCTTTGGCTTTAACCTCTTCTTTCACTAGGAATCTCTCATCAGGAAACACAACATTCTGAACTGAATGTTTTCTAGTTCTGTAATCACATGTTAGGACATCAGACTTGACAATATGAATTGAATCTTTACAACAACCTTTGCATGAAGTACTAGGGAACCACTATCAAACACAACAACAATCAAATAGAACACATCAAAAATAGCAGAGCAATTCCTTGGAGAGAAATAAACTCCCCCACAGCAAGATCCTCCAAAAGAGACTGAAACATGATGTCAAGACATCTTGTCTGACATCATAATAACATCAACAAACCTAAGCGCATAGAACACCATTATATGATATACCCCATAAATTGCATGATCATCAATTCAGATACATATATAACTCCCCATACAAGAACAACTAGAACATTTCCCATGCACAACGCATCCAACCCAAGTAACACATAAACTTGGTATAACTTCAGAATATATCAAAGGCACATGCATCAGCACAGAAGTAGAAACCAAACCTCGTAGAAAACAAAATACAATCCTCCTTCAAATATAGAATTCTCTAATCCAAGATGTCAAGACATTATGTCTGACATCACAGCTACACAACAATTCACCACCAAAGTTCTAGGCCTGATAACACCACAAACAAGTCTAACACACACATTGTCAAGAATAGTCTATCATCCCCTTCTAGGGACAATTCAAACACCAAAAAGAACTTATCATGTTCAAATAGATATTCAGTATATCATCCTTCTTCCTTTACCTAGAACCAGAAAGTATCCCCCTTGGATCTCATCCAGAAACAGACAAGGATGTCTGCTCTGATACCAATTGAAATTCTGGTATAACAGACCCAGATGTCCTACCGGATGTCAAGACATTTGTCCTGACAGAAACAGCAAGGCATAAGATAAATAATAACAATACTGAAAAGCATAAACAACACAAGGATTGTTAACCCAGTTCGGTGCAAAATCACCTACATCTGGAGGCTACAAAGCCAGGAAGGAAATTCACTATTAGCAGTATTAATTCAAAGCCTAAACAGTCCCAGTTTACAACTTCTCATGTAATCCCTACCCAGTGCAACTTCTACATATAAATCATCATTTAGATATGAGAAATCACCATCTCACTCCCTAAACCACCTCAGTGATATCTAACAGAACCTTACAAAGAAAGAAGAACACTCTTCCAAGAAAAAACTTGATTTTGCTTAAAAGCTTCAATCAAGAATAATACACTAATGCTTAAAAGTTTAGAGTAAACAACTTACAACTTAATAAACTCAGTCCAACCCAAATATTAGAATGATAAAAGAGTGACTCACAAATACCAACTCTCCTAGAGAGTGGTTCACAAACAAAGCCCTGATGTTTACATCTTTTCTATTCAAGGTTTGTCTCAAAAATTAGGTTACAATACTTCTATTTATAACCTATTTCCCAACTGGATTTGGGCCTTCAAAACACAACAAATTTGTTGTTATGAATCTGCAGAAGATTCTGTTACAAAATAGGTCTTCAATCAAATCTTCCTTATTTGGAAAGTATATATATCATTGTGACTTCTGATTGAATCTTCTAGACTATTAAATCAGCACGTCTTTAAATCAGCGCCACATAGGATTGCATAATATCTCCAAAATATTTTGCATCTGTTTAAAATATAGCAGAACAAATCACTCTAGTTCAGCACATGCGCGATGTCGTATTCAATGTCATATGACATCTTTTTCGACTTGTTCCATAACAGCAAAAGAAACTTCCAAGATATTCTCCTCAAAGTTATGACTTCTGTCATTAGCTCCAGAATATCTTCACAATTAGAACCTAAGGATTCTCCTTATAAATAAATTAAGAAAAATAGTTCCACCTTGAATCTCTTAGTCCTTTAAAATAGCTCCAACAACTCCACCTGTGATAACATAATATTCTAGAGAATATTCTGCATAATTTAAATTATAAATAGAACACTCCAGCTCCACAAGCCAAGACGGCATGACATCTAACTTTGACATTTATCTGTAACATAATAGTAATGTTGTCATGACAGTTGCAGATGTTTCAATATTTTCTTTGACATTTGTCTATAACACATGACAATAATTTTATCATGACAGTTGCAGATGTTTCAACATCTTCTTCAGTATCTGCCAATTATTATAACCCCATCTGTCTGAGCCACCATATCAGGACATCTTGTTTGACATGTTCTTCCAGAACCTAGACCATGTTAATTTAACATATGGAACTTCTTATTCAACATGTTCCAGCCATATTAGTTTTACCAAACATAATGCCAATCATAAAATCATAAAATTAAAATGAATCACATGCGGTGTCGTAGTCATCACATGCTGAAGAGGAGAAAATGCAGGAATCTCAGGAGGAGGAGGAGGAGGAGGATAACCCTCAGGAATGAAATTAAAAAGAGTAACACATTTTTGAAATACTAAAAAACTCATTCTCATTAATATCAAAAGAGAATTACAACTTTGAAGTAGAATTATCAATAATCCTTATACATGAGAGGAAAGAAAACTAAGCCTATGGGATCATATCTGAAGAAATCCCAAAACCAGGCTGGTACTTCATACGGATTCTTCTAATCTCTTTCTTGTACCAGATCTCCATGTTTTCCTTATTCTTCACAAGCTTATCAACAACAGCTTTCCAAGCACCGAAAGTAGGAGGAATGGCAGATGAAATACTAGAGGAAAATAAATCATTTTGCACTTTCGGCCTTTTCGTGACACGCCGCTCAAGTAGCTCAATGAGATCATCTTTCTCTTTTAGTTGCTCTTGCATGGTTGACTTCTCAATTAACTATGCTTTTTTATCACTTCATCTTGTCTAACTGTTCTTGAATCACAACCTTCTCATCAACGGGAGGAAGAAAAGATGATAAAGGCAAAATAGGAAACAAAGGTTCCTCATGTAAATAGGGCATCCTAAGCTTGGAAGCTCTAGATCGAACCCATTGAATATAACACTCGGAAGGAGCAAGGTGTTGTCTTCCCAACTGACCCTTTTCTTTCCGATGAACAAAATGCCAAGAATGAGTGATCTTTTTCTTCATTTCTAAGTGATCTGCACCACTAAGAAAGAAGAAACTCGATAATGAAAGATTGATTGGTACCTCCTTCAAGCAATACTCAAACTGTCGTCTAGCAAGAATAGAGTTGTAATTAATTCCACCACGTGTAGCAAGAAGAGGTACATTGGGAAACTCTCCACAACCATAAATAAGCACTCCATTATCATAATATGAATAATAAAAATTCATATCCGTATGAGTAAGAGACATAAGCCTTTGAGACCATCTTCGCTTGTCTCTATTCTCAGTGAATATGTTAGACTTTGGTAGGTGCGAAATAAACCACATATACAGAAAAGGCACACAACAATCAATCTCTCCATCACCCTTGGAATTTCTATGGTGAATAGAATGATACATATCTCCAAGCAAAGAAGGAACATGATTTATATTCAAGAAAATCTGAATAGCATGCTCATCAACAACACCATCTAGGTTGGGAAACAACACAATACCATAGATGAGTAAAGCTAGAATGGCCTCGAATGCATCCCTATTACCCAAAGTGAGAGAAGTATAAGCTTTCCCCATTAAGAACTTAACATTGATTCCACGAACACCCCCTTTTGGAATAAACCTTCTCTTGAGATCAAATTCCTTAAGATAAAGAGCCTTGGTAATAACTTTGGTTGTAAGCTCTGAAAGTCTGAGTTGCACCTAAGAGGGGGTGAATTAGGTTCTTTAAAAAAAATCCGGATTTTTATCGATGAAGGTTATTACTTTTATGGATTGGTAAGGTCGCGAAAGCAATAAAGAGCAGAAAGTAAATGACACAGTGGTATATCCTGATTCCCTCCATAAACTGAAGGCACATCCAGTCCCCGTTCCAACCGAAAGAGATTTCACTATAGATAGAATGATTGTACAGCCTATTCACACCAATGGTGATGATTACTATCTAACCTATAGGGAGATCAAAGGCTATTAACACCTATAAGATCTGAACACTAAGTGCAATAAGAACAATCCTCTTCAATGCACACACTTGCTTTCAACAATCCTGAATAGCAAGGGAGATAATTACAATGTTTGATTTACAATGAGTATGAAAGTTGCATATACAAAGTTTATCAATACTATGATTGATCTTCTCTTTCAATGATAATTTCCACAACTATTTAAGATTTGTTGCTCAAGAATTTATGTTCAAATGATATGAAAGTATGCAGAAAATTATCTATGAAAATGACTTGTTCAAGATGTGAAAAATGAAATTTTTTGCAAAGTTTTTTAAAGAGATATTTAAAGAGGTGATTTTGAAAATTTGAAAGATAAGGTATTTATAAGATCATAAGTGTTCTGGACTGGGCCAAGGCATTATGCACGGCATGGCCCAGTGCTCGTCAGGCCCATTTCCAAACGACCAAGCACGAGGACACGTCAGACGTAGGACCATTCACCCGAGGGATGTTTCCTCGCCTCTCTAACTACGTGTCGGGCGAAGAGCGAGTTGCCCGCCCCATGGTCTCCGTCCACACATCATCGACCCACATCACGGGCATCTAGCTTGTGTCGGGCAGAACCATAACAGCACCTCACTTACCACGTCACCCAACTCCCCTATATTGTCTCCTTAGGGATAGGGGCAGTTGGACCAGGGGGCAGATCTTGGTCTAGGTCTTAACGCTTCTTACGCGTCCCCTGGCAGCTCCTCCTTGGGCCTAGCTAATCCAGCCCATTAGGAGCCTTGGCCCAGCGCTGGGGGCTCAATATAAATACCCCTTTCATGGCAAAGGGACAGGTATTCTGACTGACACTCTGATAACCTTATTCTGTACCTCTTCTGACTTAAGCATTGGAGCACCTTGCAGGTACACCCCCCTCCTCATTTCATTCTCTGGCCCATTCACCAAGACCTTGGAAGGCCCTCCTGATCAGGTCAGATCAGTGGCGCCGTCTGTGGGAAACTAGCTATCCCCATCTTCATCAAAAGAGGATCAAAGCTCATTTATTTCGGTCCTTCCAACATGGCCAGAGAACAACCTAGCGAGCGCAGCCGTCCCCTCGTCGACTACACTATGGACGACGGCCCACCATCCCGCGAAACAGACGCTCGAGACGGTCGTCCATCCACCCCGTCTCCAGAGCCACAAAACAACGGGGATGCCCCTCATGCTCACAACTCAGGGGCAAAGACATTTCACCCCATTCCCGTTCCCGTCGAAGGAGATGCCACAATGATTGCCATGGTAAATGCCCTCAATCAGGCCGGTTCTATGCTCTATCAACAGCACGAACGAATCATGGCCCTCGAAGCCGAGTGCCAAGAGGCCCGACTCCAGCCGGAGGGGAGGACACAGCAACGTTCAGAACCAACAAAGAAGCGAGGACGTCGCTCCCCAGAACCTCACGTCAGCAGGGCACGCGCCCGTCGTGACGGGGGCCGAGCAGGAGCATCACCAAGGCACGGGCACAGCCCCGACAACAACGAACTATCTCCCTTAAGGAGCGACGAGGAAGACCTGCACTGTCCCCTATCGCGGGCAATAATGGAGGCTCCGCTCCCCAGAGGCATGGAGAAACCGCCCAATCTGGCTGTATACGACGGGACTACCGATCCAGACGACCACGTCGACAACGTTAACGCGATGCTCGACTACCGCAATGATATAACCGGGCACCTCAAATGCCGACTGTTCTCAACGACCCTCAGGAAAGGGGCCATGGCTTGGTACAAAAGCTTGGCCCCTGAATCCATTACGTCATGGAGAGTCATGAGGTCCATGTTCACCAGGCACTTTACAGCTTCCCGTCGTCACCCCAAGACTGAGGCGACCCTTGAAGCCATAGTGCAGAAGAAGAATGAAACACTACGCTCGTACATCGAGCGATTCAACCAGGAAGCTGTCGAGGTGGATACCACCGAGCACATGAAGAAGTATCTCCTCGAAAGAGGTCTCTTGCCCGGCAGTGAGCTTAGCAGAGCCGTCGGAATCGAGCCCCCCCGCACCTTGAACGAACTCCTGCATAAGGCCCAGGCCTACATCAGATACGAGGAAAAACAGGTGGCACACAACGCCCGCAGCGGACGTAACGCCGGCGATACCGAGCACTCCAAACGCGAGGACACGAGCATTCCCCGTCGCAACGGGGACAAGCGAAGAGAAGAAAGACCTCGCGAGCTCCGAGAAGGAAG
Organism: Lathyrus aphaca; assembly: GCA_963966055.1. Classification (NCBI taxonomy): domain Eukaryota; kingdom Viridiplantae; phylum Streptophyta; class Magnoliopsida; order Fabales; family Fabaceae; genus Lathyrus; species Lathyrus aphaca. Next base: position 130,562,485 of record OZ014520.1, on the reverse strand, counting down.
AGGCCCCGCGGGCAGATATAGCGAGTACACCTTACTAACAGCTCCTCGAGAGCGTATCCTTGCAGAATGTATCAACTCTGAATTTAAGCAGGGCAGGGTCAGGTTCCCAAAACCATCTGTGGCAAAGCCCCACACCGACAAATCCAAGTACTGTCGGTTCCACAGAAGTCACGGGCACGTGACCGAAGACTGCGTCCACCTAAAGGATGCAATAGAGATTTTAATCCAAGAGGGGCACCTAAAGCAGTATACGAAGAAGAACGAAGCTCCCAGACATGACGAGCCAGAAAAGAAGAGACCCCGGGAAGAAACACCCCCTGACAACTCTCCTTACCAAGTGGCCCTCTGCGTGTCACGCCCGGAAGATTTCTTCCTCCCCGAACCACCGCCCGAAGGCAGAATCGCTGCACTCAGCCCCTGGGAAGACTTCCCAACCGCACTGGTGATATCGGGAGGGGGAATTAACGGGGAAGCCGCTGCCCTCTCCGTCAAACGCAAGTTCGACGAACTCCTACTGACTGCCCCCGAGCAGAAAGCGACATTGACAAAGTACCGGGGAAAATCCAACCCAATATCCTTCTTCCTAGAGGAACTCCCGGGCGGATCCCCGAACTCGGGAATCCCACTATTGATAAGGGCAAAGATGGCCCAGTTCGACGTCCGACGCATCCTGGTCGACCAAGGCAGCTCAGTGGATATCATGTATGTCCATCTCTTCAAGACTCTGAAGCTAGACAAGACCAACTTAGCCCCCTACGTCGGATCAGATCTCCAAGGATTCAACGGAGCAACAACCAGACCGTGGGGATATGTCGAGCTCCTCGTCACTTTCGGCGAACAAGAAACGGCCAGGGAAGTCAAAATCCAATTCCTGGTCGTAGACTGTCCGTCCCTCTACAATTGCATCTTTGGACGCCCGACACTGGCCGAACTCACCGCGGTCCCATCCACCGTCCACCTAAAGATGAAATACTACACCAAATTGGGACGTGTGGTCACCATCCACGGTGACATCGAAGCAGCCCGACGATGCTACGACGCCGCAGTGAAAGGACAGGCCGTGGTCAGCACGAAGAGCAACTGCAACAACAAAAAACTCAGGACCGAGGATCCTCCCCGGGGAGTTAATGCCATCGACCTCGACTGTCGCATCGGGCTGGACGAGACCGAAGAGGGGAAGTTCGCCAAGGATCGATCTCTTGAACACCCGGTTCGACCAATCCCCGACGGAGAGTTCGAGCTCATTCCCCTCGGGGACGATCCAGAAAGGACGGTGAAGATAGGTAAGGGACTACCCGAGGAAACAAGAGAAGAGCTCGTGGCATGCCTCAAGGAGAACTCCGACCTCTTCGCGTGGAACGCCGCAGAAATGCCCGGACTGGACCCCGAAATCGCGTGTCACAAGCTAGCGTTAGACCGGGCAGCCAAGCCCATAGCACAGCGTAGGCGCAAGCAGTCGCCCGAAAAGGCAGAGGCTGCCGAGCGAGCTGTAAAAGACCTCTTAGAGGCAAATTTTATTTCTGAAGCCCAGTACACAACCTGGCTCTCAAATGTAGTCCTCGTTAAGAAAAATAATGGAAAATGGCGTATGTGTGTTGATTATACTGATCTTAATAGGGCTTGCCCGAAAGATGCTTTCCCCCTCCCTAATATAGATATGCTCGTTGATAACTCTGCAGGTTTTAAACTCTTGTCCTTCATGGACGCATATAGTGGATATAACCAGATCCCTATGACGCCCACAGACAAGAAACACACAGCGTTCATGACCCCAACGGGCAATTACTATTACAATGTGATGTCGTTCGGGCTCAAGAACGCTGGCGCTACGTACCAACGCATGATGAACAAAGTCTTCAAGGATGAAATAGGGGACATGCTCGAAGTATACATGGACGACGTGATCGTCAAATCACACGAGGAGGTTACCCATGCTCGACACCTAACAAAGGTGTTCGAGCAGGCGAGACAGTGTAAAATGAGGTTCAATCCCGAAAAGTGCACGTTCGGCGTACGGGCAGGAAAGTTCCTCGGTTTCTATCTCACCGAAAGAGGAATAGAGGCCAACCCCGACAAATGCCGGGCATTCTCGGAATTTCCGACCCCGAGGACCAAGAAATCGATCCAGTCACTCAATGGAGTGCTCGCCTCACTCTCCCGTTTCATCGCCAAGTCTGCCCAGCACGCATTGCCATTCTTCAGACTCCTTCGCAAAGAGGCTACCTTCGACTGGACCGATGAATGCGAGCAAGCGTTACTCCATCTAAAGAAGGTTCTGTCCGAACCCCCGGTCTTATCACGACCATTAGAAAAAGAAACCCTATACTTATACCTGTCCGTGGGAACCGAGGCCGTCAGCGCCGTCCTAATAAGAGAAACCGACGAAGGACAAAAGCCCATCTATTTTACGAGCAAAGCACTCCAAGGCCCCGAGCTTCGATATCAGCAAATCGAAAAGGTCGCCCTGGCCCTCATCAATACAGCGAGGAGACTACGATATTACTTCCTCGCACACACGATAAAGGTGAGGACCGACCAGCCAATCAAACAGCTGCTCGGGCGTCCGGATATGGCCGGGAGGATGCTCAAGTGGTCACTGGAACTCTCTGAATTCGACATACAATACGAAAGTAGGAAAGCCTTGAAAGCCCAGGCACTGGCCGACTTTGTCGCGGAAATGACCCACTGCCCGACACCAGCAGAGAGCGCCCACAAATGGACGATCTTCGTCGACGGCGCCTCTAGCACGTCAGGCAGCGGGGCCGGGATCATCCTCGAAAATGAAGAAGGGATCCTGATAGAGGTATCATTAGCACTAGCGTTCCCGACATCGAACAACCAAGCCGAATACGAAGCCTTCCTCGCAGGCCTACGGTTAGCCGAAGACCTGGGAGCAAAAGAGGTAAAGATATCCACTGACTCCCAGCTCGTGGCCTCACAAGTGCGAGGAGAGTACCAAACCAAGAACGACAACCTCCTCGAGTACTTGTCCCTTGTCAAAGAAAAGCTTGACAAATTTGAAAGGTGGGAAGTTCAACACATACCCCGCGAGCACAACACACGGGCAGACGTTCTCTCGAAACTAGCCAGCACGAGGAAAAAGGGTGGGAATAAATCAGTAATTCAGGAAATCCTTCCTCGACCCAGCATCGACAAACTTCCTCCTCCATTCGAGGTCAACGCTATCGGGGATGCTCACTGTTGGATGACACCCATTTACAATTACCTCACAAGAGACGAGCTCCCAGCCGACCCGAAAGAGGCGACCACTGTCAAACGACGAGCATGCTCGTACGTACTCCTCGAAGGAAAACTCTACCGGAGAGGGTTCTCCGTCCCGTTACTTAAATGCGTCGAGGAAGAGAAAGTCCCCGACATACTTGGAGAGATACACCGGGGAATCAACGCTCAACACCTCGGCGGGCGATCGCTCGCACGAAAGGCCCTTCGAGCAGGCTACTACTGGCCGACCATGCAAAGCGATTCGAAAGAGCACGTCAAAAGATGTGACAAATGCCAACGACACGCCGACATGCACCTCGCACCCCCGAACGACCTCAAATCACTGTCTTCCCCATGGCCCTTCGCGTGGTGGGGCATGGACATCCTCGGACCCTTCGTAACCGGATCGAATCAGAATAAATACCTCATCGTCGGGGTGGATTACTTTACCAAATGGATCGAGGCAGAGGCACTGGCTAAAATAACCGCGCAGAACATTCTCCGGTTCTTCAAACGCAACATCCTCGCTCGGTTCGGTATACCCCAGGCACTTGTCACAGACAACGGGACACAGTTCACGGACGGAGGATTCCAAGACTTCGTCGCAAGCCTGGGCACCACACAGCATTTCACATCTGTCGAACATCCGCAGACGAACGGGCAAGCAGAGGCGGCCAACAGGGTAATCTTACGTGGCCTCAAACGCAGACTCGGCGAGGCGAAAAGGGCATGGGTCGAGGAGCTACACAGCGTCCTATGGGCTTACCGCACGACACCGCATTCTACCACCGGGGAAACCCCATTCCGACTGACTTACGGCACCGAAGCAGTCATCCCGGTGGAAATACGGACACCGACGAGGAGGATAGAGGAACCCCTAGACGAGGAAATGAACGATGAAACCCTCAGAGCCGAGCTCGACCTGGTCGAGGAGATACGTTCCGAAGCAGCCCTCAGGGAAACGACCCTCAAACAAAAAATATCACTACGCCACGACGCGAAAGTCATAAGAAGAGAGTTCCAGGTCGGCACCCTGGTCCTCAGAAGAAACCAGAAAAACCCAAGAGAGGGCAAACTGGCGGCCAACTGGGAAGGCCCCTACCGCGTCCGCGATAAGACGAGCAACGGGGCCTATTACCTAGAAAACCTACAAGGGGAAGAACTCGCTCGACCATGGAACGCAGAGAAACTTAGACAATACTACAGCTAAAAATACCACAGAGAGACGTGGCTGGTACGACCACACCCTTCGTCTCCAAACCCCCAGGGAGGAACCGCGAGACCCGGGAGCTAGCCGGGGTCACATGGCGAACACAACCCTCCCCGACGATTGGGATCTTAACCAAGACCCAACGTTGAAGTACCAGGACAGGCAGGGCACCCAGCTCGCGATGGGAAAGCCCAAGCCTCGAGACCAGGGTTCGCACAACGGACCCGGGCTTCGATCCCAACGGGCACAAAGCCCGACACTTCGTCGGTTCCCTAAACCGAGGAGATTAACTAGGTCGAGCAGAGTACAGATTCATAAAAGCAAATATCGAGCATAAACGAACACAATGTGATAACGAAAACAATCATACATTAAAATAACAACGGCCGAAGCCAAGTACGCCCGAAGGCCATATTACAAATGCCCGAAGGCCAAAATATATAACGGGCACGCAGGCCATAACAAAGCTACAAATTAAAATCACATAATTAAGACTCCGCTCGGAGCACTTCTTCTTCCTCCTCCTCTTCCTCACCCCCCAGCTCTTCCTCCGCTTCGAACGGGCAGACGATCTCACCATTCCTGACACAGTAGTTATGGGCCGACCCCGCCGTCACCAACTCGGGGTTCAGAAGCCCAAGTTGTTCGACAGCATTGTCGAAACCCTCTTTGAAAACGGCCACAAGGTCTTCGTTGAGCGAGCGGATATGCCCCAGCAGCTCACCGCGCGAACCAAGGGCACGCTCCTCCTCGGTCTCGTCGGCCAGAGAACGGACCTTTTCTTCGAGAGATTCAATCTGAGCCCTCAGGCCAGCATTGTCCTCGGTCAACTTTTGATGATCGGCCACCTGCTCTTCCAAGCTCGCCTTAGCAGCCTTCAACTGGTCTCGCTCCTTCTCCACCTCATCCAGCTTCTGGCTCAGCCCTTCCTGCAGCTGATGCTCCTCTTTGTAGTCCGACAGGTCTTTGGACAGTTTGTCCTTCTCCGACCGGACCTGCAAAAGAGCATCCTCCAGCGAGGCAGTGGAGACCGAAGTGTCGGTCAAGACCATGGCCGTCTCCATCACCCGGATGACAGCGACAATGTCCCTAGCCAGATCTTTGCGTCGAGCACCAGCGTCTTGATCCAGAATAGCCTTGGCCTCGGGCGCCGGCACCGCAATCGCCTCCTCGGCCTTGAAAAACGACCGTTCCACATAGCAAGGAGGTAGCAGATAACTGCCCGGTCCATTCGGACTTCCCAGCGACGACCTCGAAAGAGTCCCCGACGGACGCTTCCGTTTGTGGAGGGGAGAGGCAGATGGCGGCGGGCTGTCAGGTATATCTATCGCCCGAGGAGGAGAGGAAGGAGTCACGCTCGCCACATTCGAAGGACCGGCCCCAGCATCACCAGCGGTCTCCAAGACACGGACCACAGTCTTCTTCTTCTTCTTGGGCACCCGGTCAGCTGCACCGACCTGATTCGCTAACTTCAACACCCGATCACGTGCACTGGGCATGGCACCTGCAAAATATTACACACAAACATTAGCGAGCGAAGACATTAACCGAAATAAAAAGCTAAACAAAGTCTACCTACTCAATAACGCTAGAGCTTCCTCCTCGGTATCACACTCGAGCAGAGCCTTCGTATTAATATAGCGCGTCTCGGTGATTAGTTCCCCGGCCTCATCCAGATAGGGCACGCCCTGTCGATTCGCCCAGAACCCCAAGCTGAAGCTCTGCACGTAATCAACCAACTTCTTATACGCGAGCCTATCCTCTTGGTCGAGCATCGCATATTTGATCCGGTAATGGGCCGTGGAGAGATCGAAATGATCACACTGCCACCTCAGCGGTATCTTCGACATCAGCGTCTCCTCCCCGTTTGGCTTCCGTTGATAGTAGTATAGAGAGTGAAGAGCAGCACGGGTGATCGGCATCACCACATACCATCGGTTTTTGAAGTGACGAACAGAATCCTCGTACGCCTTGAACAGGCGCACGGGCTGCTTGAAAGAGACCCAACTGTGACGCCCACGGGAGCCAGACCGCTGGAGATGGAAGACGTGGAAGAAGAGAGCCCGGGTGCAACCAATGCCGAGGAACTGGCAGACTAACTCAAATGCCCGCATAAATGCGAGAGCATTAGGATGCAGTTGGGACGGCGCCAGCCGAAGCCACTTGAAGACCGACATCTGGAAGGAGTTGAAGGGCAGTCTAATCCCCACTTCACGGAAAGCAAATTCATACATGGTGAACTGCTTCCCCGGGAAATGATGACAAATGCGATCTTCTTCCTTGGGGGCGCAGCAGTACCAGTTTGGTGGATCCTCCCGGCTTATGGTCTCGACCATAGCGTAAGCAGTGATGGCCTCATCGCAAAAGTCTGATTCCTCCTCCAAAGGCTCGTCCGCAACCCAGGAGAAGTCAGCCTGCCCGGAAGATGAGGCGTGTTCGGTACCATCTCGGACACTCCCATCCCCGACAGGGAGACGAGCGATTGTCGCATCTTCGGTCGAGGACCCGGAATCTTCCCTCCTCGGTCGTAAACGCCCGGTAGCACCTGAAACGCAGACAGAAAGAGTGAATTCGACGTCATATCAAATCCACCCTTCCACCGCAGGTCAAGTGAAAGGGCGTAGCGGCGACGGACACTAACTATGCTCAACTCAGTGACACGCGCATTCTATGGAGGCCGGACAGAAATTTCATACAGCCTATGCAAATATTGCCCGGCACATGAAATTTATGCCCGGTACAGTATGATCCTAACCCTATTTTCTACCATCTACTGTACATCTACGGTCCACTACACTATTCCTAAGTCAAACCTAACCACATTTCTACAAAGATAACATACATTTGACGGAAAACAACAAGGAAAAACAGTGGATCACAAGGAAAATCATACCTGACATAGTTAAGTTGAAAAGGGTACGGTGGTGCACGAGCAGCAGACGGTGGTTCAGATAGGAGGACGGGCGGAGACGGCGGTTCAGACGGATGAGCGAGCAAACAATAGAGGATGTGGAGAACTCCGGTGAACGTGTGAACGAAAAAAGTAGAAATGAAGTTACTCAACCCCTTTTTATATTGCCTGGCGCGTGGACCAACGCGCTAGGCCATCATTACCTATCCTGCCTACGCCGCCTTTGCACACTAAACGAAGCGACACCATTAAGTCTGAGACACGTCTCTCCAAAATAAGAAACTGAAACGACCCGGGCACCTATCCGTCTCCCCGACTCACCTAGACGCCACATCCCCGCGTCACACCCTCGTCTGCCACAAAAGAGGTGCAGACCAACCGATCACCTCCATCCCCGACATTTCCGGCGGAAGGATCAGTCACGAACAAGTCTGTTACAACCCCATCTGCCGAACAATCACACTTCCCCGTCAGCTCGGGGGACCACAAGTTGAAACATAAGTCATCGCTCTGGCTCAGAGACTCGACTTGGGGGGCTCCTGTTCTGGACTGGGCCAAGGCATTATGCACGGCATGGCCCAGTGCTCGTCAGGCCCATTTCCAAACGACCAAGCACGAGGACACGTCAGACGTAGGACCATTCACCCGAGGGATGTTTCCTCGCCTCTCTAACTACGTGTCGGGCGAAGAGCGAGTTGCCCGCCCCATGGTCTCCGTCCACACATCATCGACCCACATCACGGGCATCTAGCTTGTGTCGGGCAGAACCATAACAGCACCTCACTTACCACGTCACCCAACTCCCCTATATTGTCTCCTTAGGGATAGGGGCAGTTGGACCAGGGGGCAGATCTTGGTCTAGGTCTTAACGCTTCTTACGCGTCCCCTGGCAGCTCCTCCTTGGGCCTAGCTAATCCAGCCCATTAGGAGCCTTGGCCCAGCGCTGGGGGCTCAATATAAATACCCCTTTCATGGCAAAGGGACAGGTATTCTGACTGACACTCTGATAACCTTATTCTGTACCTCTTCTGACTTAAGCATTGGAGCACCTTGCAGGTACACCCCCCTCCTCATTTCATTCTCTGGCCCATTCACCAAGACCTTGGAAGGCCCTCCTGATCAGGTCAGATCAATAAGCAACCCTTAAAACATCATGCAAATCTTCAGAAAATACCATGAACAATTTCCATGATTCATTGGAAACAAATTATGAAAGATTGGATGAAGAGGTGCAATTTTTCAGAGCAATTTTTCAAAAACGTACAGGGAGCAATCGATTTCACCTTAGTAGCAATCGATTGCACCACAAACAGAAACACACAGAAATTGAATTTTTCAAGCATGCAATCAATTGCAATAGAGAGGCAAATCAATTGCACCTAAAACAAATGCCAAAAAATATTTTAAAAATTGAGCATGCAATCGATTGTTGTAGAGGGTGCAATCGAATGCTCTGGCCATAACTTAGAAATTTTTTGAAAAACAATTTGTGAATGTGTGATCATGCAATGTAAATGATTTTTGATTAAATTGAGCAACTAGGACTTAAATACTTGATGAATATTTTCATTATACCTTCAAAGGAGATTGTTCTTCATATCAAGTTGTTGTCCCGATTCTTCGCTTTAATCATGATACTTTTAAAAATGAATGATCATCTTTGCCTTCTTGTCAAGTGGTTTGTCTTCATCAAAACATAAGTTGATCTTGAGAATCTTGATTCCACATTCTCCCCTTTTTTATTTTTTTTATTTTTTAAATAAATTAAAAGGTTATTTTTTACATTTTAATAAAAAAAAGCATCAAACCAACATTTAGAAAGCATAAATGGCAAAATTTCCAAATACTTGCCCAACAATAGAGACAGAGAAAGTAGATTAGTCCTAATAATCTAAAAATAACTTATGTACATATCACAAACTACTTTCATAGGCTCTTCCAAATACTTAAAAAATGTTTATTTCATAGGTGCGGTTGACTTTGGCGGGCAGCGGGTTTTGGCGGGACGGTCTTTGGCGGATGGCGGTCTTAAGCGGGGCGGGCTTTGATAGGCGGTGGGACAAAAATCCCAACCTAACCCGCAATTTTTTGGCAGGTGTGTGGGTCGGGCTGGCGGGCCACAATCCATTTTGTCACCCCTAATAACACAACCAAAATATTACTACTCTGCATTTTCAATTCTACATTTTCAATTCTGCATTTTCAGTTATGCATTCAGTTTTTTACTATGTTATTAATTAGTTTTGATATTATGCTAAAATGTCATTTTGAAAATTGGTGTTGTAGTGTTGGTGTAAGAAAGACTTTGTTTTAGTATATTGATGTATTTGTGGTGGGTTAGGTCTATTGCTTTTGGAATGTTTTTTATTGTTAGTGTTGATGTGTGTTTGTAACTTTGCGTACATAGTATTATGTCTACAAAGAGAAACAATCATGTTGATTCTCCTTCAACTAATGATGAAATTCAAATATATATAAAGCTATTTGGACGAATCTTAAAGTTAATGAAATGTTCATTCAAGCATGTATGGATCAAATCATGAAGGGTGAGCGCATTGACACTAGCTTTACCAAGATAGGATGGAACATTGTTTCTCAAATTAATGGATCAACCAAGAGAAATTATGACAAGACAAAATTGAAGAATATGTATGACAACTTGAGAAAAAGAATGGAGAGTATGGTTTAATTTATTTGAAAAAGTTACCAGAATGGGGTGGGATGATGAGAAGAATAAATTTGATGCACCGGACGAGTGGTGGGAGAAAACACAATTGAAAATTCCTCTATATGGAAAATTTAGAGAGAAATGACTTCCATTTGTTAATCAACTAACCACATTTTTCAAGGATGTGGTGGCTAATGAAGAGTATGCTTGGGCACCTTCAAGTGGCATATTGCCCGATGAGGATTGTGGTAATGATGTTGATGACTTAGGTCCATGTCCTAATAATATTGGCTTGGATATGGACGAAGGATCAGGTGATAGTGAAGATGCAAGTATTTGGGCAATGGAAGAAATTTTCAAATATTAATTTGAATACTCCCCAAGGGGTTGCTAGCCAAAGTAGTGGACAAAAGAGAAAGATGTTGGAAATAACAACCACGACCTATGAAGAATTTCTCTCAATCTTGATAATCTTGGAGTGGTCTAATAAGCTTCCCTTAATCAGAAGATGTAGTAGGCATGACACATCGTTTAGTGTTATGGGCATCTCACCATGTGGAAGATTAAAATATGACGTTTTAGAGTGTCATCTCTCAATGAACGCTGACAACATATCATTGTTAATTGTAGAATAACCAGTCATGCATAAATCTAGCAGTCTAGATAGTTGCATCACATCGCAAAACCACTGCTCATTAGGCTACTGCATACTCGCAATCTACCAACCATGGTTGATGCATTTTAAAGCATCGTGATATTGGAGAAAAATAAACTATCATCAAAAAGTTCGAATATCATAACACATTTGTTTCAAAGAATAAATATATATAATTTACCTCGTTTCCCACACATGTCTGGTAGCATGGTCTGCATATAGAGACAACAATAATAAGCCATACGAGCTTCCTCTAAACTCCTCAGGAACAACTGCATCGACATTAGGTGCATTAACCTAGACTGGTGTGACTTTCGGGACATCAGGAGGTGACACATGCCTCCTTCGGGAAAACAAAGACAAAGATTCTTGAACCTTGAAAGTCGACGCCTCTGCATCAAACAAACTAAAATATATCAGTGGTTATGAGGGTTGGGTTCTTTCCTTGCGAATCGATGCATGTTGCGACACTCTGCCGAGTCCCATTCGATCTTGGTTATCAATCATGTTTCTTATAATTAAACCACACAAGCAGTACATTGCACACAAATCAAACCCAGATGAAACACAATGAAAATCAAGCCAAAGAATACAGACAAAAACTACGGAAATGCACTTCCGTATTTTTGGAAAATCAAATTTTGAACAAATACAGAAGTGCATTCTCATATTAACATGCAACTCATATAAAACGAAAATTGGTGGAAATGCATGGATATCCAATATTCTCAAAATGCATTGTTGATCTAAATAACCTAATGCATAATTTCTACAAATGTATTAATAGAGAAATCAAATATATAGGGAAATCAAGAACTTATCAAATGTGAGTTTGATGTTGAGCACTTTGATTGATTGAATGTTAGGAGTAGAAACATAAAATGAGTTTAGAGTACGAGAGTTTGAGAATTTGAGATAATATATAGAAACGAGGAAGATGGGGTCTCGCACTTTTTTTATTAAAACTCGTACGAAAGTACATTTCTATAAGTTATACAAAGATGCGTTTTCGTATTAAGTTTTGACATAAAATTAAGGTCAAATCCACTAAATAATGAATTACGCGTAAATGAAGTGGGTATGAAAATATATTTATGTATTTCATTGATAGTTTTCAGCGATACTTAACGTGGGAAAATTAACCCCTTAAGTTAAACATACGTAGCATTGTAGCATTGATTTTATATAGCGTTAAATATGTTTTTGGTCCTTATAAATATTTCAATTTTCATTTTTAGTCCCTATTAAAAAATATATATATTTTAGTCCCTACAAATTTTTTTATGCATGCAATTTTAGTCTCCGCTATTTTCTAAAATTTTGAAAACTGTTTAATTACCCTTAAACTTTTAAATTTTTGAATAATATTTTTCAACCATGTTTAACATATTATAAAATATTTCTTACCAGATTTTAGATTTTTTTTAAAATAAGAAGAATTAAATATGAATTTTTTAAATTTCAAAATATAATGATAAAAATAATGAAAACATCGACTTAGATATTAAATTTTAAGTTTTTTTTTTCGAGAAACTTTTTATAATATTTTAAATATGTCTCCAAAATAATCATTTATAAATACACATTGATTTAACATAAATGAATAAAACTACGTGCATAATAATTTTGTATGAATTAAAATATATGATTTTTTAATAGAAATTAAGAATGAAAATTGAGATATTTATAAACATTAAAAATTTATTTAACCCTTTGATATATGATTCCTTTGTTTCATTTGGAAGAAATGGCCCAGCGTGACGGATACGTGCCGTTTATGATTGCCATTCCTTTCTTGTTTGCCACAACAACAAACAAATAGTCAAAACCAGGCAACGGCGTTAGCAAGGCACAAACCTTAGTTTTCAGTTTTGCTTACGTCACAATACAAAATGCAAAGTTCAAAAGTCTAAACAAGTTTGGGCTTTTTCTCATTACCAAAAAGGCCCATTCAATCTTTGTATCAGGGGTTATTTTCAATAACTTTTATATTTGTGGATTTGTATCTCTTCATTCAAGACGTTTTCTAGATCCTCCAGATGTATATGTCAAATTGTCAATAATTTTCAGTAAAATCTGGGGAATTTTTGGAGAATAAAAGTGAACAGTGAAGCCTGGAAATGTACCTTTTCTGTCCACAATAATTGTAAGCATGACTATCAACTTATCCAAGAAAAGCTAAAGAGAGAAACAGAAATTCGTAATAAAATAAATAAATAAATTTAAAAATAAAAAATAAAAAATCTGATTGAGACAACTAATAGCAAAGTGAAATTATAACCAAATGGAGTTCCTATATAGGAAGGCCCTTGAACTTTATGCATAGATGTCTTCCATGGAGAATCTAGGCCCTTAGGAAGACACTGTTGTTGAGTGATTGCAATAAGACACTGTAGGTGATGGAGAAAAGTGGATCAAAGTGTACAATGTTGGACATTCAACTTTTACTGTACACATACTTTTTTTTTCATTTAATTTTTTTTCTATAAGTTGTAATAACAAGAAATCATATAAAAATACTTCAATTCAAAACACATCCATGATGCAATGTCATGGTCATAATTTTGTTTTGTATTAACCTTTTGAAGTAAATAGAGTTTGTTTAGGAAAAAAAAAACATTGAAGATTCAAATTCAGATTTTCCCACTCTTCGAATAGTTAATGATAAACTGCAATCCTGATATTGAAAATAAAACACTAAATGTGTTTTATGTTTCACATTTTAATAAGTTTCTTAACTTTGGAGAGTTAAATGAGTTTGATTGATTTGGATGCTCTAATGTCCAAACCAAGTAGAAGTTCTTTAAAATAATTAAAATAAGTTTCACTTCCTATTATATGCAATGCACTTCAAATTTAACAGAATTAAAAATGCATGAGTTCAATGTATTAAATGCTGATAAGAAATTTTAGAAAGATATTAGGATATAAAATTAGTTATACCAAAAAAAAATGTAAAATTATGGCAATTTCATTAGTTTAATCAATACACATGATCACTACTTACATACACATGATCAATACATATGATCATAATTTCAAGTTACCAACCCACCAATTTCTCCAGAAAAAAATCAATTTCATACATATATCTGCTCCAATTTGCTCAAAATGAACACTTCACCCAAATCCAAATAATTGTGAGCACTTGAGATTTCCCGTGAATTACTAAACCCTACCAGAATGGCTTCCGCAGCAAGCCTGTTTCCAATTCTAAACCCCAGAAAAGAATTCAAAAATCATTAAATACCTTACCAAACCTTTGTGCTGTGCATGGTAATCCTAGACACCTAACTAACTTAATTTATTATGTGCACTATTATATTGAGACATGTTATACATTTTTTGTAGAAAACGCCTCAGGCGAGAAGATAAAACCTCAGGCTCCTGTATCAGGTGGAAAAATCATCCACCATGCTAAATCTTTTGGATATATTTTGGTTCTTGTTTGCAATAAGGCAGCATGGAACATAACAACTGTAAAACAAAAGTTACTGGTTAGATTAAATATTGTTAGATGACAGTAAAGAGAGTAAAAGCGCAGTTGGAAAGCCATGGCATGATGGATTAGAATTAGAAAGAAAAAAAAAACACGATATGAACATTTTTTTTATAATGTAACATGAAAAATATGCTAGAAAACAATGGAGTATTACTTGTTTAAACATAAAGTTGAGGATAACAAGAAAAGGATATTTTTGTTACATTTTTATAATATGAAACAGGTCAGATAGAAAAATCTGCTAGTAAGCAAGGAGCAATAAATAAAAGGGATGCTTACATATACATCAAAACTGAGGATGATAAGAAAAAAGGCTTTTTTGTTCGTCTGTTGGATTCGATAACCATCTACAGAACATCCATGCTGCACTAACCACTGATAGAAGAGACAACATTGCCAAACATCCAAAATGAGAAGGATCATTTGCGATTATTGCAACACCGAGCATTATGGACTCTGCCAAACTTGCAACTGCAACTTCTGTAGTCCCAATGAGATTTGCTTTGGATGATGGGATTCCAGTTTGGATAATTTGTGCCCCTACAACATCATATGACATGTGTCCTAGCCGTGACAAAATCTGCAGACAACAGTGATTTACGCACACAAAATTAATGTGAATAAATTTGAGAAGATCTAATTTGGCATCAAAATCCAAGATTGAACATTTCCAAAAATGAATACATAATGCAATTTAGGACATCCGAGCCTTTTTTCCTCTCACACAAAGCTTTTGTTTGTTTAACAAATACTCAATTACAATGACCTGTTGCAACTTTATTTAAGCAGGCATATATCCAGTTAGAAAAACAAGGTCCACGACTTCCACCCAATACAAGTTAAGTCTAGTCTGCCATCAAATGCATATAGCATTTAAAAATATAGAATTTAAAAGGACCTAATCAGTATTTAAAAAGCATCCTTGGAATTGACTATCTTGAACAATCCATATCACAATTGGATTCATATTCATGATGTTGGGATACACAACATACACAACACATATGATTCAACATGGTTTAGATACATTCACACAATCTTATAAAAAAAGGTATGTTTTGTATAAACACGTAATATTTGTAAAGAGACTTTGATTATTGTTCAGTAATATATAACCATATCAGGAGATGATCACAATATACAAAAAGGCATGTAAAGAGACTTTGATTATTGTTCAGTAATATAAAACCATATCAGGAGACGATCACAATATACAAAAAGCAATATATGCACACATTGTTCCTTTTTCCATGTCAAAATATTTTCTTTCCCCTATAAATATTTTTCAAATTTACGAAATTCTCTCCAACTCATGTTCAAATGTTAAACACGGAACCACTAGTCTTATTTGAAAGAAGTCTTGGCTCTACTGAATCGCCCACTTTTTACTATCTGAAACTAATCATATAATTTTCATCTACATTATTCCCCATTGTATAAAAAACATAGCTTTTCATTTTGGTCATCAATGGACAACCTAACCAATTCAAGAAGTCAAACATCACCACGGAGTATATAACACATATCTCTACTGATGTCCTACATCCTCGTCATTCTTGTCCCATAGCTTAGTACTTTCTCTATATTTCATGGACGAAATTCAGAGGTTGAAATACTTACAACCAAATTCCCTGCCCTTTTGGATCTCTTGCAAACAATGACTATAGGAGTATCTATTCTAATTCCTCCCACAATATGTTGTACCCCAAATATGACAAAGCTGTATCTAAAATGTATTTGTCAACAATTTCTTGGAGAAAAAATGGAGAATACTCCCTAGATATGATCTAGGAGTCTTGAATGAGTATTAGTATCAGATACGGGTACAACGTTGATATTTAAGCAATTTTAGAGTATCCAGACTTCAATTATCCCTATCATTTCAACCTACTAGCCACGACTAAGGCTGCTATAATTATATGTTTAGATAGCAATAGTTGAGGGAAAAATATTATTTAGTGACTTACTATCAGAAACAGGAAAACAAAAAGAGGGCTCTGATGTGATATTGATCCACTCATATATACAGCAACAGCCATGCTGAGAAGTAAAGCTTGAAACACCAACCCAACTGCCCCAGCCTGGAAAAATGAGAATTTTTTCAATAAGTTGTCATACTTTCTCATGTGCAACATTTAAAAATATAAGTCAAAAGCTAAATATACCTTTAAAATGCCAAATTGCTTGACCAGAGTTGAAGACACAAATGTTGCTGCCACACCCATAAAAGCACACATTCCGCTAAATCCTCCAATGATAGATGGATGCAAGCCTGTAAAATAATTGAAGTGGAAAACATGGACTTTAGCACAATAAGCTAAACGACTGATCCTCAACCCCTTAAAACAAGGAAAAGGAGATAAAAGAAATTAAGGAATGACATTGATTATTAGTTTAAATATGTGATCAAATCATTGATGAGGCCAATCATAAGTACAAACTACAACAATAAATCTTATACCAAATCAAATCTACTCCCTTTTCCCTTTTCTCTTTGACTGTTTGTTATAGCATTCAGTTTAGCAATAACATATTAAAAATCATAACTTAACTCCAAGGAGAACCACAACAAACAATAATTGAAACACAATTTGTGCTAGACAATGGATATTAACATTGAAATGAGTAAGCAACAAAAAAGGGGGCATTGAGCATGCATTAAATGATCTGTTAGAAGTGGAAGAAGTTCTCCAAAAAAAATGGACCATTAAATAATTTTCACATACCATGTTGTGTCAAAAATGCTGTCATCAAACTGCCAGGTGTGAGAACAATATTGAAGTAGAGGAGCACCCACGCAATACTAGCAGGGAGGACTGGCTGACCCAAATACTCCTTCCAGCCCAGCTTGATGGCTTCCAGACCTTTAACCACTGGTTTTCCAGCAGATAGAAGCATATTTAAAATATCCAAGAAAATGACAATCTCTAAAGAAAGATCAGTTTAAATAGTACCTATACTCTCAGCATCTGGTGCAGAATCTTCATTAAATGATCTACCACAGGTTTGTGATTGTTTGGGCCGGTCAAGAACACCAGTAGAAAGCTTATTGGCTAAACATGTTAAAATAATCTGCAAATTAAGAATTATGAGTGAAAATTAGAATGAATTCATCTCCTGACTAAAGGGAGTTATAGAACAAGAAAAGCCGATAACTTACTGTAACAGGCAGTAATCCAATCATTAAGGCAGAAGCAAATTTTAAACAGGTTACAGGATGAAATTTGGAAAGAAGGATTCCAAACAGCAATGCTCCAGCTATCTGAAAACAAGTTTTTTGAGAGTTTCCAAGAACAACTACAAGTGATACTTCACTAGAAAGTTTATGAATATTTCGTACACTGGAGAATGGATAGTATTTTTTGTTTTACAGACATATATATAAGTAAGCTAATTAACTTAGAGCAACTATATGTAAAAATACCTCAGATAAGAGATCAATTCGATTTAGAAAAGCATTTGCTTGTGCAAGTGCGACTGGCCTATTTACTCCTGTGAGCTGTGGAAATAAACCACTAAGGATCATAAATAAATATTATAAATAGAAAAACACATATCAAGGTAGTCGGAGAAGCATTGAATGACCAATACCAGCACAACCCAGTCACGCTCATTTGCAACCCCCAAAGCTACACCGCATAGCTTCTCAATAGCTCCCGCTGAAACTAATATGACAAACCACGGACGCAGAAACAAAGTAGACACTGAAGTAGGAGGCACAGAATGGGCGTGGATAATCATAGCTGCAGATAGCAACTGAGCGGCTGCCTGAAAATAGAAAAACGGTTTAGTTTAGAAAAAAATAGCTACATACTGCTCTATTTTATATAGCTCATTAGATAACTCGCCTGAATGATAGTTAAGTAGTTATATGCAGGTACTCTAGGCAAATGGTCCATTAATTTTCCAACCAAGGGACCACCAACAATTATGGCCACTTTGGTGAAGAAACCCATTACAGCAACTGGCAAGAGGCTTGAATGAATCAGGGCAATGGCAGAAGGCCATGCAAAAGTCCAAAGCTGCTCCACAAAATTTGCAACAATGCAACTAGAATAGAAAGCTGAAAACATATAACCTTCAAGTTTAGAGTCGTGTAGACAATTCAATTTCGCAGTCATCAATTAATGTACAAGGCAAAATGCATTTAACATTTATAAGATCATTAGACAAGATAACTTCCATCAAACCATTTCTGTAACAAAGAACAGACAAGAAGATCACTAAGTTGGGCACATCTAATGTTATAAACTGCATGTATAGTATTGTCACATCAGGCAAATGAAAGCACTTTTGAATTTAAAATAAAAAGATAAAACAATCCAGCAAGCCAGTCCAACTTAAGATTTTCAGCATCAAAATAGGCATGAAATCAGAAACTAGTCAAGCTGATATCAATTGATTCCATATATATGGTTTTTGATGGTTTACATTAGTCAAGTAAATAGGGGGATTTTTGTTCAAGCTAGTGCTTCATGCTTCATCTAGGAATGGGGGCAAATGAAGTCAATATAAGAATCAATAACATAACTAACTGAGAGAATATATAAGTTATGGATGGAGTTGTTAAGGTAGAAAAACATCCCACCATATAGTGCGGCAGGGTGTGCTGGAGTGGATGCAAGAGCAAGTTGTTCCTCCTTAGACAAAACCTGCCGAAGAAACCACATAAAGATGAGAAACAGTGATGAAATGCTTAACAAAAACCTAATCCTAATCAAAAAATAACCTACCGGTAACGATGTCAATAGAGAATCTACAAATGTGCATTCAGAGAGTAGGTTCAAAGACTCATTCTCCAGAATGTCTGTATTGAGTTTAATTGGCACAGGACATTCAGGTTGGAGAATTGAACACTCTCCTTCACTTTTATCTTCATCAATAATGTTAGCATGATCCAATTCCAATTGTACATCAGTATTTGCAATCGAACACTTAGAATTCAAAAACGCAAATCTGTAATCATATCATTCAGTTTCATCATACGAAATCTCAATTAGCAAATACTGAAACCAAAACCTAAACGAGTATTAGTTAAAATCTTACCTGTGAGAGACACAACTCTGGTAGTAACTAAGGTTCAATCCTCTACTAGGAGCGAGGCGAAAGCGTAATCGACATGAAGGTTGATGCGAGAGAGAACGACGAAGAATAGGGAATTTGGCAAAATGGAATTTAACGGTGGGCGAAGTGATAGCCATAGTTGTCGTCGTTTCTTGTGAAACTTCAACCAGATAGCCTTTGTACAATTCATGCAGTCTTCACAAACAGTGAGAATAAGAGAAAAGGTTTTTCCTCTGTTAACCTTTGTTTATGAGTCAAGTTCATTACACAGAGAGAGGAATGGTAAGTGTTTGAGAAAATGTCTCTGAGAATGTTATCTATGGATGTGGATAATTGGATATTGGGAATGTGTGTATACGGCGGAGAGTGCAATTGGTGTTTTTGTGTTTGTGTGGCCATTTCTTCGCTGCTTTGTTTCGTGAAAGTTTAATCTTCTAAACTTCTGATGTGGAGCCACGTGGAAGTTTAATCTTCGCTGCTAATTAAAGTGTCTATGTTAATTTCTCCATTTATTTTTTTAAATAACAACTATTTTCAAATAAATCACTATTTTAAAATATTGGTTAATGGTCATTTACTCATGTAATATAAATCTGTTTTGATTTATTTCTTTAAAAATAATAATTTTGGATTTCTTCCCTATAATTTTAAAATTCCAAGTTTTTTGTCATAGGTAGAAAAATGACCCCCCGTAAAATATAATTTTTTTTATTTATCACCTGATTTTTATATGTTTAAGGGTACCCAAAATATTTAGGAGGTAATCCAAAATTATTTTTTTAAAGAGGGTAGATCAAAAATCGCATATATTGCAGAGAGTAAATGACTATTAACCTTTAAAATAATAATCAAAACAAGTATGTTTCATAACGAATTAAAATAAAGATGTCATCCGAAATGACTCATGCATTTAAGATAAAAACAAAGACATCATTTGAAATGGTTGATGAATGCATATAGAACTAGGGGTAGCAAAACGGGTTGTGGTCCGTCGGGTCGGTTCGTGCATCCGCCAAAAAATAGCGGATTAGGTTGAGATTTTGGGTTCGTCGTCCACCAAAGTCCATCCCGCTAAAGACCGTCATTCGTCAAAATCCGTCGTCCGCCAAAACTTGTCGCATCTATGAAATAAACATTTTTTAAGTATTTAAAAGAGCTTATGAAAGTAGTATGTGATATGTACTTGTTTTTAGATTATTAGGACTAATCTATTTTATTTGTCTCTATTGCTAGGTAAATAGTTGGAACTTTACCAATGAAAAATGACAAAAGTGGGATCGAAATTTGAATTTAAATCATATAAAATACTAAATATGATGATATACATGGTAAGAGCATTATTTCACTGAAAGTTGATGTTTTAGGCTTATAAAAATTTTAGCGGAATTTTTTAAGAGTGTCACTGGTACTTGTTGGCATTTGACTCTCATAACTAAGACAGACAAAATGTGGCACATGATTTACTAAATATTGACATCCTAAATTAATACTTGCACTTGTTGGCATTTCACTCTCATAACTAAGACAAACAATGTTTTAGTCTCTAGCACTTGTTTGCACTTGATTAGGAAAATTAATTGGTCAATAAATAGAATGTGGCACGGGATATACTAAATATTGTTTCACTCTAACTTACATGATACTAAATATTGCTTCACTATTAAATACTATATTTATATTCTCTGCAATTTTACTAAATATAGTCATTGTTAGGATTTCTCTGCAATTTTACTAAATATAGTCATTGTTAGAAAACTCATTTAACAACGGTTGGAAACTGTATATAATGACGCAGACAAAGGTATTGTTATGTAGAGTGTTGTTGTAAGTACGCTACTTATAATGACGGACTTTGGACCGTTGTTGTATTTTGGAAAGCGCGCATTTTATTACAACGGTTTAGTGTAACAACCATTGTAATATATACTGAATATCACAATGGTTATCAATTTCAACAGTTGTGAAACGTACCCTTAGTTTATTATATACAAACGTATATTATTTGTTTTACCATACACCTAATTAAAGAAATACAACCATTAAATTGGTAAAGAAATATATAATTTTTAAATTAAACTGTTCTTGAAAACTAACTTAAACATGCCACTATTTTCCAAATTGTGTGCGTCTTATCATGCACATTTTATGTTTTTTAACACAAATATGGTTCAATGGTCGGTTTTCTTCAATCCATTGATATCTATTATAATATTTTACCTCATCATCGCCAAAAATCATCGCGATTTTACTATCATAACAATCATGATCATAACAATCACAATGATTAGTGACGACAATGAGGTATTGTAGAATTATAGATATCAATAAATTGAAGCAAACAGACCATTGAACCATATATATGTGTTAAGGAACATAAAATATACAGAATAAGATGCAAGTTATTTAGAAAATATTGATTGTTATAGGTTGATTTTCAAATACATCGTAATTTTCAGATTATACGTTTCTATGTCAATTTAAATTATTGTCTTTTCAATAAAAGGATAGTGAAACAACCAATATTATACATAGTATATAATAAACTAAATTTCATATACAATATAAAAAATGACTTCATATATATGTACCTTATCAACTCATACAGGCTTGTTACCACCATTATCATCACCATGTATTATCTTTTCTATACATCTTTAGCTATTTCAAACAATGAAATTAGTTAGTATTCAAAACAAAACCAACAAAAGTTAAAACAAAACCCTAAGAAGTGAGATTGTAACCTAAGTTGAAACAACATGAAGCAAACGAGATAATGAGAACTATCTAACAAGAAGATTGAAGTAGAATAATACCTTATTTTGCATAGCTACACAAATAATATGTACATTACACTTGCATCATCACCATGTTCATATAGTTGTTGAAGCAATGAAAAAGAAATATAAGGAGGAAGAAGCTTTCACAAAAGTTTCATACTTCTTATATTTCTTTTCATTGTTTCTAAAATTAGACGAAATTTGTTGCCTAAGATGGAAGAAGAATAAAAAACTTGCAACAAAAGAGATAATGAGAAATATCTTAATGGGAAATATGTAAATACATTAATGGAAGAAGAAGAATACCATAATGTATGAAGTGCAAGAGGAAAAATGGGTGTTAGGGTTTCGTTGTGAATGAAGCGGCGACAATGGGTCACTTAATTCGCTTATATGGATAAATATTTCACAACAGTTATCACAAACAACCGCAATGATACATATATTTTTATTATAAATATATCACAACAGTTAAATATAAGAACCGTAGTGATACCCATTTTATATGGCACAAGGTTCGATTCCTAGCAACAATTTTTTTTATCAATTTTACATAATATATTACAACGGTTATTATAACAAACATATGTAATATTACAACCTTTGCTCTTCCCAGTAGTGAGAAACACTCATCCCAATTATAATAATGAGTTACGATTTTCTCTATTTTTCAAAAAATATCGTTCGAGAATATCAACCATTACAATTTATCATCATTGCAAACACCTAAATATCAAACTTTTCATCTTCAACCTCATATATAAATAGACGATTTTACATTTCTTAATTATACATTCATCGTAAAAATGAGTTCAACAAATAACAATGCTAACACAAACATCACAAATGAGGTCGCAAATGAACAACCACAGCGGCAAGATGAGGAAGGCCCACCATTTGGATCCTTGGTTGTCAGGGATACTACCTTAAGGGTGAGGAAGGCCAAGAAGAAGAAGTTGAAGAAGAAGAAGAAGAAGAAGAAGAAGAAGAAGAAGTCGAAGAAGAAGAAAAAGAAGCAGAGGAGAACTTTTATTGATAATATATGTAATATGATTATCAATGTACTCTTCTTTTCTGGAATTATAATAAAGTTTTCTTATATATATATATATATATATATATATATATATATATATATATATATATATATATATATATATATATATATATATATATATATATATATATATATATATATATATATATATATATACACACACACACACACACATTTGTCTCTTTTACTTTTTTTAAATGAAGTTTAGAGGTTAACACTAAAAAAATGAATTAATAGAAAAACAAAGATGAATGTTGTGTTTTGAGGTTAAAGTCCATGTAACCCTAAAAAATGAAATAAAATATATGTTTAAAATTTAAAAAAATGGAAAAAAAAATGTAGTTGTTGGGAATCGATGCTTGTCACATCATGTATTACAAGAGTTTTCAATTGAATCATCGTTAAATCTGGCTCTATTACAACGGTTTTCATTTAAACTGTCGTTAAATCTGGTGTTATAAATCAGCTACGAAAATTTTAACATATTACAACGGTGTATAAGAATTCGTTGTAAACTTGGCGTTGTTGTTTGCGCGTTTTGTAGTAGTGTAAAAATGCTAATTTTCACCACTATATTTGATTCAATTTAAAGGTTATCATGTGGAGTAAGTTAAAAAAAAATTACTTTTTGAGTAAGTTGATCCTCACTCATATATATATATATATATATATATATATATATATATATATATATATATATATATATATATATATATATATATATATATATATATATATATATATATATATATATATATATATATATATATATATATATATATAAAATAAACGTTATTATAAAAATAGAAAATAAAATATAAAATAATTTAAACTATTATTTATTGAAATTAAAGGTTACAATAATTGATTTGAAAATCAATGATTTGTCCGATCGAAACGTCCCTCGGTTCCACATCCTGGCGTATTAGCCTGCCTCTGAGGTCTACCATAATTTTGTTGAGGTGTTTGTGTTCTTTGGAATCTGGCTTGAGGAAAAGATATTTGGTGCGAGGGTCCCAACGTATTTGACATATTTTTAATTATGTGTCCCTAATAGTCAGGGGGTTGCTGTCAACGGTGTTGCCGTAATTCAGTCTGGTGCCCATGTTTTTCAAGTTGGGTCGTAGTGGTTAGGTTAGGTGAGGATAATATGTTTGGCCAAATTGGTACATTGAATCGTTTTGGAAACGAAGCAATGGTTCTTGTGGGGTAAGAAAGTCAAAGAGTGGTTGGGTGGTTTGACAGTGGGATGTTTGGGTATTTAATGGTGGGGGATATGGGGGGCTAGGGTGGAGTTGTATGAGTTATCGGGGCGATAGACAGTAGTGGTGTTAGCGGTATGGGTCAGGCTCTTGTTGTTGTGTTTAGATGTGTGGCATGAATGAGTTGTAGGTTTGGATGTTTGGTGGTTAGGTGTACATGGTATGTTGATGTTGTGAGGTTGGTAGTTGGGATTGAGTGGGTATGCTTTGTTGTTGGGTTTGGTAATGGTGTGTGATTGGTTGTTGGGCGCGTGTTTATTGTTGGGTGTATGCCGACGAAGCTCATTGACGCATGTTGATCAAATACGTTGGTTCAACACAAATTATTGTGTTGTAACTGACCTAAACCAATTCATATAATGATGAGTTGGACTAGCACCTTCCAAGACAATCTCGTTTAAGATGTGGCGACGTTGATTCCTCCATTGTTGACACATCTCTCTAGCAAAGTATTTCCAATCTTCATAACTCCATTGTGAATCTAGTCTTTGTTGATGTCAATCTCCCAAACACGTCGGAGGGATTAGAATATCTTGTTGCATGCCAAACTACAGTTTCATTTGGTCACTCTGGTGCATCTCCATTGTAGTGAACCTAATGATTAGTTTTTTTACTGTCCACACTATAACATTGATAAGTGCAAATTGTAGTTATTTTTGTATATAAGTTTTGTTACACTTATCGGTACTTTTTGTTAAAATCATTCGAATAAACCTCACTTTATTTGTAAATACGTTTACTTTATATTATAGTGTATATATTACGTTATCATGTAAATGTCATTGAGTTTAATTGATTTCATTTATTTTCGCAGGTATTCAATCAATTATATCTTGTCATATTCATAAAGAGCATTGAGTAAGCTTCTCAACGCTTCGAACTGGGTGAAAAACGGAGTAACCGTTCAAAAGATATGAAGAAAATAATTTTAGATTTTTGATAACACTAAATTTCACTGTATTTCTAACTCCGATTTCGCATACATTCTAAGTTTTTATTGCTATTTTGTTATGTTATTACTTTGTTTTTCTTTATTTTCAGGTTTTTAACTTAATCGGGGGCTCAATCGAGAAAATGAGCGAAAAGGAGCTGAAAATAATAAAAATCAAGAAATTCAGCATTTTGCACTTACGGCACCCACTGTGGCTGGCGCCATGGGGTCAGCCATGACGTGGCCACATCTCAAGACCCTCCACAACTGCCTTATGCCCACGATCCCCACTTTCTCCACCATAATGCACCCATGGTGGGCGCCATGAGCCTGTGGCGGGCGCCACAAGGCCAAATCTTTTCCCTCCACTTTTTAGTGGAGGGGGCATCCTAGTATTTTCCCATTTAATGTTTGCCTATAAATAGGACTTTAGATTTTCGTTTTTAATCATCCAAACTTAGAATCTCTTAGGCATATATCAGTTTTAAAGTAGTAATCACTTCACATTGGGGTGTTACTACAATCGAGTGATCGAGTCTGTATACGTCTGTGTGATCGAGTCTTGGAGCACTTTGGGAGGAAGTTAATCCTGCCGCCATTTTAATTCCAGTTCGTATTTTATTTTTCCGCACTCGCTTTATTTTATTTACTTTTCGCATTGCTTTACTTCATTTATTTTCGCACTCGCTTTACTTTATTTTATTTCTCGCACTCGCACTACTTTTAATTTACTTTCCCGCACTCGCACTACTTTAATTTACTTTCCGCACTCGCACTAAATACTTTTATGAAAAATAATAAAATGAACTTTTACTTTACCATGTCTAACTAAATTTACAAAGGTTAGAATGTAAGGATCATAATTGAACTGATAATCCGTACAACTGTTCATAGAAACGCTTAAGGGCTATTTTAACTTTCAATATAAGTTTCATGTTCTTTAAAGTCCCGTTGGGTAAGATCGAAAGTCGCCCAACGCCTATTTAACTTAATTGTTTTTAACTATTTCAAAAACAGCCAAAAGCGCTTTGTCTAGTTCATTAGGAGTTTTTAGATTAAAAAGAAAAGAGATTTTAAAACTATTTTCGGACGCGTTAAGAAGTTTAGAGTCTAGTTCGTGAGAACCTCTTTTTGCTAAGAAATCCAGGTCAAAATACTTTTCAACTTAGTTAAGATACTATATTTCTTAAAAATAGGTTTACTACTCTAACGCAGTACGCACCTTTTTATCCGTGACAATAGGAGGGTTTGATTAGGGAGTACAACTCGGTTCTGATTACGCGAAAGCGACAGTTCCCGTTAAATTGGTTCTTTTCAAAGTAGAAAACATTACCCATAAGTAGTTATATTAGCAAGTACTTGATTATCAATCGATTATGTGAATTGCATTTGAACCTGTCTTTATCAATTAATTAAATTTACTATTTTATTTATCATTGCGCACTCTTTAAAACCATTATTTTAAAATTGCCTTAGATACACACCATAACAACAGATAACGATAGATTGACACTTGGTCTCTGTGGATTCGACAATCTTTTATATTACTCGGACGTGTTCGTACACTTGCGAAAAACACGCATCAACTTTCAACATGCTTCAGGGTGCGCTTAGCCCAGTTGTAGCATGATGACCATGCTACGAGTGTGCTTAGTGCGGTTGTAGCAGTCTCATGCAGCAAGTAGCACGCTTAGCGTGGTTTGATCGTGTTTATCGTGGTTTAATAATTAATGAGGGCGTGCTTAGCGCGCAGGAAAGGACTTAGCGCGGTCCGCGATTTTGACTGCTTATAAATAAAAAAACAGATTTTTTAGGATGGTTTGGGTATTTTCCCCCACTCCATCAAAATTCATTGCTTTATAGGATTTAGCTAGGAAACAACATTGGAGCTTGCATTTAGATGATCCGAAGTCGAATCTCTTGTTAATTGGTGTTGACAAACTAATAAATATTTGATTCTTATTCTTCTTTTCTCTTTGTAATCTCTATTTGTTAGGTTTTTAAATGTATTTACTTTGATCATATGTATATTTGTTGATCATGGTATTATATAAATGTGGTTTACAAATCTTTATCGATGTTGCTCTTGATTTTTGCTTTATACCCGGGGTTTGGGTTGTGTTAGAGATAAACATCATGAACCTTGATTAGGGATGATTATCTGTTAATTTCTGGATGCTAGAGAGAGATTTAGAGCTAACAATCTATATGGGTGTCGAAGCTTAATGCTTTCGTGTTGATTGTGTCGGGCGCAAGAGTGTCGATGTGAGTGATATGGACGTCTTCCGTAACTTGAGTCGGGTGCAAGAGTGGTGACGAGAGTAATACGGTTGTTCTCTCAACTCAGTGTGTCAGAGATGGACACTATTGTAAGTGATACCATATGATATTGAGGAGTATTGTAGGTTAAGTATAACTAGTCAGTAAGTTTAAGTTTGTGACGAGTCGATTATATACATGTTTGATGTAACACCCCATTTTCTAACCGCGAATATAACTGAAATCAGAGTTTATAAAAACTTTCCACAAAACGAGATATCACATTTTCAACTATAAACAAATTTCAACTTAAGGGAGTCATACTTAATACATAGTATTTTTCATAATAACACAACACAACTTCAGTTTACTCAAATAAATCAACTTCATAAAACTTTAAGCAGCGAATTCACATCACAGCTCATAGCATTTTTATTCAATCTAATAACAACTTTAAAATAAGAAATAAGCAACTCTAAATTCTTCAACTAAATAAAATTTAGCAATAATAAAAACACGCGTCAATCCCCCCCCCCGAGTGCTACGTATCAGAGCGACTGACCACTGACTCGACCAACGGTAACCGGCTACTTCTCAGGATTACCTGCACGTTGTCCATACGGACAACATTCAACATAAGGGGTGAGTTACGATAATTATAAGCAGTATATGAAAAACAATACAATAAATAAGGATCATAAACAAACACCACTTCACAACTCCAACCAAACATCAACACAAATAACCCAACAAGAATACAACTTTAATGCGACTCGACTAATTATGCATGTGGTACCATTCGGAGTAAAAACTCCCAAATTAAAATTTGCCAATTTAACGAGGCATCAAGGCATAAGCCTTCAACTTTCAACTTTTGCCAATCCAGGCCAACGTGGTGTGAGCAACGGCTCCGACAAAATGCATATGAATCTATATGACATATAGGACTTCACACGCAAACAATATAGCCACATTAACAATACATATCAACTTGTACGACAGAGGCAACTTATAAATCAACTTTGGCATGAAAGCCTATGATATAGCAACTTCGTAACTATTCCGTGAATCGGAACAACATTTCAATTCAGCTGTACTTATAGCAACATGTAGCAATACAATTTCCCGCAAAACAATTCATTAAAATCGACTATAATATCCCCCGACTTACCACGACGAATTTCATTGAATTCTAAACAACTAAGCTTTCCGCCTAATTCGGCTAAACCGACTAACTTAATATTATTTTTAACGTTTTGGGGTTAATGCAATTCTTTAAGAAATTCTGTCAAAGAAAATCAATAGTCTAAAATTCTACTGCTATGAGAAGAACATTTGCTAAATTCTGTTTTCTGTCAAAAACTCTAAACTACACTACTGTTATTATGTTCCTCCTCATCACACTAATATGTAAGCTTCTGTGTAAAATCGCTTAACGCACATTCTAATTTATTTTACAAAATCATGATCTCATAATTTAATATTATTCCTAATCTTACCTAAAGTGTTAATTAGTCCCAATTAAGATATAATTACTTAAGAATGTAATCACCTAATTAAATTAATAAACAACACACAAAGTGGCTACAGGACCCCCACTATCTCATGGCCTGCGCCGTGGATAGGTGGCCTGCGCCACATTCTCTCTCCAAAAATCTATGGCCTGCGCCATAGTGTACTTAGGCCTTATGGTCTGCGCCATATTCATGGCCTTGTCCTCATGGCCTTGTCCTCATGGCCTGCGCCATCTTACAAGGCATGTGGGGCCCTCCGTGGCCCTTACCAAATTCTATATCTTCTTTCCCCCAAATCAATTTCCAGAACCAATTTATTTCTAATACAACGTCAATATAATAAATTCAAGATGTAGATTCACAAACTCAGCAATATTACCACACAACACAACGTGGACACAAACGATTTATAGTAATTTCCATAACCGCCACAACAATCAATGAAGGCATATCAACTTAAACTACCCAATCATAATATTGGATTTCATACCCGATTATAAGAATTGAACCCACCCTTACCTGAATTCCTGGTAAAATTCTGCGAGAATTGATGATGAAGATTTTTCCTTGCCTCCCTCTTATTCTTCCTCTCAGTCGTTCTTACGTGATAAATTTGTTGTCTTCCCTTTTTTTTGTTAACCTCCCACTAATTCCACCTAAAACTTATTTATTCCTTATTTCTCTCCACTAACTCCTTATTTATCTCCCACTAACAATATCATTAATAAACTCTTATTTTTACCTAATAATAATCTTAATAATAATAATGATACTCATAATAATAATAATAATAATAATAATGACAATAATACTAATGATAATAGTAGTAATAATAATAATAATGCTAACCATAATAATATCACTTTTACTAATATCATTAGTTACACCCTCCAATTATCCACTATTTTAATTATCCACTCAATATTATTTAAATCAATATCCTCCTACTATTATAATTAAATATATAATAACTAACATAGTCTAATTAGTTTTGCTCACCACACCACCAATCTCTACACTTTTGGTCACACACCCCTACTACCTTAAAGTCTTCTTCTTAAAGCGACTATCTCTTACCATGGACACAAAATTACAACGAATACACACCAAAACACACAACTAATTATATCAATTCCTAGTTAATTCACAAATAATAATCAAAATAAAAACGGAGTGTTACACTTGACAAGTTTCTTCTCTCTGAAGAATGAATTCTTTTTATGTTAATATTTACTTTTTAGTTTCTATGTCTCAAACCATTTTAACTCAGGCTTAGAAACTTAGAGATTGTCGAACGACAATTCAATAGAACCGATCTCTATGGACATGATAAATTACCTAAAAATTACTTCCAAAACTTTTGTTGCTTGCCGCTATTCCGCTTCCAACAAACATCATCGGGGTTAGGTTGATGGTCGATACCTAGATACGGTCTCCAGTTAAACTGCATAGTAAAAATACATAATGAGAAGATTTGTAGTATGTTAATTTTAAGCTAAATTTATAGTAGTTTAGTTGTAATACATCGTTTGGTCCAATGTGGTCTATAAGATTGTCATACACAATTATAACATTTTTGGGACATCGATTGTAATTCAACCCCAAAACTGACCATCTAAAACTAAAAGATAAAATATTAATTAGTTACAATAAACTCTATAGATAGAAAATTTATTATTTACTATAGACTTTTGAAAATTTAAAATAAACTTACTTGTTTGCATAGGTGAATGTGAATGACTTTGTGTTGACCGGAGTGAGTATCGGTATTCTTGACCAAATCCATGCTTGTAGCAAAAAGGTGCAAGCATAAAATATACAAGTATCATTTTTTGCATTTTTACACAAGGAAATATATAGATGGGACAAAACAACTGAACACCGACTATATATGCTTACTTTATTTATATATCGTAACAACGACAAGTACATAATATTAATCGTATTACCAATACTTTCAGGAAATAAAAAATGACCAAATAAAATCATAATATAACATCGAGCATTAATTATCTTTTCATACTAGGTAGATTCGTTGTCTAATGTTAAACTAGAATAATGTTCCCTAAGGTATTTTAAATTAATACCTTGACCCCTGGGTCGACCCGAAGATTGTGTTGTAGTTATGTCTTCACACAGAGGAGCAACCAACAAATCCTGGCATATAGTGTTATCCAAGTTAGCTTTACCGTTAACAACCTTACCATCGATGTGTAGGCCCAACAACATATACATATCTTCTAGTGTGGTGGTGTTTTCACCTAATAATGTGAAATGTGTGGGTCTCGGATCTCCATCTTTCTAGCAAAGCAAGAATAAATTTACAATCAACCGAGTACGAGACTATCACTACTATGGAAAACCCATTTAACAACGGTTGGGAAAGACATTTAATAATGCGGGCGAGGATGTTGTTATGTAGAGTGTTGTTGTATATGTGGTACTTACAATGACGGTCTTGGGACCGTTGTTGTATTCTAGAAAGCGTGTGTCATATCACAACGGTTATTTTAAATATTTTTTGTTGTAGAGAACTACCTATAACAACGATTATTTTAAATAACCGTTGTTGTATGTCTTTTAATAAAATAAAATAAAATTGCAGCAACAAGAACATCAAGAACAACAACTACTACAACAACAAGAAAAAGAAGAAGAAGAAGAAGAAGAAAAAGAAGAAAAAGAGAAAGAGGGAGAAGAATAATAAAAAGAAGAACAACAACAACAATAATAATAATAATAACACCAAGAACAACAATATTGAAAAAAGAACAACAAGAACAACAATAATTAAAAAAGAACACCATCAACTAACATTGCTAACTCGAATCAATACTTTTCTTGGAGTTCTAAAATTTGGTTTAGATTTCAAAATAAAGTATCATAAATGAAAGATGATGTTTGGAGGTAGAAGATGTAATTCGTCTAAGTATTAGGTTTCATGCGGATCACTAATAGTTGTGTCTTGACGTTGATAATCACTAAATGGACGATCACAATTTATTTAAGAACAGTGAATAAACTCGATAAGCGTGTCACCTATAATGTTGGTGTTGGGACTTGGAAAAAAGTAAAAAACAAAAAATGTTGGTGTTGGGACTTGAATCCATGACCAGACGCTACCTATGATCACAGTTATTTTAAATACCTGTGGTGAAAGGTATGTTAGCATTTTGAAAAAATAAGTAAAAAAATGCTACCTATAACAACGATTTTTTAAATACCCGTGGTGAGAGGTTTGTCATCATTTTGAAAAAATGTGAGTAATATGATTAAAATAAATTCATAAAATACAAAAACATGAAATTTAATCTAATTAAGTAAAATAATAATTTTGAGAATTTTTTTAGAATGTGAAAACAGTAAAAAAATAATTCATTAAAAATAGAAAAATTCAAATGCACGAAATAGATTTCAAAAAGGAGACGATTTCCCCTAAAACCAGGTTTTCTGACCAGCAACTAAACTACAGGCTATAGCAACGGTTGTCTAATTTAACTGTTGTAAAATCATTTACAATTTATTTTTTAAATAATGGACTTAAGTGACACACGCTTAATGTACTCTAAGAAATGAAAAAAAAATATAGTTGCAGAGAATCGAAGCTTGCTACATTTCATTTATTAGTATGGTGGTTTAAGTCAACTGTCATAATACATCCAACTATTGACTGGGTGCAAAAAATTTAACCTATTACAACGGTGTAAATGGATCTGTTGTAAGTCTGGTGTTGTTGTTTGTACGTTTTGCAGTAGTGTATGTTGAGTACATGACCGAAATTGCATCATCGTAAGTATGGTTCTATGATTGGATCGTGTGATACATATTCATGGACACAACATTGAAATCTCTTTATGTCCTGACAAAAAATATAAAGAAATAAGTAGGCAAAACTATTAAACTACACTCTTAAGGAAATTAAATAAGATATAAAGAAACATACAAATATCGCAATATTGTCAATGGTTCCTAGGTGTTCATCACCTATAGTAAGGAAATACATTTTTTTGAAAGGTAGATATTGATTATCATTGGATAGATTAAGATGAGTTTTCATACAATATAGAGATTGCGTGTGAACGTTGATAGAAGCTGTGAGAGCTCGTGCAACTTACACGCCTGGAAATCGACCTACATGTCAGCTCTGTGGTAAGTATGGTCATGTTGTCATTGACTGTTGGCACATGTATGATGAGTTTTTTTATCCTACCTCTACGATATCAACTTCTCAAGCTACTCATCCTAAAGAAGACTCAAATACTTAAGCCCCCAACTCAATACAATCTTCAGCATTCTTGGCTCAACAAAAATATTTCAACATTCCTGTAAACCTTGAAAGTTAGGCTTGGTTTGCTGACTCAGGTGCATCCCATCACCACACTTTTCATAATCATTATTTACACAACACACAACCTTATGAGGGCTCTAATGAAGTTCTTGTTGGCAATGGTCAAGGCTTAAAATTTTAGTCAGTAGGTTTAGCTAACATTAAGCATCCTCATATGTCCAATTTTGTGCTAGCATTACACAATCTTCTTCATGTACCTAATATTACCCGCAATCTAATTTCAGTCTCAAAATTTTCTAAAGATAACCATATCTTTTTTGAGTTCCATCCTAACAGATGCTTTGTCAAATCTCAACTATCTAAGGAAGTGCTTTTAGAGGGATTCCTTCATGCTAGTGGATTGTATTGCTTTCATAATCTATCCTTGGAGTCATCTTTATAGCCAGCTGCAAACTCTGCTAGTATGTCCTCCAATTCACAAGTAATTAGTGAATCTATTCCATTTTTTAATAAGTTTTCACTTTGGCATAACATGATTGGTCATGATAATGTAATAGATGTATCTGTAGTAAAATTGTGTAATATGTCTTTGAGTAATAAAGATAGTGTTGACTTTTGTTCTTCATGTTGCTTGGGCAAGTCTCATAGACTTTATGCTCCTCTTACTACTACTATCTATAATAATAATCCTTTTGAGCTTGTCCACACAGATTTATGGGGACCCTCACCCAATGTATCTAGTCAAGGCTATCTGTACTACATAGCCTTTGTTGATGTGCATACTAAGTATATTTGGGTGTACTTTTTAAAACAAAAGTTTGAGGCCTTAAGTGTGTTCAAACAATTTTATTCTTATGTTAACACACAATTCAATACTAAAATTAAATTGTTCATAGGAATTTTGAAAGAAAAGATAGAAATGGGACTTAATGAGTTAGGCATAGTTCATAGGCTTATATGCCCTCACACTTCCCACCAAAATGGGATTGTTGAAAGAAAACATAGAAATATATTTGAAATGGGCTTGACTCTTCTTGCTCATTCTAACCTTCCTATGGAATTTTGGGACCATAGTTTTACTGCTATTGTACATCTCATTAACAGGTTACCTGCTACACCTCTTCCTAATTTCACATCCTCATTCCATGCTTTGTTCAAAATTGTCCCTGATTACACAACGTTAAGAGTTTTTTGCTACTAATGTTTTCCACATTTAAGACCCTACAATAAACACAAACTTCAATTAAAAAGCACTGAATGTGTATATCTTGGCATATCTCCTCGACACAAAGGATATAAATGTCTTAGCAAGGATGGTCACCAATACATCTCAAAAGATGTTATTTTTTATGAAACTAAATTTCCTTATCCTCATGTGTAACACCCTTTCTACCCCGTCATAAATTAAACAATTTAAAATCAATTAGCAGAGTACAACTCATAAAAAGGGCGTCACATTTACTTCAAAAACTCAAACGTCAAACATCACATAGAGTCTTGTCCCGTAACACGGGTTCACAAAATCATGAAAACAACATAAATCTTTTCTTCATAATTATGCAGCGGAAAAACAAATAAGTCATAAAATCATCTTTAATTAAACAAAACTTATAACTCATTCTAAAATAATATTTTTGCAAATAGTTAAACAAAATTCAGCATCTTAATCCAAATAAAGTACAAACACTCAAACGAAACCCATCCCGATGTTACTGGAAACAGAGCAGGACTTCACTTCTAACTGGCTCGAGACTCACTATCTCCGAGTTAAACACACACCGAGCTAACCTTGATTATCTGCAGGATGGCATAATAGACCATCACCAGAAGGCAAGCAGAGTGAGTAAATTCACATTTCATAATATAATATAGAAACAAGAATTTAAAACAAAAACAACAACAACAACAACAACAACAACAATTCAATTACAACTCATTTATACATATCATCATCATCACGTCATAGAAATATTCATCATGCTCATTTAATACACATCATCAAATACGTCTCATCATTACACCAAACATCAATGCACTCATGCTATGTCATTTAGAATGAAATGCAACCTCTTAATAATGCATGTGGTACCAAAACATCCTCATGTGATGGACACTGGATCATCAACCCTCCCCTAAGGGAGCCACATCATGAACATCATATCACTTCAATCCACACAATGGGATTGAAGCTACCAATGGACTGAAGTCCCCTTATAAATTCAATTTCCATGAATATAAGACGCAATATACATATATCATCCTCAAAACATCATAATATTGCATCCGCATTCACTACTAATCAATTATTCCTGATACTCATTCATAACATCAAATACATACTCATGGGACATCATATAACACACTCATCCTACGTCATACCTCTACATCATGAAATCATACATCATAACTCGAAGAAAATCAAATATTCATCGTTCATCACTTAATTATTAACTCTACTAATATAACCTCCAAGACACACATCTGACAACTTCACAACATCATAGCAACCTAGAACATACTACCTTAAAAACAGTTCTCAAAATTAAAACATTTTTCCAAGTTTTTCAGGGGCTCGCTAAGCGATACATCACGCTCACTAAGCACCCAACTCTTCGTCTCTTCTCGCTAAGCGAGCTTCGCGATTTTCTGCAGAATTCTTATGCGATTTTAGCCTTCTCCTTCTGCAACAAAACCCCTCCAAAACCCACAATTCAACAACATTACATCAGAAAACCTCATTAACATCAACTTTCGTCGTAATAACATCATTTACGTCATGTACATCATTGTAATCATCAAATCATCATGAATTCACCATTAACAACACAAAATCATCATTCAAAACCCTATTCCCTAAACTACACCACAAAACCCCCAATTTCATTCCTACATTATATTATGGAAAGGAAAATACATCCCCATACCTTAATTTCCGTAAGCTTCCGAATAAACTCATTGCAATTCTTTCCAAACTTCAAGCCATA